>JABFEA020000138.1:25737441-25763907 GCA_019775915.2 Cyphomyrus plagiostoma | reverse complement strand
TTTTGCCAGCCTTTTTGCTCACTCTGGATAAGTACAGTTCTTGGAGAGTAGGAAGGGTTGTACCAATAATTCGCTCAACAGTCCGGACAAACTATGAAAGTGACAGACAAGACAGGACAGACAAAACAAGTATACAGGTATAAATAAAGTGTATAAATAACCAAAGATGGAGCTCAGTGCAGCTAACACCATCTGTCCATAGCTGATGCTCATGTAGTGATTAACTAAAGCACCACAAGGTGGTGCTGTAGCACTAGGTAACATTAGGTAACACTAGGTAACGACATGCCATAAATTTAATGAAACACAACATAGAGAATAAGCACAAATAGGCGACAACGATCTAGGCTTTATGTTAGCAGTGCTGCTAAAAGGATAAATATGGATGATTATGATAATGATGATGACGTTTCAATAAACCCTGAACTTCAAATGATTGCCAAATTCAATGGTTGACACCCTGCTGAAGTTTGTCCCTTCTTGCTTACCACTGTTTTTGTTTTCTTATTCAACCCCCCTCCCCTCATGAAAAAAAACACGAGGTCTGAACCAAACCATGGATTTGGAGAACCATTACACCGTATTAGAAATCCATTACAATCTTGAAAAAGCTGGCAAGTAGTTATTTGACTTTTTTAATGATGATGGGAGAATTTATCACATGTTGTGGCATTAAACTAACGGCATGTTCTTCCCACTTCACAAAACTTTTTTAGGCCCGCCCCCCCAAATCACCCTACTTTCAACAAAAATGTTATACTGTTGCCTGATTCTGCATGGTGCCAAGTTAGCAAACAGAAAACAAAAAGACGACTTCACAAACTGAATCAAATCTTATTTTACAAGGAAAAGTATAAAAAATTACCACTGTAATCAACACTATGTTCTTGCAATGTGACCAGTTGGATGGCAAATCACTGATAGAAGTACATCAAACGACTATTGACCACATCAAAGCAGGTGAAAAGCTGCTTAAAATTTCCAAGATGGTAGGACACAAGAACAACGTCAAGCAAAAGGCACTGGGCACAACAAAGCTACAACCTGGCAGAGAGTGAAAATGAACCAGCACTGAGCGGGATGACCACAAACTCATTCGAATGTCACTCAGGAACCGTAGACTGACATCAAGCGACCTTCAAACACAGTGGCAAACTGAGACTGGGGTGAAGAGCACGGCTTGAACAGTCCGAAACAGGCTCCTACAGGCAAGGCTGAAGCAATGCAAATCCAGAAAAAAAGCCCTTCATCAGTGAGAAAGAAGAGTCAGGCTGAGCTTTGCTAAAGACCACAGGAATTGGACTGTAGGAGATTTGAGTAAGGTCATCTTCTCTGATGAGTCCAGTTTTCAGCTTTGCCCAACACCTGGTCATCTTATGATTAGACAGAGACCAGGAGAAGCCTACAAACCACAGTGTCTTGCATCAACTGTACAATATGGAGGAGAGCCAGTGATGATCTTCAGCAATGCTGGAATTGGGCAGACGTGTCTTTGTGAAGGACGTATGTATCAAGCTACAAACAAGGTTATTCTATAAAAACATTTGCTTCCTTCTGCTAAGACTATGTTCCCCAACTCAGAGGATTGGTATTTCCAGCAGGACAACAATGCTCCATACGACACAGCCAGGGGAATCAAGGTCTGGATGGAGGATCACCAGATCAAGGTCAAGAGCAATGTGAAAAACTGGTGAAGAGCATGCCAAGAAGCATGAAAGCTCTGATTGCAAATCGGGGTTATTCCACCAATGACTGATTTCTGAACGTTCTTTATACAAAGAATTACTGCCATTTTTATTTAATTTTATTTAAACATACGCTCTAAAGAACAATATTTTTTATTTGGAAATTAGGAGAAATATTGTCAGCAGTTCTTAGAAATTTCATTGTATATTTGTACAATGACAAAGGAATCTATCTAGAACATAAGGGACAGCTGATCAGTTCGATACTTGCACCAATGAAAGATAAAACCTGAAAACATGATAATTTTTGCAGTGTTCTCTTGTCCGTGTAGTATAGCCAGCTACAAGGACAAAAGATATGAAAAAGCTTTCCATACTAATGGTCATTTAATGAACATGGATAGACAACACTTATGGTGTTTTTGCCTTTTCTGGCTGTCCATCATCCAGAATGGTGCATGTGCATTTCCTCATCAGGTGCTCATGCCTAGTGCTAGTGCCGCTGTGTGATGCCATCAAAACCTTGCACAGTGTACAAACCACCTTTTTGTTTTGTGATCATTTGAACTACTCCCATAATTATGGGAGTCATAATGCGTCGAAGCGTTTTATAAATCAAAAAATTAATTTTAAAATAGTAATTTTAGCAATTATTATAAATGATGAATCAACTTTAAGTATTGATGTCAACACATTTTCAGCATCAATGTCATTGACTACATCAACTAATCACGGCACCCCTGCTTTTAACTTTGTGGTAGAATTGCTGTGAATTTTCATTAGTGTTTACTTGCTTGTTTTTCTATGTGTTAGAGGAAGTGGGACCCTCAAAGCCAGCTAAGATCCTAGCCTTTGCAATGGGTGCAAGTGTCCTTCCTCCAGTTGGTTTCTCCCCTCAACCATCAATTGTTTTCTTGTATGAGCAGTCCATCAGTCCCAGACTCCATTTGCCTTTGGCAAACACCTGCACCAACTGCCTTAAGATGCCACTGGTTGACACATACGAGCATTTCGGGGAGAGTATGGATTTTTGCATTAAGTAACACATAGGGTTTTAGTAGAGAATAATGCAGGAAACTTTGGTTTGTTTCATGTACTCGTTTAGTATGTATACAAGCTACTTATTTTTCTTTGAAAAAAATCTTGCATTTGATGTAAACTATATTAGTTTGAGGGAAAATGTCACAATTTTCATTCATAAGCTTGCAGTTTTATTTTTACATTTATAAGCTATATCAAATTCTTTTTTCTGTCAGATTTTTTAACCAATTAACTAAAACACTGAGCAGCTTTGGCACCGTTCGCTAAGAAAACTCACCAGGCCTAAAAATAACTGTGCGCCATGCCTACCATCATGAACCAGTGAGTCGACTATTTCTCAAATTCTTTTCACAACAGTTTGATTACATTAAATTAATTTCCTGGAACAACAATATTATTTTCTCTCGCTAACTGTAGAGTTAACTGTGGATTTCCAAAGTGTAATTTCCTGGATAAATGCCCTGAGTTGCAAAAGCTCCAACACTATTAAGAACCCCCTGCTGCCACGGTTGAAGTGCTTGTCCTCCCTGTGAAGATAGTCAATGGTTGTGTCACTGATTTCGGAATTCCGCAGTTGCCCTCTGCACTCTTGGCATGTAGATGTAGTGTAGACAAAACATATGGGGTTCATCTTTAGAATCCAGTATGCCTCCATTTCCATGAAGGTGAACAGCTTACTGAAGCGGAATGAGACAACTCTATTTAGCTCTGCCCACAGCCATTCTATCCTCTGATTGTGGACACTGTGACCTGTAATGACACTGCATCCATTCAACCCCCTTCTCTGCAGCATATATCGGGCAACCCCTGTGTTCTCCATGCCATGGTTACAGCACTCTTAAGGGAAGGCCAATGCTCTGTACACCAGTACAAAACAGTTCCAGTACACTTAATTCCCTGCTGTTCTTGAGGCATTGCAAGTATATGATGGGTCGACTAAAGCCATCAACACATCCGTGAAAGACCATTCTCCACCTCACCAGTTTAGTTTCCATCTACAGTATATGCCTGTAGGAAGAAAATATAGTAATGATTACTGTACTTCACTCTGTGATAGACTGGCAACCAGTCCAGGGTGCACCCTGGAATTTGGGTCTCCATAAAATGAATACTAATAATTTTAGTGATTTCCTGACCTGTCCATAAGCACCACCCTCAATCACAACTACATTTTTTATTCTGATTTGGCTCTCATGATAGCAAGGGGATGTTTGTTCAGTTTTGAGGTATTTATGTGTTACTGAGATTATCCTTTTATTGCTAAATTATACTTCACTACATTTTGGAAGCGAATACTGTACATTTTACTTAACTGTATTATTCTGACAGCTGTAATTATGTTTCAGATTCATATTTATACAAAATATAGGGTCAAAAGTAATGGGCAGTTCATTTAGTAAATGTAGTGTCAGCAGCTTTAATACTGTATTATAAATCTATGTTGAGCTTGACTCTTTAATGTCGTATCCTTGAGACTGATTCCACATAATTGTGGTCCAGCCTATACTACAAGTTTCAGCTATCAATAGGTTTACATCAATAGATTCAATGGATTCAATTTTGAATGCAGGACTTCTAATCTATTTGAGGAGCATTTCCTGGTACAGCATGCTGCTGCACCCAAAACACAAAAATACACCTCAGGATCCCGGTGGAAAAACCACCAGGCCAACATGTGATCCAGTCCAACCTTCTGTAAATGGCCATCTATTTGCTGCAGCAAGGTGTTACATCGGTGTCCCCTTGGCCTTGAGGATCCTGTGAACCGGATCACCCTCAAGAAATCGCACCAAATGGCTATAGTGCTGTAACTGACGCTCCCTCACAATGCAGGTAATGTGCCTCATTCGGGACTCCCTGAGCAACCACTTGTTCTACACGAAGTCAAACCAGCGCTACCCAAAGACTCTCTGAAGAGACACAATACCGATGGAGTCCAGTCTTCGTCTCAGGTTACTGGGTAGTGTCCATGTCTCACAGCAATACAGCAAAACAGGGAGTACCAGGACTCCAAAGACTTAGACCTTCGTCTTCTTACAAAGATATCAGGCGCACCCCAGACCTCTTTCTAGCAACCTCATGACCCCCCATGCTCCAATCTGACTTCATAGGAAGAGTCACCAGAGACAGGAATGTCGCTGTTGAGGTAAGTGAACTTCTTGATATTACCACTATACGTGTATTAAAAGAGCCAACTTGATTTATCATCACAAAACACTCACCACAATTGATTGGGAGTTTGAACATTGTAAATTCTTTGGCAAATTGTACGGCAGTGGTGGAAGGCCTGTCCAATTGGGTCAAGGAGCTGAAGGCAACGTCTCACCAACCAACACTGTATTGTGATGTTGGGTGAACGAAGGCCTCCTTCATTCCTATCTTAAAATAACTCTACAATGAAGCTTTTTTATGTGTTCAAAATGTATAGGTGGAGATTTGTTGTTCATAGTGGGGTAGATGGATTCAGTAGATTAGTGGTTTCTCTTACTGTAGCTGGAAACAATAGAGCAAACAGTCTTGCAAGGCTGTATGGAAGCTGTTGAGCAATATGAACTGCCATTAAGGGTTTGGTCTGATAAAGGTGGGGAGAATGCAGATGTTGCAAAATTCGTGATCAGGAACAAAGGTGCTGACAGGAATTCTTACATCACAGGCAGACGTGACTACAATCAGCGGTAAATACTTCTGCTTGGCAAGCAGTCATATGAACAGTTTCAGTTCAGTTCTTTTAGATATGTTACAAATAATTTAACACCTTGTCAATTTCATTCTGTTCGCATAATAGAGAGAATGTGGAGAGATGTCCAAGACCATGTTCTAGACCACTACCAGATATTTCTTTCACTGGAAGATCAGGGACTGTGTTGACATCAGAGAGATTCTGCACTGGATCTTCCTTCCTCAAATATGGAAACATCTTGACTATTTCAGAGCTGTTTGGAACTGTCATGGTCTTCTAACTGAAAGGAATCACCGCAGAAAATATGTACAAGATACAGAGAGCAAGGTTTCATTAAGTTTCAACATTTTAACATTATTGTTAAAACTCATCCATATTTCATTTTGCATGTGTATTTATTTACCTTGTGTAATGACATGTGAAACCGATATAAAATAGGTAACTTATCAAGACTATCCTTCATTCAGGTGATCGAAAACTATGGAATTGACTTGAGTGGGCCTCATAATCATCACGGAGACACTGTGTCAGTCCCAGAGATTCAGTTAGCCTGTGAGCTCACAGGTCCAGGATTATCTTTAACAGATGCAATAGGATCATACTTTGAGACAGTCCAAGTTTTGTCCAGAATTATAAGACATTAACATCCCACCCAGACTAAAACAGCTTTTCAAATTGACTGACACCCCAATCTCCTCTCCTGCCTCCTTTTAACGACTCACAGTTCTCCACCATTTAGAGCCTGGACATTGAAGTGAGAAAATGTAAACTTTACAGTAGCTGTGCCATATCTAATCCCCACCATTATCTAAAGGTTTAAATTAGTAATATTTCAAGCATTGATAAAATTTGTTTCAGGATTATTTTTTAGTTTTTGTGACAATAACAGAAAAGTTTTTAAAATGTAACTTCTTTTATTATACCTCTGACACAGAATATTGTTTTCCAATGTCAATTCATTAACTCTGGACTCTGAATTTATGAACGTAATAAGGCAAGGTTGCAACGGCAGGACACAAACAGTAGTTAAGGTTAATTAAAAGCAATGAACAAATTAAGAATGAAAACCCAGCAAAGCACAAATAGTTTAAAACAACTGCGGCACAATATTGTAGACACTGAGGAAAAATAAACTAAATTCAAATAGCCTGGCCTACTGGATAGAATACACCTGTCTGATATACGTAAGTCCAAATCCAGGGTGTGAACTATTTATGGCAGAAACAAGTGCTTCCTCAAAGTCTTTGCAAGTTTTGAAATGAGCTGGCAGCTTCAACGTTTCAAACCATGTGACAGATGTGGGAAGGGCTGCTCACTCTTAGCTCAGGAGGGAGCATCCCCCAGCCAATGCTGAATCTCAGCACCTGAGCCAGTGTATTTCATGATGCTAATCAGGCATAAAATTTATTCAAGAAACATTTAGTTAATGGTTCAAAATGTTGCACTGCAATTGATTAAACGTATACATTCTCATACATTGAAAAAATGTAACTGGTCACATTTGCCTGTGGAATATAGATGTATATATAAAAAGAGCAATAAATTAGCCAAATATTGACAACTAGACCTGTTTCAATGAACATTTTTAAGAACATAAGAAATTTAAAAATGAGAGGAGGCTATTCGGCCCAACAAGCTTATTTGGGGAGAACTTAACTAATAGCTCAGAGTTGATAAAATCTTATCTAGCTCTGATTTAAAGGAACCCAAGGTTTTACTTTGCACTACACTATGAGTAACAAGAAGATTATTCCACACTCTAACTACACGCTGTGTAAAGAAGTGCTTTCTCAAATTCATTTTAAAATGTTCTCCTACTAATTTCCACCTATGGCCACAAGTTCTAGTAAACTAATACTGAAGTAGCCATTTGGCTGAAAAGCATCCAGACCTGTTAGCATCTTACATAACTGGATCATGTCCCCCCTTAGTCTCTTTTGCTTGTGGTTGCACAGATTCAGCTCAGTTACCCTCTTCGTTCAAGACATTCCTCTTAGACCAGGAATTATTCTTGTAGCCCTACGTTTAACTCATTCCAAGGCAGCAATGTCAAAGAAATTGTATAATCTTAGCATCACCTCCTTTAACTCCACACACCAAGCGATGTAACCCAACATCCTATTGGCCTTTTTAATTGCTTCCCCACACTGACGAGCGTCAACATACACACCAACGTTTTTATCATAATCAGCTGTGTATATGTGAGGTTCATGAAGCACAATGCAGTGATGTAGACTTCATACTACTGCTCATCTTAATACACAAAAGATGGAAAAAAAATGTTATGCAACAATGCTGAAGTTTCTTTTTAGTAGATCCTCTAAAGGCAAAATCACAATGTGTTCTGTATGAAGTCAGTATACTGGAGGGTAAACAGAATTTGTTAAGAATCGTATTTAGTTTTAGTGCATTTTCAGTATGTTCTCCCCGAGTCGTGGGGTTTCCTCTGGGTACTCCAGTTTCCCCCCACAGTCCAGACACATGCTGAGGCTAATTGGAGTTTCTAAATTGCCCGTAGGTGTGCATGTGTGAGTGGTTGGTGTGTGAATGTGCCCTGCGATAGGCCCCCTGTTCAGGGTTGTTCCCTGCCTCGTGCCTGTTGCTTCCGGGATAGGCTCCGGACCCCCCGGGACCCATTAGGATAAGCGGCTTGGAAAATGGATGGATGGATGGATGCATTTTCAGTAATTTGCCAGGTTTGTGTAATTAAAATCATAAAAAACGATTATGCTGTCAAAATTTTGTGATGATCCAAAATGATGTAAGTACTTGTTTTTTTTATATCTTCAGAAGTGCAAATGCTACAAACAAGAATTTACAGCATAAATTTCAACTGTAAACTTCCTGCATGAATTTTGTTATATTACCATCTCTTATTTGTTTTGGTGACTGCTGGGAGATCCCAAGACATACAAAGATCTGAGACAGTGCCCTGCTGTACCCAAGCAAGTTCTTTAACTTCAAACTATAATCAGGATTATACTAATTATTACACTTGCCCAGGCAATAAAAAATTGCATTGCAAAATGAATGTTATACATTATTTTAATGATGCTTCAAATGTGCAGATCAGGACAGTCTTCTGGAACAATTGTTGCCATTTCAGGATCCCAACAGTGTGTCAATTACAGCTGGACTTAATCCTGTGACACGGGGGCCATGATGCAGAAAGGTGTGCCCTAACATTCTCCCTGCAACTTGGAAGAGGTCGCTCTGAATAAGTACCTCTGATGCTACAGGTAGAAGGTGGTCATGCTCACCCCCAAAAAGCACACTTTGTCTTGTCCCTCCTGTTAGTACCTGTACACCAAAGTACAGTTACCTTCTTAGATATATTTAGGTATTGAGGCATGTTAATCTTCAAAATTGTAATACATTTACCAAGATTTAGACTGAATCCAAAGTGAACTTTGGATATGACTACTGTCACAAAGTAGTGCACCACTCTCTCTCCGATAGCAGCAGCCCCTGAATAAAATACCAATAACACGCTAGAAAAACTTGTTGTTGACTAATTCTGCTAACTTCCACTACCAAACTCAATGGTGATATTTCCAAAGGTGATGAAGACAATAGCCAGCTACAGAAAAATAGGATGTTGTCTATTCCAGATAAAAGAATGTTGTACTCTACATATTTTATTTATCAGTGGTTGTCAATTAAACTATTTTTTATCTAGTGTTCCATTCCTAATAGTTTGGATCTTTGCAAATCAAATATCTATGTTCACCTTAGTATTTCAATGTAACGAGCATTGTAAAAAGCAAATGTAAACACTTTAAAAGGCAGATGCAGATGGTTATTAGGAGTTTTATGTCTACAAAATTAAATTAGCATATGAGATCAATAACCTACTAAAACAATTCTATGAACAGACATTAAATAACATTAAATTAAGAGACGATAAATATTACTAACCATCAAGGGTGCACTGCAGTGGACATGCCCATTCCTGTCGCTGTTTATAAAATGAGAGTAGCACCTGTTCCCTCATTCCCCATCCTCCTCAGAATCCCGTAAATCCATCCTCAGTTGAAGTGGTTTCCCAGATGCATACATAAGCTTCAAATGTAAAAAAAAAAAAATACAAGAAAGTCATCAATATCGACAGACACAAAGTGAGTCAGAACATTATATGCCAATAACCTCAGCAATGCAGCCAATTGGCAGAAACACCTGAGAAAAACAGAACAAAGCACCGAGCTTCAAATAAATACAAGAATTGTAAAATCACCAGGTTCTGTTCAGAATGTTTGATTCATTCACCTCAGGGACTTTGCAATTAATTATTTTGTTTAACTACATTGAAAATATGTTTCTTAAGTTCTAGAGATGTTATTGACGAGTATGCAAATGCCAGAATATTCAAACATCCATCCATCCATCCATTAACTTCCGCTTATCTGAGGTTGGGTCGCAGGGGCAGCAGTCTCAGCAGGGAAACCCAGAAAAACCCTGTAGGTGTGAAAAGTGTCGCTGCAAGCAATGAGTGCTTGAGGGGCTACAGCCAGTGAAAGACATGGGGCTGAGTGGGTCTTTTACCATAACCCAGCGTGTGCGCGCCTCAGAGGCTGGGCCGGTACTCACCGTAACCCAGCGTGTGCGCGCATCAGAGGCTGGGCCGGTACTCACCGTAACCCAGTGTGTGCGTGCCTCAGAGGCTGGGCCGGACGTTACCGTAACCCAGCGTGTGCGTGCCTCAGAGGCTGGGCCGGTACTCACCGTAACCCAGTGTGTGCGCGCATCAGAGGCTGGGCCGGTACTCACCGTAACCCAGCGTGTGCGTGCCTCAGAGGCTGGGCCGGACGTTACCGTAACCCAGCGTGTGCGCGCATCAGAGGCTGGGCCGGACGTTACCGTAACCCAGTGTGTGCGCGCATCAGAGGCTGGGCCAGTACTCACCGTAATCCAGTGTGTGCGCGCATCAGAGGCTGGGCTGGACGTTACCGTAACCCAGCGTGTGCGCGCATCAGAGGCTGGGCCGGTACTCACCGTAACCCAGTGTGTGCACGCATCAGAGGCTGGGCCGGTACTCACCGTAACCCAGTGTGTGCGCGCATCAGAGGCTGGGCCGGACGTTACCGTAACCCAGCGTGTGCGCGCCTCAGAGGCTGGGCCGGTACTCACTGTAACCCAGTGTGTGCGCGCCTCAGAGGCTGAGCCGGTACTCACCGTAACCCAGTGTGTGCGCGCCTCAGAGGCTGGGCCGGACGTTACCGTAACCCAGCGTGTGCGTGCCTCAGAGGCTGGGGCGGACGTTACCGTAACCCAGCGTGTGCGCACCTCAGAGGCTGAGCCGGACTTTGTGCCGTAACTCAGCATTTGCGCAACTCAGTGGGTGGGCCAGATTTTGAGACTTTAAGAGTATTGTGCCCGTCGTACTGTGACCATTCATACGAGACCAAACATGGGAGTATGTGTCCCTAATGTTAGTCTGAGGTAATACCTCCTGTATTAGTGTGAGATAGCAAGTGTACGGTTTATCTGTATGTTGACATAATTAGGTCTCGTCACTGGACTTTGGCTACAGGATTCTGGCTGCCCAGCGGGGGTGAGGTGTCTCTTGTTGTGGTGATCAGGTCTTGTCGGAGCCGGTGGACCTTTGCTTCAGGACACTGGGTGGAGCATTACAGGCCTGCCAGAGCTCAGACCGACGGGGCCTACAAGGCCTCCAGCCTTACAAGTGTTCATAGTCTCCATCTCTCCCTTTCCTGGTACCACAGGTTCGGGTCAATCAAGTTCTTCTTTATTTTAAGTTTTGTTCCTTTTTTTTTTTTTTTTTTTTTTAATATAACCCTTGTCAGTTACTCAACGTGCTCGTTTCCCATCCGACCGGTTGCGACAGTAATATCGAAAGTGTAAGTGCTTCTGGGTTCCCATAAAAGGATTTTCCAGTACGAAGCTGGTTTAATTAAAGTCACTATTGCTAGATGGTCTTTACAACAGTAAGAACAGAAAAAAAAATCTGAGGTAAGAGGCAGAAAATTATTTCAAGATTTTCCAAATATTGCGTGCTTGCTTCTAAGCCATTAGATGAATATCTGTGTTTATTATGATAATAGAAAAGCACCTGATACAAAATCATGCCTCACTATGTATACTGAGCATCGAAACCCACAACTTCTTTACCCAGATGCAAAGGTGTTACACAGTATGCAGCTCCATGCAGCGTCAGTTTTAAGACGTACGGCTAGGTGCTTCTGTCTTGTTTATACTGGATATTAAAACATTTGATTGAGTGAAAACTAGGTGCAATAGTGCTCAGTATGGCCAGGATTCCAAGGGAGATTCTGCTGCGAAACAAATACTGTATAATGAGCACTCCTTTAGAGTGTGCTGTACTGGCTTTCACGATCTACCACTAGGGGGTGCATAAATAAATAGACATTTAATTGTGTTACATTAGCAATCACATAATACATACATAAATACATAAGAAAAGAGACATTGAGAATAAAGCCAAAGGAGAGGTTAAAGTTATATTATTGTTATGTGAACGGAGGCAGTAGAGAACATGCTGAAAAGTGAAAGAGCCGGTAGAGCACAAGTGGTACCATGATCTCTCCATAAGTATTTAAAGCCTTTCTTTGACAGAAAAGACATAATTCAAATATTGGGTTACTTACACTCTTGGCCGATTTATCTCTAGGAGTGACATGCACATTAACACAGAGCACTTGTAAGCTTGTTGATCAAAACCTAACACAGGCAAAGTCGTTTTAGAGAATGTAAATTAGATTTTGTTGCATTATGTCTACTGCATGTGTCTAAGAAAGTGTTTTGAATTCATAATTCTATACTTCTCGGAGTATCCAGCTAGAGTTTCATTGGCTGTGTTTGTCTATTTGATCAACAAGTAATTATACAAGTAAACATAAAGCTACGGAGCCCCTCTAGCTGTTGCGTATGCGCGGTGCGCCGGACGGCGAAAGAGGGAAGTCCATGCAGGTAACCGGGGAAACGTGGGTTTATTGCACACACTGATATAGGACAACGTCAATGCCGCGTCTGCAGGAAAAGACGCAAACGCAGACCTAAATACATAAGACAAAGCACAAGACTGGCGTGCGGCGTCGCCACACAGGTGGAAACACTAGGCCATCACAGGAGGTAACGAGGTGGGCGTGGCACACACGGGAGGCTCGAAGGAGCGGGACGTAACACTAGTGACATAGGAGAAAAAAATATATATAATTAGGCGGTGGCCATGTCTTTCTTAATGTGTGGGAATGAGTTAAATTTCCAGGATGTTGTACGCTGGCACTTGTTGATAACCCCTTTAGTTAACGTGTATTCTCACAATTATGTTATCAATTAAAAAAATTATAATTTTTTAATAAAATTATACTTACTTTTATTCACTCTTGTAGTTGTCCATGTGTCTCCAGGCATTCAGAAATCTCGTGGCCACCACTTAATTATCTTGTGGCCACACCTTATTTTCTCGTGATCACCACTTAATTATGTCGTGGCCATGCCTTATTATCTCGTGATCGCCATTTAATTATCTTGTGGCCATGCCTTATTATCTGGTGATCACCACTCAATTATGTCGTGGCCATGCCTTATTATCTCATGATCACCACTTAATTATGTCGTGGCCATGCCTTATTACCTCGTGATCGCTATTTAATTATGTCGTGGCCATGCCTTATTATCTCGTGATCGCCATTTAATTATCTTGTGGCCATGCCTTATTATCTCGTGATCGCCATTTAATTATCTTGTGGCCATGCCTTATTATCTTGTGATCACCACTTAATTGTCTATAATATATCTATATATTTTTTTTTCTCCTATGTCACCAGAGGGGCTCCGTATAATGCTTGTCTGTTATTGAAAATAGATGCCATTCAGACTGAAGGAAATGGTATTTGGTCCTTATCTGCTGCTTAGCAAAAATATATTTTTTTAACAATTAATACTTTGGACCTTGAACTCTTTACATTGATGTCACTATAGACACTGACGTTGTCCCTAGAAAATTGCCAGTGGGGGTGAGGTGTCTTGTTGTGGTGATCGGGTGATTTGTTCCCAGTCTTGTCGGAGCACTTTTTTCTGCAAATGATTGCCTTGGTTTTACATCTTATCTTTGATATGATATGAATATGATATCCATTTTACATTGTGCCCAGAGTTTCTGAAATGGAATCCCCTATCTGTTTGATTGAAAACAATGGGACGCTGCGAGTTGTACCGGACGCATTGTCCTATCTTATGGGAGTCAGCCAACCTGTTGTGGTTGTGGCCATAGTGGGATTGTACCGTACTGGCAAGTCCTACCTGATGAACAAGCTGGCAGGAAAGCAAAAGGGTAAGACTGCCGTTTGAATGATTTTCGCAGTTCTGCATTGCTTCATTCTCAGATATTCATGTTTTATTTGTCATTGTTGCTTAAGGTTTTTCCCTGGGAGCCACCATACAGTCACATACTAAGGGCATCTGGATGTGGTGTGTACCTCATCCCCTTAGAAAGGACCACACTCTGGTGCTCCTAGACACTGAGGGCCTGGGCGACGTGGAGAAGGTGATCAGAAGGGTTGCTTGTTCTGCTTAAATTATTTTCGTTAAGCAGTTAAGCTCGCTGTCATATTTATTTGGCATTAACGTTTTATATTGACTTCATAATTACTAATGTTTAGAGCACAGATTTTTTTCATGGTCTTGCTGTTCCTCCCCTTTTTAACCAATTTGTGCATACTATACTACTCATATAAAATAGTTGGCCTATATTAATGTAAATGTTCAAGGTCAGATGAGAAATTAATTTAAAGTTGAATACTTTTGTTTACAATGCATTTCATCATCCCTACAAGAAAAGCAGAATTAATAAAATTGCTGTTATTACAGATTTATGGTTTGTTTACAGATATGTTGTTAACGGGGTTATGTTATAAAAAAAGATCACACACTACTGGTGAAAATAAAATGCTTCTTTTGAGAGAACATTCTTCATAAGATTTCTGGTAAATGCAGTCTAGGCAAATGTTCTTCCATTGTCATTTTCAGTGAATTTGAATTAATCAGTTTATTCTATAATTCTTTCAATCTATTATGCTCAGCTTGAATAGCTAATCTTGCAGATGTATTCTAAGTTTTTTTTTAAAATCTATTGGATTTTTTCAGCCAGTTACTCAGGATGTCCATACCATGGATCTAGTGTGTTTACTGTAGGCTTTCACTGGACGGAATCCCAAAAAGTTTGCAGGGCATTTATTCTTTTTTCTAAGTAACTGGGGACTCATTTTAAAAGTTCTTCCGTTCCTATTAGATTCTGGCATAACATACTGTATTACATTAGGTGACCTGATGTTAGTAGTGTTGTTTTATAAATAATAATAATCAATATGTTTTATTGATCACCCTGACTGTGCAAAGCAGCCACCCATAGTTGAACCCAGTCAGCAGGGGGTTAAGGGTCTTACTCAAGCACCTGCAGAGGTGCCAAGGTCAGGCTCAAACCAGTGACCTTCTGATCACAGGCACAGAGGCTTAGAAATCTGAGCCACACACTGTTTAGTCAGGGCAAAACTATATTTGTTCATGGCATCATTTAATTTAGAATTAGTTGTATTTCAGGGAGACCAGGAGAATGACGCCTGGATCTTTGCTCTAGCCATTCTTTTGAGTAGCACCCTGGTCTACAACAGTAAAGGTACCATAGACAACCAAGCAGTGGAGAACTTACAGTATCCTTTTTCTATATTTTTTTCTATAAATATAATTTATTAAATTAAGTCAAAGGTGGCTCTTATGAAAAACCATGTTCGTAATGTGGGATCAGACATTAGCTCTCACATCTACCCAGGGATCAAGTTGACCCCAAAGGCACGTGTCAGGTGACTTCCCATAGTAACATAATTATTGTAGTAGCGTGTAAAAGTTAGGTAAATTTCCCCAGTTGCTACCAGAAACCTTTGGTGCTCACTATACAAAAAGGCAGCTGCTGGTTTTTTATGTTGTATTGGATTTATTAAAGAACAGTTGTTCAACATTGAATAGATCTGTTACGATACTCATTATTAGGTCCTTCAGTGGTATATGTTACTGGTTACTGGATTCAGTTTCTTTGGCCAACACAGAATTGTTCCTTAACATATATATAGATATGTCACAGAGTTGACAGATCGGATCAAGGTGAAATCACCAGCCAATCCTTCATCTGCTGAGGATGATGATGATGATGGGGCAGATGTACAGTTTGTACAATTCTTTCCCAGTTTTGTATGGGCTGTTCGTGATTTCACTTTGCTGCTGGAAATTAATGGAACGGAAGTAACTGAAGACAAGTATCTGGAACATGCTCTCACCCTTAGAAAAGGTAGGAGAACATCAAAGATACACAGTTGAATTAGATCATCAGACTTTACTGTGCTTTTGTGTCTAGAGAAAGATGGTGCACAACACAAAATTAATGGTCACTGGTGTGAAGAATCCGTTTTTTTATATACATATTACATCTGAGAAATTAGTCATGAAATCAAAGTGAAACATAGACAATGTGATACTAAAATGACAAATACATCTGTAGAGACCGGTCACCAATTAAACTGTGTTATAAGAGCTTACGTATTCTACACCAGTTGGTAACAATAAAACTAATCCGGCAACCAGTTACTCCAATGCCAAACTTGGCAAAAATGTTGGTCCTTTGTGAAGGTGGCAGCATAGAACAATTTTGAGTGATATAACGCTTCAGGATCAATACTATCTATCTATATGTCTGTCTAAAAATGATAAGTAGTAGTTTCAGTGATGAATGGAAAAAAATGTATATTCACCCAGTCATGCAAGTGCAGTTTGCTGTCAGTATATAATTGTTCAATTTCTAAATAATTGCCAACGTTTTGTTTAATGTCCTTGCTGCTAGCTAGGCCGTTTGTTGGTCCATAGTACACAAAAGGCATCAGACAAATCTCTGTATTCAAGGTCCTGGACATGATCACAGAGCATGAAATTGTATGCCTCAAGGGATTTATATGCCGTCAGTTTATCTTTTCTGTACATGCTTGGTTTTTTGACCAGATGGATGAAAATCCACTGTAAATTGGGCCATTTAGTTGGGTCCTTAACCCACTGATTCAACAGTATCTATGGTAAACCTATCCCAATTGCTAAGTGTTAATTTATAAATCTGAGAATTTACCTTTTTATGACAAAGCATTAACATAACTGGAGAAGTCGTACAGATTATTCACATATGATTTTGGTGAATACCTCTACTGATCTGGCTCTTTCAGCCACCACTTGCACTCCACCCACAAAACAAGTCATCTTGTCTGCAGACACGAAAGTGGTCTATACTTCGAATGATTTTGGGACAAAACTACATAGTTTAATGTTGGCAAGAACAATCTATTGCATACTTAAAAACAAGGCCTTGTACATTCAATGTCACGTTATACCCCTAGAGGCGCAGACTGTTTTTGATGAAGCAGACCCCCATAGAGAATGGAAATAAATGTATGCTTATTTGCAATTTCTACTCATGAATTGCAGTTCGTCTGCATATCTTTACAATCTCTACATGACTTGTCATATAAATTGGGATAACTTTGCACAAGGTCAGCATTCATGATTGCAAAGCCTTTTGTTTTTACTTCTAGTACATTCACTACATTGCAGGCCACTAATGACACAATCATAGCCAATCATGGACAGTGGGTGGGATCAGAACAAACAAGAAAGTTAGCTTTGGGGGCTCTACACAGGCACTATGCCATACAGAAACTGTGATCAATCATCCGTTGTATTGTTAAAATGACAAATAATGATAAATAGTTGGCCACCTTTAGAGTACATACTGTACTTCATAATAGACTGACAACTATGTCTTGCAATGCAAAGTCTTCAACATGTTTCTCTGTTTAGGAAACGATAGGAGGACTGTAGCCTACAACCTCCCTCGAGAGTGCATTCGGAATTATTTTCCAGAAAGGAGATGTTTTGTGTTTGAAACACCTGCAGCTCCAGGAAAAATGGCCCAGCTCGAGTCCATGGATGAAAGTCAGCTCAGTCCATCATTTAAGGCGGTTACTTTGAAGTTCTGTAACTATATCTACAATGAAAGTTTAGTGAAAAAAGTGAAAGGTGGACTCCCGGTCACAGGAAGGAGTGAGTCATGATAACTGTAGCTCTGTGTTGTATTTCCTGTTTTAAAAATATTGCTTTATGTGTAATGAATTAACAATGTTAATTACTAAATTGGACCTCATAACAGTAGTTTGGAGGACAAACGTTTTTGGATTAAATCAATTTCTATTAGACATTACATAATATTAGATTTTGAATAATTATGATTTACATACCCACTGTTTGGTTTCAGTGCTTGGCCACTTGGCAAAGACCTACGTGGAGACCATTGCTAGTGGAGGTGTTCCCTGTCTGGAGAATGCTGTCGTGACCATGGCCCAGATTGAAAACCAGGCAGCTGTGCAGGAAGGATTGCAGATCTACAAGAAGGGCATGCAGGAGATTACCTTCCCAGTAGACATGGAGGAGATGTCCAGGAAGCACGGACAATGGGATTCCCAGGCCATCGAAGCATTCAGAAACCGATCCTTTAAGGATGAGAGTGGTCAATACATGAAAACACTAATGGTACATTCCAGTTCCAGCCATCTTATAATGGTACTGATTTAAGGTTGCTGAAAGCATGTAAACTGCAACAGAATCTGTGCTGTGTTCATAGGAAGCCATCAAAGAAGTTTATGCTACTTTTCTTGCTGAAAATGAGAGAGCCTCAGAAGGTCTTTGCAGACAGTTGCTTTCACAGCTTTCTGAGCCAATGGCCAAGAAACTGGAGAATGGGTTCTATGCTAAACCGGGTGGATATGAGCTTTATCGTGTGGATGGCAAAGCTGTACTGGATGACTACAACAGAACACCCAACAAAGGAGTCAAGGTATGAACTATGGTTAAATTTGTCTACAGCCCTAAACGACTTGCTTTTGCTGATACACTGTGTGCCTTTCAAAAGCTAAACAAGTAACTGAAATTTATTTCAAAATAGCTTTGAATTACAGAGTTAAGCAAAATTGTTATTGAAGAGGTGCTGTAAGTAATTGAGTTTGTATTATAGATCAGAACTTGCTTTGCAATGCATTAAAATCCTAGCAAATAATGTTTTACCAACCATATCTGATCATATGTTCAGGATGTTGGTAACTTTCACGTCAAATACCAAAATCAATAAAGTTTTTTTTTATCTGTATTGCTGGAATGGGGGGGGGCATGGAGGGTGTAATTAAATAATAGAATTTCAGTGTATTCAGCCCCTTTGTCTCTTATGATCTTTTCATGTCCTGATGGATTTTTACAGGCAGAAGAAGTCCTAGAGGACTTTCTAAAGGAAAAGAGTGCAGAATCTACTGCAGTCATGCAGGCTGATAAGCAACTGACTGAGAAAGAGAAGAAAATCCACGGTAAGATTTTGTGACAACTATGCGGAAAACAAAGGTCTGACCTGTTTTTATTGAGAGTGACCTGTTTTTATTCAAAGTGTGAGGATTGGTGTTGGAGAGTAATTTGTTCCATGTATTGTTTGAGAAGGTTTAGCCATCACGTGATATTTAACATATGTCTTTTTTCCCAGTATATAATGTATGTATTTAACGTCTCTTTTTGCCAGTAATCAGTGCATGTTTCTGACCTCCTTACCTCTTTTTTCCAGTTTAAGAGGATAGGTTTCTTGGCAATAGTTAAAGTGATGGATTGGATTTTGGATTGGTGGGTTTATTATTGAAAGGTCTCGAAGTAAATAGGGATGGAGATAGCGGAATGCTACAGTTCAACATAAGAGACATCATGTTAATGATCTCTTGCCAAAAATGTTGAAGAGGAGGGCAGTCTGTTAGTGATTAGTTATCTTGGGTGTTTGACATACTGTATGAACATGTCAGATGTGTAAGTCCTATCTTATACAACCTCTGCTGGGTGATGTGAGATCTATGAATTACCATGTACTGTATTAGTTGTACCTTAGTGTTGTTAGGCACTGTTAAGTTGTTCCTGCAAATTTAGGTCTAGAATTCGGTATTGGTTGTAATTCATAAGCATTCTTTCCAAGCTGTGATTGGGATGGGAATTGTGTCCACAGCTGTAATATCAGTATCTTTTGGAAATGGATCTTCTTTTGGTTAGTCTTTTGGTTAGTTATTTTATCAATTTGTTCTACTAATGGGGATGGGAGTAAATTATTTGACATATTGATTTTAGATGTAAGAACAGACTTTAATTGGAGGTACTGAAGGAATGCTTCCTTCCCCATGCCGTAGTCCACGACTAAATGTTGAAAAATAATGGAGCTGTTATTCTGGAAAAGGCCTGTGATATCACCTTGTTTTCATGTGTTAAAGGTAAAGTAAGCGATGTTTTGTTGAATAGAAGCTCCAGGTTGTGCATTATTGGAGTGTATTTCCAGGGTCTCAGGGTATGTTAGTAGTGTTTGTTGATTTGGTGTCATACGCTGCTCACTCCGTCCTCCTGATCCTCCTGTATCCCCACTGGCATATCATGCCATGCCTGGTGCTCGTTTGTCTTACCTCTTGTTCCTGCCCTCATGTTCACATATTCACAACTGCCTCTTTTTTGCCCCTTTGTTATTCTGGTATTTAAGTGCTCCCCAGTGCTGAGTTCCCCAGGTTGGTCATTGTTGCTTGTCTGTGCTCCCGTACCTGTAATCCTTATCAAAATGAAGTCCCACGTGGCTGTTTATTTAGCACCACAGCTGCATCTTGGCCATGCTTTACCTTTGGTATGATACCAGGCTGTCAGTTATCACAATTACAGTTAAATCGTATATCATATATCATATCACATCTTGATGAATGATCCCCATGGAGAAATTCTCTTTTCGACCTACCCCATCTTGCTTAGCAGTGAGGGCTGCAACCCATACAGGCGCCCAGAAAGCTGGTGGTTAAGGGCCATTTCATTTCAGTAATAAACCATTACTCCCTTAATCGGTAGATTGCATGATTTTTTAATATAATCAATAATGACATATATATATACTATATATATGCATATATCCCATACTGTATATAGTACTATATATACAGTAGATACACTCCTGACTGATACTCTCACATGAAACTTGCTCAGTGGACATATTCAAATTTCCACTTGCATCACTCACATATTTTGGTCCATCAGAGGAGAGAAGCATGGCTTCCATAGCAGGAGAAGGAGAGCAGGAGCACAATCTGCTGCCCTTTAAGACAAACAGGAGAATGCTTCCACTGCTATTAATGCTAATTTTCAAATATTGATTTCTGTGGTATTTTTGATTTTAAAAATTCTGTAAAAACTGCCCTTTTTTGATAAATCCATATAAACTGTTTTACATTTTGGGTCAATAATCAATAGCCAATGGGCTGTGGTGGCTTGGTGCTTAGGGAAGTGCACTTGTAATTGAAAGATTGCTGGTTCGAATCCCTGACCAGCAAGGCACCACTGAGGTACCCCGAGCAAGGCATTACTCCCCAGGTGCTGAGTTACGTGCTCCCTGCTATGTCACATATGGGTTCAATGCCGAGATCACATTTTGTTGTTGCATACTGTGGAATGACAACTACATGATAATAATTGTAACAATAAGAACTAAGCTTTTTTTAATGCTGTAAGTGAGAGACTGGAAATGGAGGATGTCACAGACTGTACTTTCTCTAAAAAGGTGAAATACTTACTTCTCCATCCAATTCCCCCCTTCCCTTTGTAATGATTGGACAAACAGAGGAAAGAGAGAAGGCTGCATTGCTGACTCAGCAGAAAAAGGCTGAAGAGGAGAAACGTTTACAGATGGAGAAGACCCTCAAAGATGAGCGTGAAAGCCACGAGAAGGCAGTTGAGGTGATTAGAAAGAAAATGGAGGATGAAGTGGCCCTTCAAAAGAAGGAGTTAGAAATGGCCTTAGAGTGCAAACTCAGAGAGCAGAGGGATCTGATGCAGCAAGGTTTTAAGGCAAAGTCCGACGAAATGACACAAGCAATCAACAGCCTCAGAGCAGAAGTGGCGAATGCAAGATCATCCCGCCCTTGTAATATCATTTAGTAACTGTGCTTCCTCCTAATTAATTTACTGGATTACACAGGTTTCATTCTAGCTTTATGCTTCTGCAGAGAAAATGCAGCATGGTATTACTTGATTTCATCATTAAATAACGGTTTGATCAATAAAACAACTATATTCAAAGCTCTCTTTGTAATGGATTTATTATTTATTGATCTGATTTGATTCTTTTTGGGAAGTTGTTCACATATTTGACGGTTTGTCTTCATGACTTAATCCTGACCAGTACTGATAGAGAGCAGTGATGGCTGCTGACCCCGGGTATCATTTCAGACCTGATGCTATATTAGTCATTAATATTGTTAAATTTACTAAATATTTATAGTAAGTACATCATTCATTACACCCACATCAGGAGTAGGATGAGGATTTTCAAAGGAGCAGCTAGTCTGTGCCACGTCTGATGTGGAAGGCATGACCCAGAACAAACAGGGATTTAATATGAATGGGACATGAACAACCAGAAAACAAAAGACCATATGGGCTGAAATGGAGAAGAGGAAGGAGTAACAAGGCAGGAGAGGAGTGAATCGGAACACGGGTAAGGCAGACACTGGGAACCAGGAATGCCCCAATAACAGCAACAATGACTGAGCTGGGAAACACAGTAAGGGCAAGTACATATATACACAACTAACAAAGGACTAACAAAAGACCGATGTGGGGGATTGTCATGTCAATGAGAAATTATATGACTGCGGGATGGCCAGCACCCTCTGCTGGCTAGATGGGGACATGATGGTGGAGGATAATGGCACCCTGGAGCTCCTGTACTAGGTTGCGTTCAGGGAAACAAATTCAGAACAGGAGCATGATGGATGTAGCCTGACTTATACGAGGAAAAATACTGTCTTAGATAACATAAAATGCATGGAACATGAAAATGTATACATGACATTATTAGATCAATCTAGATGCTTCAGTCACTTTATGACTGTAGCTTTCCCCCAGGAGAAGATTGTCTGATGGCTTCCGACTTTCATCAGACATCCTCCAATTGGTGGAATAGTCACTGCCCATCTTCTCATAGCTTCTAACTGATCTCCTCTCACCGATTCCAAAGCCAACAATGTGCTCTCTCCACTGCCTCCTCCCGCCTGTGAGCAGATGTCTTACTTCCTCTTCCTGCTAGTTCCTGAACTAAGAGTATTTTCCACACAGACCATGCCTGGAAATCCTTGCAGGTGGGAATAGCCAGGCCTGTCACTCTTGTCCCTGCATTGTTGAACCTGGTCTTGGTACTTAGTAGTTTTCCTTTCTGAGGCCCCTTGGCAGCCATCTTGCCATGGGACCAACAGTTCATTCAGGATAACCCTCTTCACCTCCTCAGACTGTATGACAACAGGGGGCTTCAGGATTGTCTATACCTTGAGGAAAAGTAACTTCCCCGCTGCACCCTCATCTCAAGTCCCACAGCCCTTATCCTTCATCCTTCTTCCTGGCATGGGACTTGAGCTTGGATCATGTCTCACTTCTGCTTTAGGTCTGTTTTCTCCTATTGCTGGAAATGAGTGGCTCACAGTCCCTGTCTCCTGTACACAGGTTCCTGATGAAATTCTAACTTCAGCATGGTTTGGTTAATGCTGCACCACTAATGTGTCAACAAATAAAATGAAGATTACAGTGTATTCATCAGTCCAATAAACTAGTTATTCAGCTATGTAAAACTGTAAAACCACACATACACACCCTATGTCCTGATCTCTGTGGACTCAATATGGTTTTACTCAAGACACAAAACTTGTGTTATGTTCGGCAAAAAAAAGAGTAATACAAAATTCACCTCAGCTAGGGATGTAACCTGTGTAAAGGGATCTATCATTTTCCTACTCAAAAGTATTCCAATGCAAAAAACATTATTTAGTGACAAAATCAAGTAATGCTTTGCTGTATTTTGCCCAAGAAAGCGTGAAGATTTTACTTTCTTTCACGGACAGAAATCAAAGGGAATGTTTCATTTTAAGCACAGACCTGATATCAGCACTTTGCATTTCGTGGACAGAAGAAATTAACTTTTTGGTCAAAATGTCTTTTGTGAATGAAAGAAAACAATTTTGTGAACAAAATGGATTTCATTAATGATACACAATCATTTTGTGGACGAAATGCATTTTGTGAATGAAAGAAAGTCATTTTGTGGACATTATAAGGCAGGTTGCTTCCAAGCTCAAAATTTGTTAGACAGTACTGCACAAGAACAATCAGGAGACACTAGGAGCGACTGAAAACCAGCCAGGTAAATGGCAGAAGTGACTTTCTAATTCAGAGATGACCGTCAACTTACTCGACAGTGCCTAATAAATTGGAAGATGACATTAAATGAAGTGCACTGCCAGGACAAGTTCATGACAGGGACCTAGAAGCCGGACTGAAATCCCGAAAAGCTAAGAACATTTTTTTTATTCAATAGTTGTTACAAGAAAAATAAAAACATACAGTTGCAAGATTGCAACAATATACAGTACTGTGCAAAACTCTTAGGCAGTGGAAGGAGATGTTTAAAGCTGATTATCTGGGTAATACGTGTATATTTGCTCAGAATAAAAACATTATGTAACATTACAACATATGCAAATTAAGAGTAACAATTGAAAAAACAGGAGTCTTTTCTGTCCTCCCAAAAGTCACTGATAATTTTCTGGATAGCTAGTAGAACACCACTTCAGTTCCCAAACCTCTCCCAGTTTGGGAACTGTTACCTTTCCCTTCACCCTAGTCCATATTTTTATTTTCTCTGCCATTTGACTCATAGAAAATGATCAGATTTCATTTATGAGCCAGGTGGTGTATATTGCAGATTTTTTTGATAAATTGCCCAGTAGGTGGAGGCAGTGCATTATTTATATTGCAGATTTTTTTATTAATTGGCCAGCAGGTGGAGTCAGTGCTCCGTTTCATAAATGCCACTCAGTTAATGCTATTCAAAAAACGTTCAGGCCTTATCATGTCTGAATGAACAGCCTAGAAAAAGACAAATCATCATTTTACTACTGTTACATGCAGCAGATCAACTCTGTTGTTAAGAATAAGTTACAGTCTATGTTCACACAGCCAGTACAAACTACCTTTAACTTGTATGATCTAGACTTACCACCTCAGCTAGGAAGGTGTCTATTTCTACCAACTGTTCACACCATCAGACCAAAACCAGACATTCAGTCAGGTTCAGTCACTCCACCAGACGATTCTACATTCTGTCCTACATCTGCTGACCTGTCAGACCTTATACTCAACAATCACCATCATGATTTCTACCTAATACTCAGACCATCTCACCCAAACCAGTCCTGTTTCGTCTGACATCTGCTGACCACGTCTACACTCAGGAAACTCCATCCTGCGTGGAGGTCAGGAAAAGTGCCGTTGGTTTAGCAGACCGGGGTGGTGGTCCCCTTATTTAAGAAAGGGAACCGGAGGGTGTGTTCCAACTACAGAGGGATCACACTTCTCAGTCTATTCCGGGGGACTGGAGAGAAGGGTGAGATCGATAGTCGAATCGCGGATTCAGGAGGAACAATGCGGTTTTCATCCTGGCTGTGGAACACTGGACCAGCTTTATACCCTTGCAAGGGTACTGGGGGGGGGGGCTGGGAGTTTGCTTATCCAGTCTACATGTGTTTTGTGGATTTAGAATACTCGGGTTCCCTGAGGTGCTCTGTGGGGGGTGCTTTGGGAGTATGGGGTCCAGTGTCCACTGTTGTGGGCGATTCAGTCCCTGTATGAATGGAACAGAAGCTTGGTCCGCATTGTCGGCAATAAGTCGGTAGCCAGTGCGGCCCCGTTTGGGCTCTGCCAGGACTGGCCTTTGTCATCGGTCCTGTTTATAATATTTATGGACAGGATTTCTAGGCGCAGCCAGGGTGTTGAGAGTGTCCAGTTTGGTGGCTTCAGGATTGCCTCGCTGCTTTTTGCGGACGATGTCATCCTGTTAGCTTCATGTACTGGGGATCTCCAATGTGCTCTGGGGCGCTTCGTGGCCAAGTGCAAAGTGACGGGGATGAGGATCAGCACCTCCAAGTCCCAGACCATGGTTCTCAGCTAGAAATGGGTGGATTGCCCTCTTCAGGTCAGGGAAGAGGGACTGCCTCAAGTGGAGGATTTCAACTATCTCGGGGTCTTGTTCACGAGTGAGGGTAGGTAAAATTGGGAGCTGGACAGACGAATCAGAGTGGTCTTTACAGGTTTGTAGACACTTAACCGGTTCGTAGTGGCTAAGAAAGAACTGAGCCAGAAGGCAAAGCTCTTGATCTATTGGTCCATCTTCGTCCCTACCCTTACCTATGGTCATGAGCTATGGGTAAAGCCCGAAAGATTGAGATCACAAATTCAGGTGGCCGAAATGAGGTTTCTCCACAGGGTGTCTGGGCTCTCCCTTAGGGATAGAATAAGAAGTTTGGATATCCGGGTGGGTCTCAGAGTAGAATCGCTGATTCTCCACGTCGAAAGGAGCCAGTTGAGGTTGTTTATACATCTGGTGGGGATGCCTCCTGGGCGGCTACCTGGAGAGGTTTTCTCAGCATGACCTACAGGGAGGAGGCACCGGGGCAGACCCAAGACACGATGGAGGGATTATATCTCTTGGCTGGCCTGGGAACGCCTAGGCGTCCTCCCTGAGGAGCTGGTAGAGGTATCTAGGGAGACGGAGGTCTGGGTATGTCACCTGAAGCTGCTACCCCCACGACCCGAACCCCAAGTAATGGATGGATGGATGGATGGGTTAAATCGGAAAAATTAAACCATTTCACCTTTCTTTGTTTTAACGGCATGGGGGGCGTGTCATATCGCCCACACCTTGAAGAACGCTATTTACATTCTAAATAGCTGCATTACCCCACGTATTCAAATCACATTCACATGGTAATAATGCAACAGTGAAACGCGATCCAGATACATCCCCATCAGCACCATAAAAAAAGGGGGGGGGGGGGGGGGGGGGGCCAAATGTAAAAGGGGCATTAAAAAAAAAGAGTGCGACAACCGTTTAAAAGG
>JABFEA020000138.1:25721398-25732496 GCA_019775915.2 Cyphomyrus plagiostoma | reverse complement strand
CCCCCCCCCCCCCCCCCCCCCCCCCCCCCCCCCCCCCCCCCCCCCCCCCCCCCCCCCCCCCCCCCCCCCCGGCCAAGTGTCAATGGCTCATTCATACACAAGAGAGCTCCTACGTATTCAATGGCAGGAGGCCAGAAATAGTGACATGAGCTTTCTTTTATTTATTTATCTAACTGAATGTTGCAACTACACCATTTAGTCATCTTCATGTAGCCAAGACTTTGGTGATCAAATATCTGAGATCAAAACAAACTGGCACCATTGCTTACTATGTTTGCCATGTTAATGTAAGCCATGAGGAGTCTCTCAAAGCATTTCAACATGATGAGGGTTAGTGCAATGGGGCAGTAGTCATTCACACAGGATACTGAAGATTTCTTAGGCACTAGGATAATGATAGTGGATTTAACCTCTCTGGGAATTTAGGGTAGGGAACACACTTTAACTGATCACACATTTCATTCAATATCATAAACTTAATTTATGGCAAATAAATTATTTCTTATATATTTGTTTTGAAATTACATTCATCTTAATTTTAATGAATATTGTAAATATACAAAATGCATTTTGAAACACTTGCAGAAACATGAAAGTACATAGTAAGCAATGGTGCCAGTTTGTTTTGATCCCAGACATCTGATAACCAAAATTTTGGCTACATGATGATGACTAAATGGTGTAGTTCCAACATTTAGTTGGATAAATAAATAAGAGAATCTTAACTCATGTCAGTATTTCTGGCATCCTTCCATTGAATATATAGGAGCTCTTATGTGTATGAATGAGCCATACATACCTAGTAAGAAAGGTGACATGGTTTAATTTAGCAGATTTAACATAATTTTAAAAACTTTAATATTTCTGACAATGGACATTTTGAAAAGAAGACAGATTATGGATTTAGTCAGCATTTTGCAATTTTCACTTGGTTTGTTATATAAAAAATTCAACTGAATCAATAATCAAAAATAAAGTCTGATTTCTGTTAAATATGGAATATACAATAAGGGATGCCATTAAACTTCACACACTAGATAAGAATTGTCACAGAAGCAGACGAGAGAGAGAAAGAGGCTCAGTCTGATGGGGAAGGCATGACCCAGAGGCAGCACTGAGTGGAACGTATAGGGATTTAATGTGAAGACAAACCACCAGAAAACAATCGTCCACAAGGGATCTAAAACTGATAATAAGAACGAGCAACGAGGCAGGAGTGGGGGAGACACCAGGAACCAGGAAAACACCAAACACCAGGAACGACAACAACGACTGAGCTGGGAAACAGAGTGAGGGCAAGCACATTATGTACACAATTAATGAAGGACTAACAAAAGGTCCGTGTACGTGAGTATAATTCATTTTTCAATTTAAATCGGAAAATACAAAAATGAAAAAACAGGTAATTTTGACTAGACCAGTCGTAAAGGTAAAATTGGAAAAGTGCGCTTCCCTAACTATTAGGCCACCACTGTCTCCATATATTTGTTTATTTATTTACTTACTCCCGATAAGAGATCAATAAGCACACTACGTCTTCATAGTGGGGAGAAAAACTACTGAACTCTTTTAGCTGTAACACTTTGCCCCAGTGAGATCCGTCTATTTTCTAAAACTGCTTGTCCTATTCAGGGTTATGGGGGGTCTGGGGCTTATCCCAGAGGATATGGGTGCAAGGCAGGAAACAACGCAGGATGGGGTCCAACCCATCACAGGGAACACCCACACACCATTCACACCTATAGGCAGTCTGGTAACAGCAATTCACCTCACCATGTTTTTAGACTGTGGTAGAAAACTGGAGTACCCAGAGGAACCCCCATGACAACATGGGGAGAATATGCAACCTCCAAACACGTTGAACCTCAAAGGATACTTCAGTTCCAGTGGGATGAGGTGACAGATCTAACCACTGCACGACCATGCCTTCCCTATTTTTGTGAGATATACTGTTGTATGTATATTCTGTTTGCTATATTGATTGCCATAGCAGGGGAATTCCCTTGAACTGTTTAGAGCTTGGTTGCTGGATCTGGTAGCTTGAACCACCACAGGGCATCTGATTAAAGATGAACATGCTTTACTTTCTCCGATAATAAAACACTAGTAACCAGATACACACTCCTTTCCTGTGTTCTTTACAGAGGTGTTACTGATCCATTACAAAGGTATTCAAAACAGTGGTTATAGATGTGGTTTTACATAATACTTCACACACTCGATAAGCTTACTTAATAAAAGAAGTCATCTAAATTTAGTAACCTAAGTAGTAGTAGTAGGACTTAGTCTAGCTGCTAGCAGCTGGTGGTTTTCAGCTTCTTTTACTCCCCCGTTCGTGAAATTTAAGCATAGTGCAGATGCATAATGGTTGGGGGGTGCAGGTACAGCCTATACATAACAGTAATCAGATAAATATCACAGAAGGGGAAGGCAGTAATTACCTAATGGGTGAAAATTAACAGGAATAATTTCAAGTACTGAGCCTTTTCCACATTTGCATTCATGCACTCATTATAGTATACCTGATGCAGACATCTGTGAAATTTCCCGCCAAATTTATTTCATATCTGTTTTTTAATCCCTTTCATTGTCATTCATTCATTGTCAATGCCTGATTCAATGTGATCAAAAACGTATATAAAACAATATGAGATGAACACTAAATTTAAGCAAGCCAACTAAAATGAGCCACATACACACACACACACCTTTAGACAAAAGTTACACTAAAATTGAAAACGCAAAGGAGATTCAAAAATGTTAATATTTTTTAATTTTATGCATTGCAAACAGAATAGTAGGAGGATAGACAGAGAAAGGAAAGAATATAGAAGAGGGAATGGAAAAGACAGAGAAAGGAAAGAAGCTGTCAGTACAACCAGTAGAGAAAGGACAGGATGACACCAATGTGCAAAAACACACCTATACAACATCATAGGTTCACTTAAAAATGTGTTTTTCAGTGAAGCACTTGATCAACTTTGAATCGCCTGAAATGTACTTACGGTGCCATTACTATGGCACACCAAAGACAATAATTGTTGTCAATTGGCAGGAAAAATTAAAATAATTTCAGCTGAATTACTGTGTTGTTCTCTCTTACCTGAACATTATGTCAAAGCTAAAGAGTGAATCTGCTGATACTGTAACTTTGTAATTCCAAAGCAATTATATGTTTCTTTTAAACAAATAAAGAGATCATTAGACTCATGCATAGGTCATTTCAGATAGTCAGTGGAATATGCTGAGAATGTATGGGCTGTGTGCTGGCAAATGTACGGGATTATATAACACATCACTAAACACATCAAAACATATTATTCAGAAAATAAACAACCATTCATGAAATAATTTTCAGAACACTCATATTACATTCTAGTTTTCCACTTTTTAATATGTTTGAAAGTAAATGGACTGCATTTATATAGCGCTTTTCTACTCTTCCAAGTACTCAAAGCGCTTTACAGTTCATGCCTCACATTCACCCATCCATACACACATTCACACACCGGTGGCAGAGGCTGCCATGCAAGGTGCCAACCTGCACACCGGGAGCAATTTGGGGTTCAGCGTCTTGCTCAAGTACACTTTGATGGGGTCAGGAGGAAGCGGGGCTCAAACTGGCAATAATAATATATATACATATACACATATATACACACACACATACATATACATATACACATATATACACACACACATACATATACATATATACATATACATGTATACATATACATATATATACATATACATATATACATATATACATATACATATATACATATATATATATATATATACATATATATATATACATATATATATACATATATATATCTCAGTATACTGGTAGGTACATACAAAAGAAAGATTTCTAACTCACCACTGCTTTTTTGCTTTTTTTATTTTCAGTAGAACTATGGTAACACTTTGGCTAAATATATTCATGGAGATCAAAATAATGTTTTAAAAACAAGGTTAACCGAGTTAAGATGGGTTAAGATTCTCGAAATTAACATTGATTTTAGGGGTGAGACAAATATATCAGATGTATAACAGCATTTTGAAGAGGTCTGAAATTGTGCTTGACCACATTTTCATACAGAACATTCATATCAGGATATAGTTCTGCAAATTGTCTTTCTGCGTAGGCTCGGTCTTCTTCACTGGAGGACGGGCTTTTGCCAAATGATGAACATCTAGAAGATCCAGTGTCAGCGTTAGACTTAAACAGGATTCATTAATTACCAGTATCACAGGAACATTTCTGTGGCCTAAACAGGATACTATATATTTACATATTCTGTTGAATCCGTAAAGATTTTTGTTTCAACTGCTTGTAACATGCAACTTTCTTTCAGGTGGTTTATCCAATCTGCAATAAGGAATTTCCGGAGGATGAGATCACAGTCCATGTTGGTCTGTGTGTAAAGAGGTCATTTGATTTGCTCTCTTTTTTAACAGTATACTGTCATTGTACACACAAGGTTTGTTCTGTATACAGCTTGGAATGTACAGCGCCTGGCAGCAAGTGACAACAGTCCATATATACCTGTTCAAACTCCAGTATGTAAACCAAAAAGGAATGTTTTTTAATGTGCTTTCCATGAGTACTGAACCACTAGTGAAAATGTCTAATGACATTATATTTGGTAGTCCTTTCTTTGTAAATTAGGTCTGAAAAGAATCAATATTTATGATCTCTGTGTTTGAGAATTTAGGATAAATAAGTTTCCCATCCTCTTCCTTACAAGTGGAAGACGTATTGCACTTCCTTGAACAACAAGTAGACACCACAACAAAATTAAAATTGTGTGTGGACAGAGAAGACTTTCTGGACAGGGCCATTATCCAGTGACAGAAGAAAAAAGCTGCATGTTCTACTGCTGCTCTCAAGGTGGGCGAGGCAGGTGTGGACACAGGAGCAATTTGGAAAGAGTTTTTGAGTGGTAAGTTGTCCATAACTTGTTTTGTCCTGGAGTAAATTGATAACAATATATCACCTAAAACTGGGTATTGGTTTTGTGCCTGGGTATTGAGAAAAGATTTTTTGAAGGACCTGGGATCTAGGGTAAAAATCCCAAAGGCTTGACATACCTGGATAATGAAAACTTCAGGTTGATTGCAAACAAGAGCTGTACATATTATAATATACAGTATAGTATACCGTAGAGCAAGTAATTATTTGACCCCTCGCTGATTTTGTAAGTTTGTCCATTGACCAAGAAATGAAGTCTCAGAAGTTTCACTCGGCTCATTAATGAATATTCTGAGAGTTATGGTCTCGAAATAAAATCCCAAGTCCATGACAAGAACGAGTACAAATACGGCTGATTCAAAGACAAGATCGAGACCTTCAAAAACTGGTCTTACTACAACATTTGATATTACTATAAATTTCAATTGAACAAATGAAGCAGTGGTGTAGTGGTAACAAGAAATTTAAGGTGGGTAAAATATATGCACAGCAGTAAAAACGGTAGGTAACTATTTATATCCTTAACATTAGAGATCACTAGATCTCAAAAAGGTGAGTAAGCGCTGTTTTTAAAATGCGTAAAATGCGTTTATGTGCATTTAGCCTCCACTACACCACTGAATGAAGGATTTGCGTTAAGTAATCTGAAAAATTGCAAAAAATAATCCAAAAACTCCACGACATCACATAATACATCAGTGTCTCTCCTACCTAATTTCAGCTAATCGTCGTCAAAATCTGGCAGAATTACAACAAAACTCTGCTGTGTCCGCCTCCGCCATTTTTTAAACTTTTTTTTTTTTTCAATTCTCCCAGAATTCATCACGTAAGATACTCAAGGCACGCCATTGGTTCTCGTCACCTTTTTCTTTTATGGCGGTCGCCATCCAGCTTAATAGTACTTTAGTGACACCGCGGCTTTGGTTAGTTAACTGCTCCCGAATTAGGAGGTTGCCACTGTAGTTATGTGTACTGTATAATAACGTAGACCCAACTAATCGATTATTAAATTAGTTATTAAATTTAATAATCAATTAAATCGATTAGTTGTTGCAGCCCTAATAATGTTTAAAATCATCTACTCATGTTTATTTGGATGAAAAACTTGCATATTATTATAATTGTATACTTCATTATAAGTACTACACTTAAAGCCATTGTGCCACTTAGTTTATCAGATGCCCAATTAAATGAATTGCTCCCATAGTAGGCCAAACTTATGAACGACAGAATGAATATTTTTTATTGCAGCAAAGCAGAAACAAGTCAAATTATAATGTAATGAAACACTTTTTTACTCTGCACACTCATACAAATCTTTAGGCACACCTGCAATTTCAAAACAGACTTCCCATACAATTAAAGCTGAAATCACTAACACAGTTCAACTGAATACATTTCAATCAGTGTTAATGAAGAGGACACAGCTTGAAGAAGGACTTTTCAAGTTTAAGTCCATCAAGACGATCATGTATGTGAACGAGAAAGGACAAGAAAGAAGAGTTCTCTGAACAGAGCTCCTGGAGCTCAACAGTGTCCAGTGTGTATCTGGAGAGGTCCTCCACCGAAAAGGCATCCAGCTAGTGGCAGGCCGGTGGTCATAAAAGGTTCCATGATAAAACAGGTGAAAGAAGGTGAATCACACACATCAAATGTTGCTAGTCAACTGACAGCCTAGTATAGCCCCGTATAGCATTGATACCAACAAAGCCCATAACTGCACCTGACTATTAATTATATTACAAAAAAAATATTGCACCTAAATATGAATGATGCATGGAGCTGGCGACTTAGATGCTGTAGTAGAGAGTAGAGCATAATAGAACATTCCTCAGAGGGTAATGGCAGTGAGCTGAGAGAGGGCTGTGCCCGTGCGTTGTTGTGTTATTTGTTTATGCATGTCAAATAGCTTGTCCAGAGTTATTTAACTTGGTCTTTGTAAGTGGGCACCTGTGTGCGTGTTTTACCGCTGTGCGAGTGTCGTTTGCGGATTGTTATAAACAGCACAGCTGAAGTTACATTTATCTGTATGCACATCGGTTTGGATAATGGATGGATGGATGGACATCTCTACAGCAAACACCCACAGTAAGCATCACACACCATAGAAAGGGCCAGTTGCCCTTAAAGCTTTGCTTGGTTGCCAGTCGGGGCAGGAAGGATATTGTTATTATTTTTAGCTGGGCTGGGAGTAAAGAACAGGGGTCTTAATAAGGTAGTTAAAAATGGGGCCAGCTCAGTGTTGTGTTTGCATGATGTTTGACCTTCTGGATGCTTGTATCTAGTTGGACTTCATATGCGAGTGATGTTAGCTCGTTGGCTCCCTCAGGGTCAAGGCTCCTGACCTTGAGGAGCAGCTGGTTCTCATGTAGCAGGTATTAGAGGTAGCTAATATCCTTTGTAGGGAGATAGTGTGTGTGCTACAAGTGGGAGACTGAAGACCAGATTGAGAGACAGAGTTGAGGGGTTCAGGTTTATGGGGCACTGGGGTACCTTCTTGAACAGATGGGATCTGTTTAAGCTGGATGCCATTTTCAAAAAGGGAGGTAGAATTGAGCTCTCAAACTATAGAACAACTAGTTTAACTTAGCCTAATAATATAAGTGGGGGATGTCTTAGGAGCAGAGAGTAGCAGAGCTGAATTTATTTAGCCTCGAACAAAGGAGACTAAGGGGTCACGTGATCCAGGAAAAGATTGTACCGGGTCTAGATGCCATTCATTCAAATTGTTACTTCAGTATAAGTTCTAATTCAAGAAACCGTGGCCATAGTCGGAAACTATTGGGGGAACACTTTCATTTGGATCTGAGAAAGAACTACTTCTCACAGCATGTAATTAGAGCATGGAAAAGTATGCCTGAAGGGGTTGTGCAAGCTAAAACCTTAGATTCTTTCAAATCTGAACTTGACAAGATCTTTCCAAAATTATGATTAAGGAGTTCCAGTTCTTTCAGCAAAAAAGTGAGTAATTGCTGTTTCAGTTTAATATGGAATGAAAATACTGGACACTGGAGAACTGAAATAACATTAGCTAGTCACTGAATCTCAGTTCCTCATTTTGCACATTAACGAGAGATAATGAGAAAACCATGCAAAGCCTGGGTGTGTCTAAAACTACAAGTCAAGGAAGCAGCTCTTATCCCTGCCTAGTGATCTTTGATGTCTCATTTCCCCCAAAATGCTCAGGACCAGCAAGCAAAGAGGCTATGTCCTATCCAGTACAACCAGTCAGTTTGCACTCATGGTATTCCATACATACGCAGATACATGTATGTATGTATAGCCATAAATAAATACATAACAAAAATAAACGCAGCTGCGCAAATAGGAATAAATGCAAAAATCACTGACTTGCATTTTCATTTTCTTGATGCATTTTAATCTGAGTAAACATTATGAGCAAGATAATAATACTAAGCTAATGGGGTGAGGGAATTGTAAAGAATTGTAAAGAAAAGGATTATTATCTGTTGAAATCAGAAGTATTGCAGGTAGTGTAAAACATTGCAATATGGATAGATGCATTTCTTTTGAGGCAATATGATGGACAGTTCAGTTGACTCTGGTTATGAACTTGTAAATTTTTGTAATATAACTAACAAATTTATCTAAAATGTTTTTTGACCCAATTAAACATTTTAAAAGGTATAACATTCTCTCTCCATCCGAGAGCTCACTTTATATCAGGCTTGCTTTTGCCTTGAGTGGCACTTGCCAACAAGCGCAACATGCAGGTTTAATGAAATGTCATGAATCATCTCCACATGAACACTCTAACATATACTAACATATATATCTAACATATATCTAACATATACTATATTGCCAAAAGTATTGGAACACTTGCCTTTACACACACATGAACTTTAATGACATCCCATTTTAAATGCATAGGCTTTAATAGTTGGCCCACAATTTGCAGCTATAACAGCTTCAACTCTTATGGGGAGGCTGTCCACAAGTTGTAGAAGTGTGTTTATGGGTATTTTTTACAATTCTTTCAGGAGAGCATTAGTGAGGTCAGACACTGATGTTGGACGACAAGTCTCTGTTCTAATTCATCCCAAAGGTGATCTATTGGGGTGAGGTCAGAGCTCAGTACAGGTCAGTCAAGTTGCTCCACACCAGACTCACTTATCCATGTCCTTATGGACCTTGCTTTGTGCACTGGTGCATAGTCATGTTGGAACAGGAAGGGGCCATTTCCAAACTGTTCCCACAAAGTTGGGAGCATGAAATTGTCCAAAACAACTTTGAATGTTGCAGCATTAAGAACTACAGTAAGGGGCCAAATCCAACCCCTGAAAGACAACCCCACACCATAATCCCCCCTCCACTAAACTTACACTTGGCACAATGCAGTCAGGCAAGTACCATTCTCCCGGCAACCACCGAATCCAGAGTCGTCCAGATGACCAGACAGAGAAGCGTGATTCGTCACTCCAGATAACACGTCTCTACTGCTCTAGAGTCCAGTGGCGGTGTGCTTTACACCACTGCATCCGACACTTTGCAATGCATTTAGTGATGTAATCTGCTCAGCCATGGAAACCCATTCCATGAAATTCTCTACGCACTGTTTTTGAGCTAATCTGAAGGCCACATGGAGTTTGGAGGACTGTATCTACTGTATTTTGACAGCTGGTGACTTCTGCACACTATGCGCTTCAACATACATTGTCCCCACTCTATGATCTTATGTGGCCTACCATTTTGTGGCTGAGTTTCTGTTGTTGCTTCCACTTTGTTATAATACTACTAACAGTTGACCGTGGAATACTTAGTAGCAAATAAATTGCACAAATGGACTTATGGCATCTTATCATCGTACCATGCTGGAGTTCACTGAACTCCAGAGAGCGACCCATTCTTTCGCCAACGTTTGTAGAAGCATTCTGCATGCCTAGGTGCTTGATTTTATACACATGTGGCTATGGAAGTGATTAGAACACCTGAATTTAATGATTTGGAGGGATGTCCCAATACTTTTGGCAAAATAGTGTACATTAATATGTCTGCAGTTGTAGGCCTATTTTCAGTACACTAGCTGTGCTGTTTATAACAATCCGCTGATTCTTCAAATGTTAAATTTTATGCTCATCCACTTCAAAGCCTTTCCCATTCAGATTGTGATGGATTTTGCTTAAGTGCTACATTTGCCATTTTGTCATTAACTGGGTATTGCATGAAAGGCCTATTTGATTTACGTGTGCATGTGCATGTGGATGTGGTGCCGTGGTTAGCATTGGTGCGCCATATCTCTGCAACCAGAGTTCAAGGCACTGCCTAGGTGTAGAGTTTGCATGTTCACTTTATGTCATTGTGGTGTTTCCACCAGGTACACTGGTTTCCCCATGGAGTCCAAGACTATGCTGTGTGTTGTGTGCAGTGAACAGGCGAGTGGTAAAGCAGGTGAGTCCAGCCATCACTGCGGGCAAAACAGGGTTTATTTAGGGTGGACAAGTCTGACAGGCGAACAAACGCGAACCAACATCACGAACGTTAATGACAGATCTACAAGACTAACTCAGAAGCGGACTAAATGCACCGGACAAGTCAAAAGAAACAGGAAACAGGTAATGACAATCAGGAATTAACACGAGGTAATGAGGTGGGCGTGGCACACACGAGGATCGGACGGAGCTGGGCGTGACACTGTGGTTAATTGGTGTTACCAAATTGCCTATAGGTATGCATATGTGACTGAATGGTGTGTGAGTGTGTCCTGCAATGGGTTTGTGCCCCATCCTAGGCTGTTTCTGGCTTTGTACCCATAGGAAACCTATATGAAATCAAATCAAAATCAAGTCAAATCACTTTTATTGTCACATCACAATACTGGTACAATGGTACAATGGTACATGTGAGTGAAATTCATGTGTGCGAGCTTCACAAGCAGTAGTGGTGTACAATATAAGAAATAGGGGAATATATACAGAATAAAATATAAGTAAGGGAAATGTGTAATTTAGGGAATATATAATAGGGGAAATATCCATCCATTCATCCATCCATTTTCCAAACCGCTTATCCTACTGGATCACGGGGGGTCCGGAGCCTATCCCGGAAGCAACGGGCACGAGGCAGGGAACAACCCTGGATGGGGGGCCAGCCCAT
>JABFEA020000138.1:25689206-25701951 GCA_019775915.2 Cyphomyrus plagiostoma | reverse complement strand
CCCCCCCCCCCCCCCCCCCCGCCCCCCCGCCCCCCCCCCCCCCCCCCGCCCCCCCCGCCCCCGCCCCCCCCCCCCCCCCCCCCCCTGATCTGTCACCCAGGCGTTCTTGCAATAGTATGAAAAAACACATTCCATTATCCAAAAGCTAGTTAAGAAAAATATACTCTCTGTACAATTCTCCTCTCACATCTGCCAGACATGCACTGATCCAAGTGGAGATCCAAAGCTAAGGTACCAACCCTCTGAGGTCATAAAAAATCCTTGGGTGTCCTTCGAGGGAGTAGGGGTGGTACCCTGATGCCCTGGCTAAAATGGACCACTGTGGCCCTATCAAATCAGGCCTCTTAATCATCCCCTATATCTAATTGGTGAATTCTCTCCTGCCCCTTCACCACCTTAAGTACTTGGAAAATAGAATAGTTGATATGACTATGATTGTCTGGTGGTTTCGTTACGCTGTACTTGGATTTGTTTTGGGAAACGTGTGTATGATGGAAGCAAAGCAAAAACGGCTTCTGCAAGTTAGTCTCCCTATGGCATTTATGGGACTTTTGACAGGAAATTCAGGCCAAGCTGAAAAAATAATTACAGCTATAGTGATATTTATCACTACAGATATGCGACTATACTTAGTAATAGAGAACGTGGGATTTAGTTCATTATTATCATGCAATCTTAATTTTTCAATATATATTTATTTTTACAATCTGCTAATAAGCATTCCTGAGGTTTTGTTATTCAGACGTCAGTCTACTTCATGCCCTGTGCCTTTGGTTTAAGTTGTTCCTAAACTGGTTTCTGTTTGCAGTCTTTAATAATAAATAATTTTTAAAGAATTCAATTTTCCCTCCTGTACTGAAATTGCGCCCACTTGTGCACCCAACACCAAGGAGGTGCAGGAAGAAGGGCCATGGTGACAGATGGCAGTACTGTGGGTGTTAAACTGTGACACACAAAAAAAAATGTCACTTCACCACACAATGTTGCAACACTCTTCCTCTTATTGTTTCACTCCATCAGTTTCTATTGCTTAAAAAATCTCATTCTCAGACAGCTATCTGGAATGATGTCTACTGTATGTGTTTGAATAAGGTCAGTGATTCTTAATTGACCTAAGCTTTGCTCAGTTGAAGGGTCTATGCAAATTCTTTTAACTGCTTAACATGCACGGTCCTGCGTTGCTAAATTTTAACAGTGTGTAATTTCATAATCAGGTTGTTTTGCATAGCTTATTAGGAAGGTATTGAAAGTAAATCCAGATGTAATACTGTACTACTGGAAAATTATTTCTACGAATATCCAAACCAAATCAAAGGATATTTGAGATTCTTGTCCTTAAGACTTTTTCGTACTCTGCTGCTTAGAGAATTATCCTTACTTTGGAGTCATTCTGTCTAAACTTTCTACATCTTTTTTTTGTAAACTGATTATTTTAACTATCACTACTGTACAGAGCAGCTGTACATTATAACTCATCCGCATCTGTCTGATGAAGCCACAGTTTTAGGAATAGCTGATATTGTTTCTCATTACTTAATTGCACTTAATTACCATTTGAAAACTGGAAACATCACGGATTGTCTGAAACTACCACCTCTGTGCATAAACACTAAACCCAAATATTAACATTATATATATAGCATAATAACTGGCCTCCCAGGAGTTTGTTATATTGTTGTTACAAGTGAATTCATAGGAAATGCAAGTGTAATATGTCAAAACTTTAAATGTGAATACCCAGAAAATGTTTAAAAGTGAATGAATGGTTTATATACGTATATACAACTGAACATTAAATTTAGGTATTGTAACTCTTGTGTACAGCAGTCAGCTATTATTACCAGAATCCTGTAAATATTTGCTTATTTTATTTTTAGTTGTTCCTCTTTCAGTGCTGAAACTCCGAGACGGGTTTGTGAGAAATGTATTTAATTTGAACTTCTTTTTTGCTTTATAAATATCTCAGTATTTATTACAACAAAATCACATTGCGATATTTGAAATTTTTGTCATAGTATATAATACAAAATATTTTTATTTCCTGTCATGCCATCGTAATCTTGTATCTGTTCTTCCGACCAGATCACAATTAAAGTTTGCGTCACTTCATCTGTCCATGCATCCATTACTATAACTCTTTTTTGCTTCACATATCATTGTTTTCTGAGTTTGTATTTTTTTTTCAAGGTGGTGGTTGTATTATTTTTCAGAGGCAATTTAATGCATAAGCAATCAACAAAAAAGTGTTTACAAGTCCCACCCCAAAGGACCGAAGCACCATAAAAGTACCCCAGCTGGTCTGGTACATTATTAGAACTTTTGGTACTGGTACTCGACTGGAAGTCAATCTGAAAGTATAGAAAGTACTTTACAAAAAGTACAGTAGCTAGAGCAGTGGAAGAACACCCTAAGGTAGTCTGGGCTAAATGGACTTCGTTCGCTTATATTTAGCCCAGACTCTCTTAAATCTAACAAGTTATCTGGCTAAGCAAGAAATACTGCTTTGTGAAACAGGTTTAAAACAGTGTCATTATGCTGTAGCTTGTATACTGGAAATGATGGAACACAGAGAAGATATTGTGACTTCCACAATAGCACTGAATACAATGTTAGTGCAATATGGGGAACTAACTTTAATCATCTCTTTTAAAATATGTATTGGCTATTTTAGTGATACTAGTGCAAAGTTGGGAACTGACATTGATCTTATTAAATCTATGAAATTAATGTTAATAGTCTATTTAAAATTTACATTATATATCTGTGTAGCATAATGTCCAGGCCAGATGTGGAGGTCATGTGATTTCCAGGCCCACAGTGTAGATCGTCCAGTGTTCTGAAAGCAGACACTTCTTAGCTGCAGAGCCCGACAGCTGCTTCATTTGCAGCTCCATTGGAGGAACCAATCAGACTCTCTATGTATATCATATGATTTGGAAAATGAAAAATGTTTGTGATTCTGGAGCTCTGCTGATATGCCAATTGAATTACATTTTTATGTCACAAGAATTCTTCCAACTTGGTTTGAAGTTGAAAAGAAAAGTGCTTCAGCAACTGTTCAGTGAATAAAGAGCAGTATTGAAAAATGGAAGGAAAAATTAAGCAGTTTTAAAGTTGGTGTATTTTCAGAACCATGTACATGTTATGGCATTATCCCAAAAAATATTACTAGTTAAAATAACTATTTGCATTATAATGCCAAGACACTGAACATGACTGTATTAATGTTTCTTCCTTTATAATGTAATGTAGCATTAGCTGTGGAAAATAAATAAGATCATCTCCACTGGCAGACCAAGCTCAGACATTTAACATAATTTTCCACCTCTATTGGTCTACTGTGAGAGAAGGTTCCTCCAACGGAGCTGCAAATCAAGGAGCTGTTGGGCTCTGCAGCTAAGAGACAAGGACATACAGTATTCGAAACAATATCTTCTTGTCTAAGGCCTAAGACATAACAACCCCTTTCTTTCCACGCAGCCAAATCATAACTGTTGCGATCGATGTGCAAACGAGCGAGTAAGCAGGCGAGTCCAGCCGTAAGTGCAGGCAAACGGGGTTTATTGGCAGATAGGGCTGACAGCGAACAAACATCATAAACATTAATGACGGATCTAGGGATACTGACACAGACGCAAACTAAATACACAAGAAAAACCAGGATTCACAGGAAACAGGTGCGAACAATCGGGAAGTAACACGAGGTAACAAGGGGGGCATGGCACACACGAGGATCGGACGAGCCAGGCGTGACAATAACCATCTTCATTATTATATTTTTTCAGCTGTCTGTTTTATCATAGTCCATAGCCCACTTCATAAATATATTACAATTATTCCTTGTAATTTCCTTGCAAAGGAACACTTGTATGCTTGGGGTTAAGGTCAAGGTTATGATAATTGTAACAACGTCATGGTTGCAAAAAATATATATTATATTTTTGTTGGAACAAAAATGCTATGCTGATTAATAATGAAACAATTCTGGCTTTTATTTTCTGTTTGAGTACCTGAGTAACATTCCTTGTGCACACTGAAAGTGAAGTTGAATCTTGATTGGCTCATTAACTGAGAGAGCCGTATAATATTGTGAAATGTGATTGGTTCCTCCAGCATAACTGTGAATCATGGAGCTGAGGGGCACTGCAGCTGGATCCCTCTTGGATTTTGACAGAAACCATGAGTGTGGTTGAAAAAAAAAACAAGCTCCCTCGGGTGGCTCAAAGGTGTATTGATTCTGAAGCTGGAATAAATTCTGCAAATGAAATCTCCTGTAACCCACCTCTGGGTCACGGCCCAGTCTTTTAGAATGAATGTGATACAGCAAGCATTCCTGCTAGTCACCCCATGAACAGAAGGATTAGAAGGAAATTAGTTTTCCTTTCTTACTAGTTGACTGTATTGCACTGTGTAAAGTTTTTACTTTGTTTCTTTTGCCTTATATGTTTGCTGGTCTCCTCTACACAGTCATTTCTTATATGCTGATGTGGGCCGAGGCTTAGAGAGGCTGACTGCTCAAACCACAGGCTATAACTGTACATATACAGGTTCTGACTACAGTTGGCTTTCTGGTAACAGGCACCTAACAAAAATAACAGGCAGAAAGATCTGCGATATCCCATGATATCCCATATCCTACATATTTTCTAGTGATGTCATAACATTTTGAAAAATCAATATGTTCAGTTTAAATTAGTGATTGTTTGTGATAAGTGTCCACCGTTTTGCTTTATGGCCTATTTTTCTTTATCTAAGCAGAAGCAGGTGGCCACTAGGGGAAGCTGTTTTTACAGCAATACCATGATTTGCCTGACCTTACTCTATCCCCACACTTACACTCCCTGTGTTTGCAGTTTATCACCTGCTGTGCCGCTGAGCCCAGTGCTCCTCAATGTACCTGCAACTAGTGTAGTGAGAGGGTGTTTCCCGTGGTTGGAAATATCGTCAGCAGAAAATGTTCATGTTTACATCCCAGTAATGTGAACTTTCTTCTTTTCTCGATAAAAACTCTTAAACTTGAATAATGTAGTAGCCTGTATTAAACAAACAAAAAGTATTTAAAAGGGTTTTTGATTGTTAACATATGAATGTGACATTTTTGTAGTGCTTGCACTGTTCACAGTTACTTTTAAGGGGTGGTATGTGGCTCAGTGGGCTAAGCCTGTGTGCCTGTAATCAGATGGTTGCCCCCTCAAACCCAGCCTCAGCATGTCCGTGTGTCCTTGAGCAAGGCCCTTAACCCTCGGCTCCTGGGTGCTATATGGATAACTTTCTCCATAAAGAGCAAGCTGAGGGAGCCATAAAGACAATTTCCTCACAGGGATTAATACAGTACCTATTACTTACATTCAGCATGAGCAGCAACTGGGGAAAATCTCTGAGTGAACAGGCTCATGTATACACAGCCCTGTGTTTTCCTGTCATACCATTTTCTGACATATCAAATGCTATCTGCTAGTGCTATCTGTGTAAAATCTTGACCAGTTCCAGTTCGTCACCCAGACAATGTGCTTGCAAAATCTTTTGAGTTAAGAGGTTAATGGGATCGAGTGTCTGAGACTTCAGTTTTCCTTGATATCACTATGCTGTGCTGCTTGTACCAATACCGGTAGTTTTATTTGAACCAGACCAGAGATATTATATTTTTATTATCATCCCTTTAAAGTACAATGTTTAATTTTCTCCCAGATCAGTTTTGAAACTATCATGGATTTTGGTGTATTTTCCATTTCACTGATGATGACCAGCCTGGCTCTTTACACAGGTAAGTAGTTCTTATGTATATTAATTTAAAATCAGTGCAGTTTTCCACTACAGTCTGTCTGTGGCTCGGTGGGTAGTGGTGTCCATCACATATTCATTGGGCGGGGCGGGGATTTTGTGTGGATTTTGCACATTGCCCCTTATATGGGTTTCCTCCCACAGTCCAATATCATGAAGTTGATTTTAATCACATTTAACCTGCTGGTGTAACAATCGTAACCATGTAGCCATTCACTTCTCTCCGTTTTCCCTGTTGGTCTGTTTGCCTGTCTGTCTTTCAGCTGGGAATGTTCCACACATCATTACAGATCCACATGTTAATGCCAACCTGGGTGGTGAATTCACACTGAACTGTAGGCTGAGTCTGAGCGATACCAAGGTGTCACAGGTTCAGTGGTCGTGGAGATCATCAGAGAAGCCTGAAGAAATAATTGTTGTATTTCACAAACTGCTTGGGACAAATTACCAAAGTCCCAAATTCAGTGGCAGAGTAACTTTCTTAAATCATTCCCAGCATCATGTGTCCATCCGAGTCTCAGACGTGACAATGAATGACACCGGGAACTACACCTGTCAGTACACCACCTTCCCCAACGGCAACTTTCAAGCGACCACCACAGTCACCGTAACAGGTAAGAGCAGAGATGTTATGCTGAATGGTTTGCATGCTTTACTAACTAATACAGAAACACAGAGAGGTTAAATTGGCACTCAGTAAAATAGAAAGCAAAATTTTCTATAAAATTTATACAGATGAAAGATGTATCCTTAAGAAAACCAGTGTCACCATGTGCCATAATACAGTATATATATTATATATCTTGTCCTTAATATTTGGTCGTAGTATATCAGTAATAGATAACCACATTGTCACTGTATTTCAGCATGTTTTACTGTGTAGCTGAGTTCTGTTGATTTTCTCTGAGTTCTGTTGAGACGGTCTCTCACTCCAGAGCCCCCCCATGGAGCTTCCCTTTGGATTTTGGGAACTGTCATGACTGCCCTGTTGTTCACAGTCCTGCTGGCTGCCGCTGTGTATGTCACCCAAAAACAGTATGTATGTTTCATTATGGGATATTCTGAAGCCCAGTGGTATCATTGTACACAGATGTTAATCGCGAATTAGCTGTTAACTGTAAAACCAGGTTGGACATGCATATCCTGGGACAAGGTGTAGTCAGGTGTCCAGTGAGCCCCCTTAGTTCACGTGTTACTTGTTCCCAAGTTTTATGTAGGAGCTTCCTTTTCTCTTACAATATAAATGTAACCGGCACGAGTAGCTCGAAGGTAGATGAGAAGGGGCCTTGCACTTGACGTTTGGAGTGGACTTTTATAATACGTGGTCCCAGCTTAATGTTAGAACTTAAACTGTAATAGGGGAATCGGCCCAGGGTTTGGACCACCTTTTGAAGCCCATAGGTCATCAGTTAAAACATCAACTGGGGCACTTGGAGTTAGTCCACCCCCTTGCTGTGCTTGGTAATGAAATAAAACCACTTTTAAGATCAAACCCTAATTCCTCATGTGTGTCTGTTTATGATATATCTGGTTATTGCGGGACACAGTGGAGGTCACATAAACAAACTCCAGTCCTTGGCTGTAGCTCCTTCCTAACCTGACCAGTTTTTGGTTATTAAGCAAACCCCTCCCCTCATCCAGGCCACTTTTTTTTCCTGAAGTCTGTTTTGTTAACACTGTCTCCACTTCAGTCAACATAAAGTCTCCATTTCCTGTTCTCCTCCCCAAGTCATGTGGTCCTTTCTGCAGGATGATTATGAAAACACACAGGATGACCTGGCATCTGAAAATATATGAAAATAAAGCACAAATAGATCATATGATCCATATAAATATGACAAATTATTTTACTAAGAAATTCACATTCCAACAGTAAACATGGCTGCCATAGCAATGATTTGCCATTACAAGAACACAGAAGTGATATATGCTACTAATATGCTGACCATTTCATTTTTCCACAGTGCCCCGAAAATGACCAGTGCAAGAAGCCGTAAGTTGCAGCTGATGTTATTGTCTCATTGTGTTGTCACCACAAATCCACTTCTGTAAAAATAAATCAGGAAACATGGCTTATCAGTCTGCTTAACTGATTCCACCACAGGCCCAGATCCGACCACCGATGATCAAGATAAGGTACGTAATCTAGGTTGAGGCATCTTCAATTAAGTTGAGTGAGAATATAAAAGAAAACTTTCAAAACCCAAAAATACTGGAAAATCCCAAAAAATAAGGTGAGCTAACAGTATCGAGCTATTATTGCTGTTTATTAAGTGTTTCGATGCTCTTTGTTAGTGTTGGTAGCTGACGAAAAATGATACTGCTAGCTAGGGTTACCACCTAATCTGTGTCAGAAAGGACTCCTTGAGCTACTTCAAATTTTACAAACTTCTTTAAAACTGAAAAGTTCTTGTGCTTGGCAAGATAGTTCAATTCTTCTAGTGCTCTGACTGTTTCTTTCCTTGACTAAAAGACTCATCCAGCTGTTTCACATTAACATTAGTGGCACATGCACTGGCCAATCAGCACACAGCAAAAACTCACTTAGTGCTTAAGTGAAATCCAGATTCTTTTGATTGAAATGGCGATTTACAAATCCTGTCCTAACTCAAAGTATCCTTTCTGACATGGAATAGGTGGTAACCTTAATGCTAGCTCACCTAGTACTACTGAGCTAGCTAACGTGAGAGCTCACCCGAGCTGGACGCCATTGATGTTCACATCTGGTCACATTTTCAGGAGCACAAGTGCTAAGACTTCTGCACAGTGATATGGTTTGTGTGTGGGGTTACATTAGACTTACATTAAACTGCTCATTACAAAGTCTGTGGATTATTTTGAGTAACCCGGTCATTACTTCTGTAAAATAATAAAACTATATGTCTTTCATCAAAGAACAAACTAAGATATTTATTAACTTTGACGTTTACACTGCAATGTATGCAAGTTTACTCATGCTCATTAATTGTATGTATATGTGTGATTGTATTGGTAATATTGCAGTTGTTGTTGTGTTTTTTTCAAATGTTTGGTGCTTTAATCACCACAGAAAGAATGTCATTCAGTCCCATTGAGAAGACATTCTATGGCTGATATCTCAACGACTAAGCAACTCTCACCCCAACAATCTAGATGGATAAATAACTCTGCAGCATACTAAAATAACATTTTTTTTTTATTTTGGGGTGAACTGCCACTTTAATAGAGGCGTATGTATATGTCAAATGTTAGCTAGTATGCCGTGTTTGCAGTAGTGATGGCCGAATGACGCTTCATCAACCATTTGCTGTATCCTCTGACACCACTACATGGTGCTCTTGGTTTGCTTTGCGGCTTGCTTTGCCCATTTTTGAACAGTAGGTACCATCTAGTTGGATCAGAAAATACAGCAAATGGTTCATGAAGCTTCATTTGGCCATCAGTAGTTTCCAGTGTATTGTGGTCACTATCCATTTTTCCAGTCTGCAAGCAAAATGTCCCAGTTCAGTATTAAGGGTGCAGCTTGCGGACCCCAATTTCTTTATGGTTATTTATTTATGGATGTTTTTTTCTGAACTTTTCTAATGAGCAACGAATGATATTTTTCCCAGGATTTGAACTACACAGAAATAGGTTTCTTCAGGAAAGCAGGGGGCACAAAGGTTCCCCAGTCCAAACCAGACATAGAGTATGGAGAAGTGGTCTTTCCCAGCCAAGCGTCGAGCGCCCATTCTCCTGTAGGCCAACCGAACGTGGACAGGGACACGACTTACGCCGAGGTCAAGAGGGCTTAACCACTCCGGACTGAGCTAAGGATGTCTTTCAATGAGCTAAGAAGTTCAGAATTGAGGGGAGCCTGTCAGCACCCCTGTGAGATGTAGCAGGAAAGTGAAGTGTCACGTCATTAGGAGGCGAGGGTAGAGCCGCCCTGCCAGGCACGCACTGCTGGGGGGGGGGGCACTGGGGGAAGTGACCATCACCAATCTGACGCTTCATTACATGCAACATTGGTTCATTAAGTAAAGTGTCCTATTAACTGCCAGATGTTGCTGTTGTTCGCTTGTGCTGCTATTGCTGACAGGGTCAGCAAGCTACATGTTTCCTGGTTCGGCCTGTATGTGGAATGATAATACTAGTGAATAAATGCTGTGCAGAACAGACTGCTGTGTTCCGTTGCTTACTTGCACCCTTTTGTCACATTCTCAGCTACATACGTTTACACAATCAGCTCATTTGCATACTGCAAACCAGTGGTCTGGCACAGAAAAGAGAGGTTAGTTGGTACCTTGGGCGTAGCTTAAATGAGGGCGCCGTCTATGACGTCATTATCAATAATTGAAAGGTCCAATGGCACCCCCGATGATTGACAGATCCAGTTGCATGCCCATGGTGTGGGGGAACAGGGGGCAGCTGGCCCTGTCAATCATCATTGGGGTGGCGGCATAGGGTGGAACCGTCAATCATCGGGGGTGGCAGTTGGACCTATCAATCATTGGTGACGGCGTCATGTACGGTACCCTACTTTAAGCTCCGCCCAAGGTACCAACTAACCTCTCTGTGAAAGACGCCCCCACTCCACATATCAGTTACAGCAACTCATTGTTCTCGTAATAATCTTTAAGCAGTTCACCTAATTTATCCTAAGACAGACCCAGCAGTTAAGCAGAAGGTCACACATCTTCCGGGATGGGGGATTGAATCCTGCCCCTATCTGTGTGTCTTTGGGCAAATGTTCTATCTGTCTGCCTTTCTATTGGATACTTCTATTTCCTCCCACTGTCCAAAAACCTGCTTCCTAATTGTCCATTGCGTTGTCCGCGATGGACTGGCATTCCTTGCAGGGTGTCTCCTACATTGTGCTTCACTCATCTGGAAGGAATACCCAGCAGCTGGAGAACGAAAAATCACAAAAAGCTCTGGGTAAAAGAAACAATTACCATAATAAAATACACAGAGCCTCAGAGAGTCAGAATACTTTTCCCTTTTTTATTCGAAACGCATTTGTTTATAGGTTTAACATCAGGGGATCACTATGAAGAGGACAGAACATCCACCCCAAAAGCTGCTTTCCCACCACACCTCCCAGTCCCCTCACCCCCACCACTGACCCCTGTGCCTCAATAGGAATAATAATTATTACAACAATATAATCATAATAATATTTGTCATTGTTCTTTTAATCCATTTAGCACTAGTATAGAAATATGAAAAATAACGAAGGAAAAAAAAATGTAAATGAAAAATATATGATTTCTGTTTTCGTTGTTTTCTTCCACCAGTGGTGACCTGTGTTGCTCCTTTCACGTCTCAGTAACTAGCAGGTGAGGAAAGTGTGAACTGCGGCTTTTCCTCAGCCTTCCCCATAGCCTCAAAGCAGATCTGAGACAGTGATTGCCTCCAACTTCTGTGTGTGCATTTACCCCACTGCGCATACATTGTCTTTCAGTATTTCTTTGTTTGTTATTTACCCTTTAGCCAAGACATCTATTAACAGGGGGGGGAAAAAAGGGGGTCGGGAGGAATACACCCGTTTAATTTTTGGCTCGGTGCATGCGCTGTCCCGCGATTCAGCATGGAATCTCTTTGAACTCGTTTGGCTGACCTCGCACTGAAAGTCTCCCCATCACTAGCTAACCCACCTGCAAACGTTCATGACAATATCATGTATAAGTAGAAGTGTAACACAAATTTGACTTCAGATGCTTTCCATACTAATGGAAATAATCACCATCCCCGTCTGTCTGTCCACTTCCCTGCATGTTACACTTGGCAATGCTGATCAAGGATGTCAAGCTTCCGAATGACATGATTTCAGCTGCAATCCTCAAAACAGTCTGGGAGTTAGTCACCAACAGACCATGGAATTCCCCCAGACCTTCAAATTCCTACTTGCATTTATCCCCTGTTTGTCCTGTAAGCAAGAAATGTGGCAGCTTGACACTATGCAGAAAGAGAGAATGTTGCGCAGCTTGGCTCTGTGTTCTGGAGTGACAGTGTCAGGAGTCTGCTGACTAGGAAAGACTCTACACCAAGTCACCAGCAGAGCAGAGTGGTGGAGGACGACGATGCAGGTGGCAGAGGGGGTGCTCTAATTAGAGGAGTCGTTTGGTCTGGAAATTGTCACTCAGACGCCATTGTCTTACCTCCCATGTACTGCTTCATGAGTTGTGACCTGAAATGGAGCTCCGTACAGCATGGCAGCAGGCCTGAATTAATGCTTCATAGTTTTTTTTAATCACCATAACCTCACGAGTTATGCACTTAATTTGTTCGAGTATCCTCCCTCTCATAGTTCAACATTTCTGCCCAGTCAGTGTGACATAGTACAAAAACCTACAGAACGCCTCTGTGCATTTCTGCCTTAATCAGAAAAATTAATTGGAAAATTAAGCTTTTATTAATTCTTATTATTCAGGATAACAGTTTCCCAATTCCTCTGGTGGCGATGAAATAGGGATGTGTAATTCGAGGAAACCCAGACCCAGGCTTCAGCACTCGGAGGGTGAATCAGGCAATGGTCATGCTCATATTGTGGTCCTAACCCTGCACACACACGCACACAGTAAGCTAAACTCATCCCACAGCCCCCAGCTTCCAGTCCTGCTGCTCTCACATCCAGTCATCCTTCTTAGCCGGGCCCCCACAATGACCCAGCTCGTCCCGCCAGCTCGAGGAGTGGCATGGGCTGCAGGCCGAGGTATGGGCAGTGTGGGGCTCGTGGAGTTCAATCTACCAACTGCCATGGACTCCACACACTTCCACTGCCTCCCAACCGAGCCGGATTAACAGTGATCAGAGAAAGCAAGAGAATAAAAAAGAAATAATCAATAAAAGACAAAAAAACATTTTCCAGTCTAATGCTGAGGGGTCCCTACCAAACACCCACCCCCCCCCAAAATTTTTGTTTTAAAAAAAAAAAAAATGATAAAAATAAATGATATGACGGGTGTTTTTTGGGGGGGGCACAGTTGGGGGGGGTGTTGGG
>JABFEA020000138.1:25673252-25684351 GCA_019775915.2 Cyphomyrus plagiostoma | reverse complement strand
CCCATTTGGTGGGGTCAGCTCCCCCCCCCCCCCCCCGTGCACCTATGAAGATAGTTAGATATTATAATTAGTTCTAATTTCACTTCCTCAAATAAAATATCTGAATATAGATTTTAAAATCTTTCCACTTCCTCTGTGCCGCTTCAGCACACTCAAGACAAGCTCCCAAAGACTGACAGTCTAATGAAATGTCACTCTGGGGTCTAAACGGTGACAGTGACACGGAGGAGAAGGTTTTACAGACAGAGAACGGCTCAGAGACAGGAGACACTCATGGTCTTCATCCTGACGGTATTTTCTGTAGGTTTAGAAAAGAGATCTGCCATCGAGGTGTCCTTGTCAAAAGAAAATAGGGGGACTGCACAACCATCATCAACAGAAGCATGGTGTAAACTTGCAGACGGAAGTCTTCCAGTAACGCTAAAACAGTTCAGCATTACTGCAACAAAACCAAGGCAGACTCGGCGACAGACTTCAGAACATGTCAAAAAAACTCTCCACTCAGTGACCCTGAGCAGCATAAGTGGTCAGAAGTTGGATTGATGGATGTTAAGAAACAGACAAGAATAAACTGGACAGTAGTGGTGTCATGCTTCAGGAGAAATAGACGTAACTTCAGGTGTGTTGATATTTGCCCTAAATTGCAAATCAAGAGGAAAAGAAACTGCTAGTCAACAGAACACAGAGAGTAGAAGGGAAATGTTTTGAGTGCTGAACTCACATCACATCACCTCTAAGGTGATTTGTTTTGATAACCATGATACCAAATTTTCTCACTGCTAAAGAGACAAGCTGGCTGCACTCAGAGATATGTGGGTTGTCTGGTTGAAAAGCCTGATTCTCATGGACAACCCTGGGCCACGTTTTACAGTGGACAGAGCCCTTTTCTTTAGAGAGGTAGCCATGCCTTATGAAAGTACATCTCAGACAAGCCTGCAAACTGCAGCATGAAAATGTACAAAGCATGTGATGTGAAATCCAGCTATGGGTACTATAACTATATATACAAACATATATATATATATATATATAATACCTAGAATATCTATATTGAAGTAGCACCTGAGATGAACTGCAGGATGGAGGTCATGGGTATGAATGATAGACTGCAAGGAACATAACATGTGACATCTTCTTCACATCCTACCGACGTGCGGTCGAGTTACATAAAGAGGTAGCTGACTATGCTAGAAACAGTGGGTATAAATAAGCAAGAGTCCCATAATGAGACAGGGCGGATCTGTGAATTCCTCAGAATGTGCTTTCTCTGGAGGTACCACTATGTCATACTGCCCCAAAAAGAACAAACCAGGGGGGAGGGGGGTGTGAAATGTGTGGCTCAGCAGGTTATGGCTCTGTGCCTATGTCCAGAACATTGTGGGTTCAAATCCCAAGGCCAGCAGAGCACCATTGTGCCCTTCAGCGAGACCCTTAACCCCAACTGCTCCAGGGATGCTGGTTAATCCTGTCTCACCTGTATGTCACATTGGACAAAAGAATCTAAATAAATGCATGTAAATGTCATTGTTTTGGCCACAAGACAAGGTAAAAATCCACAGATTTATCAGTACTGTAATCCCACCAGTGGATAGTTTGGCTTAATTGCCAGCAGGTGGCTGTCTGTGGGTTTCTGGTGATTCTCTTTGTCCATCTTGCAGAGGAATGATGGAAGATGCATCAGCATCTCATAAACCTCGCTTCCTCTTGACCCCATCAAAGTGTCCTTGAGCAAGACACTGAACCCCAAATTGCTCCCGGTGTGCAGGTTAGCGCCTTACATGGCTGCCACCAGTATGTTGATGGGTGAATGTGAGGCATAAATTGTAAAGTGCCTTGAGTACTCGTAGGAGTAGAAAAGCGCTACATAAATGCAGTCCATTTTACCATATTCCTCCAGCAATTATCCAGAGTCCCCAAATCAAGTTTTTAGTATTAAGGAAATTTGGTCAATTACCACTTTTTTATATAGGCCAATCTAGAAAAATAGCATTACTATTGACAACTTTGAGGAGTGTGCGGGCCTGTTTGACCAAAACCATAATTAAAGGGTTGATACTAACAGTACTGTTGAGTGTCTGGATAAGAAATGTGGATGGGAATGTTGTGTTACAGGATGTGGGTCTCACCTGGCAGCTAGAAAGAGCACACAACTGACAGCCAAATAGGCCAGCAGCATGAAGAGCCATACAGCTGGGGAAAAGGGGTCCAGAAAAGAGAAGTAACCTGGCTTCCGGCCCTGGGTGGTCAATCAAATCAACGTATTAGTGCATAGCATTGGTTCCCTTGCAATTCCATTGTTAACCACTAGAGAGCAATGGTTTACACTGTATCTTCATATTCATTGTGAAATGTTATGTAAAAGGTTGCACTAAGTTAACGTTTACAAATTCTGAAAAACACAGAAATGTGCAATTTTCATGCCATAACATCCAAGCTCATGCCCATTTTCCTCTTCTATCGCCTATCCTGTCCTTCATCCCTCACCAGCTGAACCCTGTATAAGATGCTGATTCCAAGCGTCATGAACGGTTTGGAAAAGTCAATGACTTTCTCCCTCTCGGATGTGATGGTGAAGCCGGCAACAGCCAAGTCTGCTTTCTGTTGGATGAAGGGAAAGGAGGAGTGGCTTAGACACCAATAAGGCTGGAAAAGGTATGGCACAGGAATGGAGAAAGGCTGTCATGGAACGAGGTCTGCAGTCCTGCACCACTAAAACCCGCATACCCTTATTTACAAGTGCAGTTGATTAACGGGGAACTAATTGCCCAGTTTAATCAGCTTAGAGCACCAGCAGAAAACGGGACAATCGTGCAGCATGCTAGTGTCACAACGGGACTGCACTGCAGTAATTGAAGTATACCACAGTGTAATTAGTTACTAAGAGTTGCTCATTAGCCTGTTAAGGAGGCTGTTGTGTGCCCACAGCAAACCCAGATCCCAGGGCTGGCAGAAAAGGGACCATTTGTCAGTGTAATTACCCTATTAATGAGCTCCCCCACCATGCCCGTCCAGGAGCCATTGGGTTCCGGAGCCCCATATAGGCCGTCGTCCACCAACTTGATCCGGAAAGAGAATTTCAGGATGTCAGCCAGCTCCTTCAGCATGTCAACACAGAAGCCCTCATACTGGTCATTGCCCTGGAACTCCTGGTAGTTGCCCTTGCGCATAACGTAAGGGTTTTCCTACATAGGGGCAGAGAGAGCACACGACTACAAATTCTGCAGCTGCACATGGACATGGAGACTCTTGAGCCCATTAGCTTTTACCAATATGGTGGTGACAATGAGGGTCTTGTTAGCCAGAGTTTCTGAAACGTTGATGTCCAGAGTGGTGGAGTTCATAGCCAGTGTGTTGTTGGAGTACCAGATTCCGATCTAATAAACAGGAAGATGGGTGAAGAAACAGATGTATAACATTTGAAAAACATGATATCAGCTATCAGGCCAAAACAGGATTTCTACTTGATTTCAAATATTTTTCCAACATTAATAAAATCCCGGAATTATAATGTACGTGACCCTATGGTCTGCAGGGACTTCTAACCTCTTTGTGACCAACTCTGTGTTTCTCCAGTATTCGGAGAGTGTAGTTGGTTCTTTGGCCTTTGCTGTTGAACTCTACTCGCCCAGTCAAGCCATCGTACTCCACCTGGAGAGCGAGAGACTCACATTCACTCCCTGACGGAACACAAAAGATCTAAAGAACTAAAGAAATTCATTTAAACGCAAAGGGAAAAACACCACAGGTATTATTTAGGCCCGTCTCTGAGGAGGGGTGAGGACTGGGGCCCGGGGCGAGCCCGCATATTTGGGGCCCCAGCTGAGGCCAATATAAACCAAGTAAGAGGAATCATTGTGTTTGCTGCTGCTTGGTCATTGTAATACAGATGCAACTATAATGAAGAGTAATAAGTAACCAATCACTGATAATGTACAGCATGACCTTAAAGGACTAGCCAGCAGCTAACAGTAGTGTGGCCACGCAGGTTACATTAACCTAGGCTATGTGATCATATGTCCAAGACAGGATTTTGAAAAAATTTGTTTCAAAATTATTTATTATAACTGCAAATACAATTAGGAAAAGTCTGTTGAGATGTCTAAACAACAAAACCTAAAATGTGCTTATTTGCATATTGTAAAAACAATTATGTCAAATAAATAAACAAAACCAAAGCATCAACAATCAAACTAAATTGCATGCTCTCCATGATCAAACATGGCCACATACACTATATGGGCAAAAGTATTGGGACACCTGGCCATTACACCTTCAAGACTTTTTATGACATGCCATTCTAAATCCATAGGCATCTGTATTAAATTGATCCCCCCCTTTTCAGCTATAAAAGCTGCCACCCTTCTGGGGGGATTTCCACAAGATTTTGGAGTGTGTCTGTGGGAATTTTTGCCCATTTATGCAGATAAGTATTTGTGACATCATGCACTGAGGTTGGACGTGAAGGTCTGGCTCACAATTTCTCTTTTAGTTCATCGCAAAGGTGTTCAATGAGGTTAAGGTCCGGGCTCTTTCAGTCAAGTTCTTCCACACCAAACTCACCCAACCGCATCTTTATGGACCTTGCAATGTGCACTGGTGCAGAGTCAGGATAGAACAGAAAAGGCCCTTCCCCGAACTGTTCCCACAAAGTTGGAATTGTCCAAAATGTCTTGGCATGCTAAAGCATTAAGAGTTCCTTTACTGGAACTAAGGGGCCAAGCCCAACCCCTGAAAAACAACCCCATACCATTATCCCTCCTCCACCAAACTTTACAATATGCACAATACAGTCAGGCAGGTAACGTTGTCCTGCCATCCACCAAACCCAGACTCATCTCAGATAGAAAAGCGTGATTCATCACTTTGCAAAACACGTTTCCACTGCTCCAGAATAATGTGGCAGCGTGCTTTACACCACTCCATCCGACACTTGGCATGTTGCTTGGTGATGTGAGGCTTACATGCAGCTGCTTGGCCATAGAAGCCCATTCCATGAAGCTTCCAGCACAGAGTTTTTGCGTTGGGGTTAATGCCAAAGGAAGTTTGGCACTTCGCAGTTACTGAGTCAACAGAATATTGGTGACTTCATACTACGCACCTCAGCTGTTACTTTATGTGGTTTGCCACTTCTGTTGTTCCCAAACACTTAACGATTAACTAATTAATTCCACTTTGCAATAATACCACATTGCAATAATATTGCAGTTGACTGTGGAGTATCTAGGAGAGAAGAAATTTCACAAACTGACTTGGTATCCTATGACCGCACTACGCTTGGATTTAATGAGCTATTCAGAATCACCCATTTTTTCTCAAATGTTTGTAAACCTGACTGCATGCCTAGGTGCTTGATTTTTATCCACCTGTGGCAACAGGTTTGAATGAAAAAGCTAAATTCAGTGATTAAGGAGTGTGTCGTAATACTTTTGTCCATATAGTGTATCTGTAGCAATAAACTCTGGTTGCTCCTGTTGTACACACATGGATGATATATCCAAGCTCAGTATAATTGACCCAGCAGACAGTTATCTATTTATCAACTACTCTTTCTCTAGTGCTGCTCTACATTATAGGAAAACCAAAATGTTCACAAACCACAAACTATAACTAACTATTACTAGTATTAGCTTACGGCCACAATGGGAGAGGATATAAACGGATCATACTGCTGCAGAGAGCCAACGGATAATGGATTCCGATATGGAGGAGAGAGAAAAAATGGGAGAGAGAAATGCTGACAGGTGAGGTGATGACCAGAATGACTGGGGACACAACCAATGACCATGTAGGTGACAGCAGCACACTGGGCTGACACAGAACACATGTATAAGCGAGCAGTGACACAGGGAGACCTCAAATGCAATAATATCAGTGATAGAAATGCAGCCCAAAGCAATAAAATCACCCAGAGGCCCATGTCAAAATGGCGAGTGTTTTCCGGCCGGAGGTAGCCGAGTGACTGACGGACAGCAGGAGGGAGCCGACCGGCACTGACCATGCGCAGGTAGTTCATCAGGCTGGTGCCATGCTGCCAGATCTGTGGAGAGGTGCAGCTAAGGGGCTTCACCCCGATCTCCTGGCTGCGGTTTAGCTCCCGCACTGCGCCCACCACCACATGGACGGCATCAAACATCAGGGCCGAAGACAGCTGCGGAAAAGGGACAGCGACGGTTTGTGGGAGGCACCGGTAGGGGTAGAGACAGCGACTGAAACGCAGGCCTGTGGGTCAGGCAGTCAGTGGCCTAAGCGAGTAACTCCATAAACAGTGTGTCAGACTGATCGCTCCATCTGAATGTTTCCTGTGCAGATTTTACTTTCATGTCCGTCATCTCATTTCTTTTCTGTTTTTTATTGTATTGTATTGTCCCGTGAGGTTAAATTGTTTTATGATACCACTGTTACAAACAGTATATAATTATAAAATGTATTTTTAAATTATGACATAAAATTTTTCTGTACCTGCTTGTCCTATGCAGGGTCCTGGAACTTATCCCTGAAGCTACAGGCATGGAATAACCCAGGACAGGATGTCAACCCATCGTAGGGCACACTCCCCATTTACACCTACTGGGTATTCCAATAGCTCCTACATGTTTTTGGACTGGGGGAGGGGGACCTGGAGGAAACCCATGACGACGCGGGGAGAATGCGCAAACTCCACACACATAGAGCCATGGCAGAGACTCGAACCCAGGCCCCAGAGGTATGAAGCAAACAGTGCTTGTTGTTGTTGTTGAGGATGACAACAACAGAAACACAGGTAATTAATTTAAGTTTATCTCAGTTACAATAAATAAGGTAAACAGCAAGGGATTGATCATACAGCTAATAGAGGAAGTAGAAAGTGCAGTAATTAACTTATGATAATCAAAGTGCAAAACCTACCGCAGGCCCAGGGTAGGGACTGAGCTCACAGCCCTCTCTCCAAGACAGATTGAGGCTTCGAATGAACTCCAGGTAGAATGGGTGGCTGGTGTTGAACATTGAGAAGCCTACGATGTTTGAGTTGTCGTCCACAATGTCATCTAACCTGAGAAGGGGGAAGTCCTGTGGAAGGTAGACGTATCTCATCAGAGTATAAATGGACGCGGTAAGACATGCTAACATAGTTCAGAGAGAAAAAGAAAAGGGTGTTCTTTCTTTCCACAAACCACTCAAAGTTATTCCATGAATTTGGTCTGTTCCAGTGTCAGCAGACCTGAATGAACTAATCAAGGGCTTGACAATTAGTTGATTAGCTGAATCAGATGGTGTAGTGATGGGAAGGAACAAATACATGAAATGGCCGGGAAATCCCTAAGGAGCACTCTCAAAACTGCTGGTGTAAGACAGCTATAGATGAATGACATAGGAAAGCACGGAATTCTAAGGAAGCAACAGAAAAAAGCATAAAAGGAGGAGAACAGAAGTGTACAGGAAGAGTAGTGAAGCATAGGTAGGGTAGGTAGGGTTCAAGAGATGAGAAGAGGAAAAGAAGAAAACAAAGAAATATGATAAACAGAGGGAGCCTAAGAACGTGCCCGAGAACAGGCAAGAGATCTCATTACGATAATATTACCAGGCAGTGTTTCCATTGCTTTCCTGGAAGTTCCCTTTGTGTTTTTGTATTTACTTTTTTCTTCATCTTTTAAACACAAGTACGGACTCTCTGGGGAAATTCTTACCTTTCTAAACACATGGGACAGAAGAAGGCAGGGACTCTTACCATGGTGGTAAGGATGTACTTGTAAAACGCCGATGTCATGCCCAACTCTGATGCCTGAGGGCCAGACAACAACAGAGGAGATTCAGAATGTTGTTTCATTATCCCCTTTATTGCCATGAGCTAACTTTTGGCCCGAGCAGCAAAACACTTGCAATAACATCAATTTTCCCATCTTTTGGGGTGCCTTGCCACTACGTTTGGGTTACACTTTCATAATTGCGTCAATACTTTGATAGTCCCTGTCCAGCATTTAGTTTTTTTTAGTTATGCTAGTAAATACAAAATTTTGAGTTTTCCATTTCCATGAATGCTGAGAAATCGTGGTAAAACAAATTGCTTCAAAAGCACACATTCCTGTCATATCAATTAGTCCAATGTCACCACTGGTAATAGAAGAAAGCCTAGAATTTTACACTTTGCATTTTAATGTAGATCCAATCATCATTCTCAATGAATGTTAGTTACTTCATTAGCAAAAGTAGATCAGAAGCTATGAGCAAGTCCGACCTTTTTAAGGATGAGATAAGAGATAGAGGCATTGGCGTCAATAATGATGGTCGCCACTTTGTCGTCACGAATCTCTTTCAGCAGAGGGGTGGGGTCCAGGTTGTCATCCAGCATCCTGATGGACAGCGTCTCCCTGGAGATAAGAAATCGCCGCACCAACTCCTCCAATCGCAAGAGACCTGGGGCCGAAGCAGACATAGGTCGGGTTCATGCATCCCACGTTTTAATTAACTTGTTGTAATTTACTGCTTTGCTTCCTTAAGTGCTGTGTGACATAACACAACAAAATGAACTAAAAAATGTAAATAAGAATGTTCTCCCTCTTGGGGGCTGCTGTAATAGAAGGAAGAAATTCCCCATTTCACAGAAAACGATCCTGTAAGCAGAGTGGTAATCACTGGACCCTGCCAAAACATTTAATTAGATTTAGTTGGGTGCGGGATGTGAGAGGGGAATAATGCTTTTCTTTCCCAAGTCAAACATGTCTAATAAAATGGTATAATGAAACCAGAGCTTTGTGGTCACTGAATAGCCAAATCAGGTGAACTGTTATATCTCCAGAAACATGATGGACCAGCAGTTCTTTTGAAGCAGCTATGTCAGATAAAGCATCACCTGCGTTTTCCCACTGGTGTTAATTTTCAAAAACTACCTTACTCATTGCTACCAGCAAAACAACAGCTTTTGGCCACATTATGTCAGGTTTTTTGTTTTATTATAATGAAACTAATCCCTCATTAACCCAAAACAACAGTTTTGTTTTTCTCTGACCAGTAAGATCAAGAGCAGCCAATAAAAAAGTCACATTCGTATTTAACACCGCTCTAGCACAAAATGGACTAAATATCCTTTCTTTATGGTGTGTAATTCTGTATACATTATTACCTGAATTTTAATGAGTGGCACTGAGGATCAATAGAGGCATCCCAACATCAGTCTGCAGAGGTCTGAATCAAAAATGACCCCGATACATTGTTCTCTCAGCGTCACTGTCTCCCTAAATAGTGTCTCTAAATGGATAATTGCGCAAACACCTGTCCTGCCTCCATGGCAACCCTTTCATTCCCTGCAAGCAAGTGAGATGCGAAGCCACAGGATCCTCGAACCACCACTCCACTGTGAGTCGTACCAGAATCCACCTCTCAGACGCAACCTCCAGCCAATCAGAATACGCCAGTCAGTCCTGGGTGACATATCAACATCACTGCACGACCAATAGCATGAGGTGATATCCACGTTCAACCTGGTCAACCAATTAAACGAGCCAGCATGTAGCAGTGATATGCAGTCGTCACTCTGCTGCTGTGTTCACAGGAATGAGCCATTAAAGAGGCACACAGAGAGTCATGCATGTGAATTAAATCTGGTCTTCATACACACCAGCCCACTGGAGCAGAAAACGACTGAATGAGCCAACTAGCGCTGATGCTAACACACTGTCCCCTTCTTCCAGCTACTCCCTTACACAGAAAAATGTGCTTACATTCGGCCTTGGCGCAGAGCAGGCTAGCTGATGGGTAGCTGAAGGACTTCAGAATGGCTCCGACGGCGAGGCTAAGGTCCTCATTGCTGGGGTAGAGGCTGACCGAGGCGAACCTCAGGTATGGAAGCCTTGGTGTCTCTTCCGGACCAATTTTGACATGGGGAATCTGTGGGAGGGGACAGGAAATATATGGAGCACAAGCAGGTAAAAGCACAAAGGAATAACCACTGATGAGGGAAATGAGAAATGACAGCTGAGGTAATGAAACGTGCAATGAACACGAATAACAAAGCAAATCTGAAGGGAGGTGAGCCCTAACAGATCACTGGTAATCCCTCACTCAGTAACCTAGCATCGCCCAGACGTCTCTGTAATTTTAGCAAGTAAACCTCAGGGAGCATTCAGCTGTTTGTTTTTCGAAGGGCTGACCTTGACAGATTCATCCTGAGTGTCACTGAGGCAAAGCATGCACACGGCCATGTTCAGTTTATGAAGTAACCATAAACACTGTAGTATAAGAGGGACAATGAAAATCGATGCTGTCTGTGAGTGACTCTCGGTTTGTATACTGGAAATCCATCAATAAGGCAGATGTAATTAAACTGCACCTACAGTGTCTTTTCCAGATTTTTATTTATGTGCTGGTTTATTTAATTAATACTACGGACTATTCAAAAGTTGGTTCCAGTATTTAAAATGTTAATAATAGTAATAAAGGAATTATTTAGTTATAATAACAGACCCATTAAAAACAAAAGAACATGTGCAGCTAAATGGTGCCATGAGAACAGCTGCAGCGCCGGCTGCGGACAGCGTAAGTGGGCGTGTTCTCACCTCCTTCTCCCCGCATATGTGACTGACAGTGGATCCGGAGGCGGGGCTAGAGGCAGGGCCGATGACTGAGACCACACCCTTTGGTAGGATCTGACACACTGGGGGGGGGGAACCAGACAGCTGGATTAAACTCCAAACCGAATCAAACTGAGTGAAATGTTCTCCCCCCTCTTGGCAACTAAAAACCATCTTCATGTAGATTAACCGATTTTGATCAACCGCATTGATGGGTCCTGTTTTGTCATGGGTATTTTAAGTGTGAATAACACTTAAAATATTCACCAGCACCGGGGTGGTGCCACACACACACACACACACACACTCTCGCACAAGCACACAAAGAGCGGAGCACTCACTAGTGTCTGTGGTCTCATACTGAGAGTCTCTCTGAAGCTCGAAAATGTCCACCTCCACACGGGCCCTGGCTGGACCCTCCATCACGCTGTTGATGTTTTCACGGGCCAGAGCCAGGGCCAAGCGCTCTCCTCGCCCACACGCAGACTGGTCATCCAGGATTGCCGCTGGGGGTTGGGGGGTGGGGGGGTGGGTACACAGAGCAGGGCCTGGCTG
>JABFEA020000138.1:25655578-25671312 GCA_019775915.2 Cyphomyrus plagiostoma | reverse complement strand
CCGCCCCCCCCCCCCCCCCCCCCCCCCGCCCCCCCCCCCCCCGCCGGGGCCCGCCCCCCCCCCCCCCGCCGGCACAGAGAGAAAGCCAGAGAGAGAGACAAAGATGGAGAGCTAGAGAGGAGCATATAAAGTCTGCACCCTCAGGCAGAGAAAGGGGGGGGGGGAGACGAACTGGGGAGCGTGGAAAGGGAGAAAATTAGAGAAGAGTACGGCAATCTTGAGGAGGGGAGAGCGGATTGAGGGAGACCGAAGGGAATGTAAAGGGAACAAGGTGTAGCGGATTGGAGAAGCTCCCTTTGTTTCTGTGCGTAACGAGGCAATCTAACAGTAATAATAAAAGAAATATGAATCACCAACATAATTAAGTCTGAGGCTGGAACAGCGTGAATAGTTGGGGATTAAAGCACCGTACCGCCAACTGTTATAAGAACGAATTCACCATGTTACAATTAATAGCTATTGTTTGGTGAAGCAGACGTCTGCCACAATGAAATGCTTTGTAACATGAGTGCGGCGCGAGACTGTAGTCTGGAGGAAATGGGCTGGGACCCCAGGGGGCCTGACTGCAGTCTGCATGGGGAGAGCCGGCATCCCGCCTGAGCCACTCCGCAGTCCTCCGTAAGACGCGGCTGCAAGCGCTCAATAAACTTCAAAACCACATCACAGAGAGCCAGGCGGAGAGCGTATTGACTCAGCGATGAACTCTCGCAGAACTGGCATGCTCGTTCCTTCTCTCCTCCCCCCTCTCCCTCCTTCTCTCTCCACCTCTACTATTCCGATTCTCTGTCTCTCTCCAGCCTCTTCAGACCCGTGCCTGCCATTGGGCAGCTAGCGGCTGTCGCCGGAACGTGAGCGTCGTGGGCGGTCTGGTGCCGGCGTTTACCGCGCATTGACACGGCAGTCACATGGGCCCCCGCTATGCACCCAGGCATGTGAGAGGGCATCTGCATTGACAGGCGCTGTGTCTCAGCCTGCTGCACGGAGCGGGATGCAGTCTGCCGACACATCTACGAGAAAAGCACAGACTCTACGGCGGAATTACGGAAGAAACAGAGAGCGGCAACTCATTTACCCGGAGGAAGGAGCTCTACGCCACATTAAGTCGGAGTAATTATTTAATGGCTGGTAACTAAGACTAGTGATGAGTCTGGTAGCATATTTCACACGTACCAGGGACATCAGACCATGCTCAGGCAGGACATAAAAGCATCCATTCGCTTACACGTACGCATAAACGTGTACACACGCGCGGGCCTGTGTGTTCAGTGACTCAGATGACATTTGCTCTCTCTGCCTCTCGTCATCGGATACTGCTGCCGTGGCAACAGGCGAGCAAAATCAGGAAGGGATGGGGAGGGAGAGAGAAGCGAAAAGCAGGTAAACGAGGGACTGGGGGGTCAGAGTCCGGGGGCGATGCCCAGGAGGGGCTCCGGGGCTCCTACTTGCCGTTGCGTAACTCTGGCACCCGCTACCGCAGCTGGAAACGGTTGGGTCATGGTGCCGCCTACTGCAGTGAAGAACATTGGCCATGAGAGGAGAAGGGCTGGCCGTCATCGCAGAGAGCATTTCTCTGTGCACCAGCATGCAGCTTAACCGGAATTGCGGAAATACGTGTGAGACCCCCCCTATGGCTCCTGCTCAATCAACACCCCCCATTGGATTCAGCATTCGCATTTCGTTTGTGTTACCGAGTGGCTCTCAGCTGTGATAATCCACATCAGTGTTTCTATGGAATGAGGCACTCGGACGGATTCAGATGACACAGCGGTATCTCAGTGTGAATGAACACAGAGTGACATCTGTTTGGCCTGTGCGTGTAGCGTATGCACATGCATGTACCCAGAGCATTCAAAAACACTAAAGTATGGCAAACTTGGGCCCTGGATTCTTCATCCCTCTCATGGTTTATCATTACAGAGAAAACCATATGACAGCAAGAATCTCCAAACAGCAGAGTGACTGCATATTTACTAATTTGCACAAATTCAGAGGGGGATTTGCAAAGCCTTGTTTCGTAGCTCAATGAGTCATATCAGAGAGTGCAATATATTCGTATTACATCTGTGTGTGAGCGTGTCTGTGTAATTATTACATCTGTGTGTGTGTGTGTGTGTGTGTGTGTGTGTGTGTGTGTGTGTGCGTGTGCATCTATGTCTACTGGGTATGAATCTACACGCATTTCACACCAGCCACAGATTTCCCAGGTGACATATTGTCAAATCCACCACCCTCAGGATAAAATCATCAGTTTACTCCAGCTGTCAACCAAGTACGCAAATCAATACTAAAAGTACTAAAAGAGGAAACAGGTGGAAAACCGGTCATATAAGCATTTGTGGGGGAGTTAGAGGGGCAGGGTAAAGACAAGAAAAAAGAAGACGGGAAGGTCGAAGCTAAAGCAAAGACAAGACATCCATCCATCCATCTTGCATATCCATGTATCCAGTACAAGATCTCAGTGAGGCAGGAGCCTGTGCCAGGTAGGACAGGGCACGGGGTGGGGAATACCCAGGATGGGGGGGTTAGAGTACAGCAGGGCAAGCACACTGACACACAAATGGGGCAAAGTATCAAGCCCACAACTGTGGAGGCATGAGGCCACATGCCTGACCACTGAGCCACTGTGCCGCCCTTCAAGGACAGCACAACACAAACAGGAAAGAAGACTGCAGAACAATTAGACTACAGCAAACCTCATAGAAAGGACCTATAAAGAGAAACAGATCAATTTTGCGGAATGAAGTTGAAAGCGGAGATATAAACACGCAGAAAGAGTGGGAGTAGGAGTGAGATGAGGCTCGGAGATGTGGAGTGTGGGAGAGAGATGGAGCAAGGGAGTGGGAAGTGAAGAGTTCTATATTTAATTGCCGCTTCAGGAATAGAGTGACTGTCCACGATAATAGCTTAACATGCCAACGTTAAATCAACATATCAGCAGTACAGATGCACAGCCCAAGTGTTAAATGCACATATGACCATCATATCTGTGCAGCACAAGATATGGACATATGGACAGACAATGGACAGCCACACATCTAAACTCTGGTACAGTGTCTCAGATTCCAGACCAATGGATGTGGGACTCCCATCCTGAAACAACTAATGCCACAGGCCAAATAAATGACGCAACTGACACATGACCTTAAGCTCAAGACACATCCAAAATCGTGTCCATTATGTCCCATCATGGTACTCTGGGGACTCCCGTAAGCCACCTGCCCCAACAGATGTGACACAAGAGATTTCTTCCCATAATTTAATTTTTGTTAAATCTCTGACAAAGGCTGACGTACACCCACCACTGAGCTGAATGCCTTTATTGGGTCCCCCATTAAATCTTTGTCTCTGTCGACCACCGGCAACAGTTTTCCATCTCACCAGTGACTGTTGAGGGTCCCCTAAAAATATTGAGTATGGCATTAAATTTCCTTTTATTATGGGGTCTGTTATGACTTATTGGGAGTCCTGGACCTCTCTCATTTCAAGCCATATCTGGAGGCTTGATCCTGTTTATACCATGGGCTTGATGGAGGACCAGGAAGGTTCTCGTTCTCCTGTGCTTCACAGAAGATAGAGTGCCTCTGCAGCGCCACTGGCTGTTCGCTCTGCCTTGATCGTGTGAAATGACCACAAAGGCACCTTTCACCCTGCTTATCACCTATGGCTGCCATTTTGAGGGCCTGGATTTAATTGCTGGTCATTTCTTCTGGGGGGGGGGGGGCAGTTAGATGTTCAGACTGAGACAGCTGGTGGAGGAGTTTAGCCAGGAGTGGAATCATTAATGACCACAGTGGATAAGACGCTCAATTTGACCTCACATCAAAGATGGAGTCGAGCTGTAATCATCTGATATAATTGCGCCACAGCCAGCACAAAGACATTGACAACATGTTACATATTTTATCTGTAGAGTGCTGCAGGACATGATCTATTCATCCATATTTGGTCATAAAGGGTATCAGTGGCCTACTTCCCCAGTTATGCCCTAATTACTTCCATATAATTAAGCGACTAAACAACATGCTTGATGTGGTGAGAGTAGGCCATCGTTTATGCTGCAGACACCACCGGCTTGCAGGCACTGGCAGGGCGAGTTGCACTGGACGAAGAGGCAGGTTTCAGTTTAACAGAGCGGCAAGGTGCAGAGACACCTGCAAAAACACAGGAGCTTTCACTGTCCACCAGCAGTCAAGCGCAGACACTCGATCGGGAGGAACGGGAGCGTGGGTCGCACAGGGCAGCCAAGCCGAGCATGGGCATGTAACAGCAGAGTGAGGAGAACCATGGCCTAGCTGAAAACACCCTACAGACGGGCATTAGCATAGACAGCACCTGGCCAGTGGTCTCGCGCTGTGGTGTTAGCAGCAGGAACGCCCAAGGGACGTGAAACCGGCATGTTCCTCATGGCTCGGAGAGCACTGCCGTGCCCTTTCCAATTCACACCTTAATATCCTTCCTGACCGCATCCAGGTTGGAGATGGAGGTCTGTGGTAATTTCCAGGCTCGGGCCCAGGAAGCTCTCAGGGGCAGTAAGCAGGCCAAGCATGTGAAACGGCACTTTAGCCATCAAAATCCCTGCAAAGCAAAAGCGAGAATGGATGCAAAAATGGACCCCGGATTTTTCAGCTCATAAGTGCACTCTGCAGCGATTAGATGAAAAGACAAACAAAGGACCTGTTGAAGCGTCACCCGGGCTATTTCGGTAGTAATTGACCGTGAAAAATGGGTTCGCTGCAAGGCGTTGCGTAACGCCACTGCGACATGAGCAGGGTGCACACCAATGCATGCGCTGTACACAGGTAACAGCTCATAAAAGCATTGCATAACAGACCAAAATGGCCCCCGGAGTCGGTCAACACATCAGAAATGAGCTGCTGCCGTTTTTGGATCAGCCTCTCAGGGCTGAGACAGGCCTGTATACACTCCCTTCTAAACACGCTTTAATAGTGTGCACGAAGTGGCCGTATCCGACTTTACGGCGGCAAAAAAGAGGCAGATTTACTGCTTTCGCCTTTCGGAAAAGCTGAGACTGATTGAGGAACGCGTGGTGGGATAGGAACAGGGCATCTTAAAAGTCGTCACCCTGCCCCGTGTATTTGCTGGGTTTACAATGTGAGATTTAATCGTGCAAATGAAAAGGGAGCCAAATGCAGGACCCGAGCGGTAAATTTCACACACTCGTGCTATTTCATCTCCAACCCCCCCTCCAGGGCCATGCCAGCAGATGTCTATTTTAAGTGGGATTCGTGATGTGGGGCCCCTAATGACCGTGATTATGATCTTCTCGCCGATCGGCTGCCTGTCCGCTTCAGCACATCTGCAAAAGACGGCGATTTGGCTGCAATTAAGGTGACCCAGCAATTTGTGGCTACTCACCATTAAAGGCGAAATAGTGGGATTAAAATAAAAGCAAAGCTGTCGACTTCAATGGACCTTACTACATCCATTTGAAAATGTCCGCACTTGTCAAACACCCATTACACTCCTAAGATACCACATTTTCCTCCAAAAAGCAAAATGTCCACCCTCGGTGTAGCCACCGTGGCTGTAGAATCTTTCTAGAGAGCGGAAAAACCAGTAAGGGACAATTGGCAGCAGAAAAACAGAAAATAAAAAATGATGGATTACACTAATGTTATCAAAAGAAGAGTAGAACAGAGATAGGAGTTTAGGGAGAGACTAACGGAAAGGTCAGCACTGTAAGACTCATACAACCATAAATAAAACTGCCTTGAGGTGCGGTGGGGCAGCGAAAGGAGCCAAAAGGCAGGAGAAGCTCCTGTACTTAACGCACATGGCCAAGATTGAGATGGAAGGAGCTCCTGCATGCGTGCTGGTCTCTCCTGCTTCATGCAAAGAGACAATGGCTGCGAGTCGCTTTATCTGTCCCACCACCCCGTTTTTAATTACTCAAGGTTGCGCCAGCAGCTTAATCGGCACTCTGAAAGGTAACTTAACAATTACCGCAATTACAAAGCAGCGTCATGAATATGCAAATGTGTCCCGATAAACTACGTTCTGACACAAGGGTTAATATCATAAAGAGCCCTTTTGTTTTAAAATCCTGTTCTGAGCTGCTTTCTCCTTTCACTAGGTTTAACATCCAAATTAAGTTTTAATGAAGTGTTGAGGTGAACGTGACGGGATGCGTGGCACATGGGGGCAGCGTTGCATTTCTTTCTGTTTCCTTATGACACTGTGGCTGAGGCTTATGTGAAATGTCTCTAATTAGGGTCGGCGTAAGACACCATTAACACTCCTTACATGCCGTGTTGGCAGCAGCACACAAGTAGCTCCACCCCCCTGACTGCCCACTGCGTGTGGCCCGTCACGTTGCCTGCAGGTCCTACATAAGGCTGGCTATGACTGTGCCTGCTCACAGGAATTAGTCAAAAGGTCCCCTCACACACAATATAAAAGAAGGAGGGAGGGGGGAATTAGTGTGGAGTGCTTTCATTTCAAAGGCCAAGGTCTGAGCTCCTGCAGCAGGGAGGATCACAATTCCTGTCAGAGAAAACATCCTGAGTTCGATTCAGCTCAATCGGAAGGCCGATTCTGGCATGACGACCCCTGGAGAGATGCCAGGGAAAGACTGTCGGACAATAAAATCGTCTGCACTGGGTGAGAGTGGCTCCTCTCCTGTCAGCATCCACAGTATTGATGGGGACAGCAACAAGTGACAGGAAAACAGGAGAGCTAATTGCAATAATCAAAGCATACAAGGGTTAATTGAAGGCCCTGTTGATAGGGCCGTGCTTCCGACAGCTTCCCCATTTCCCCAGAGCTCAGCTGTCGACTGCATGTTAATCAGCCCCCCCCTACCCAGCCATCCTTCAGGGTTCAGACCCTGCCTTATGGCACCTGGAGTCGACCTCTCGCCAAATCTGCCCCTTGCCCCGTCGCCCGCTTCCTGCCCTCGTCTCTGGCTCTACCACTGCTGCCTGCCACCAGCTGGAAAAAACACATGATCGCTGAGCCCTTGTCCTGAGCAGGGACTGTTGACAGGGCTCAGTGTATGGAGGTTCCTTAGGGGTTTGTTTCAATTCAGACCTCATTCTCGTATGTGTCCCTAACTCTGAATTAGGACTAACAGCTCCATTGTAGCTGAGGAACATTCTAAGGAACGCTGCAACAGCACCAATGCGTCCAAGATCCTTCGCTCAGATAAAGATGTGATTTATTTGTCTGTCTCATTGTTAATTCGGACATCAGACTCTTGCGATTTTTTAACATTAACATCTCAAAACCATAATGGATGCTAGGAAGATTCGACAGTGGAGATTACACTACAATTTTAAACAGCACAGAATGGATTTAAAACCAGCACAAACATGCCACTACCACAACCAAGAAAAGAAGAAACAATCCAGTAGCAATGTGCCTTATCACCGCACAGCTTAGCTTCTCATACCTGAGGGCTTGTAATTGGGCCGTGAAGCCCATGTGACCTGTAGTCAACGCTGCCACGAATGCTAAATCGCTTTTTGATAAAATGGGCCATCGAAAACGCAAGGTACTCCTTCACTGCCAATTGCTGCCTCTGAGGATTTGATATCCCATCCGCAATGTGGTCCACGTCCCTCATCGATGGCATGGAGTTCGTTAGTTCCTTATGCCCCCCGGGGCAGCGGTCCTGCACTGCTGAGACCTATTGTCCTTTACCTCTGTAGCCATTCGTTGAATTATCTTCCCTTTGATATTACGAAATTGCATTCGAGTTCCAGCAGGCACACAAAAGAAAAAGGGCTGGCTTTGATTGCACGGTCTCTGCCTTTCGATACGCCACAGTTTTAGCACTTAAACCAGCAGTTAAGTCACCAAACTTCAGACCAGACTGTTGGTTAGAAATACCAGGAGTGTGGGGGGTTTTGGTAGCCCTGGGGTGTTTGCTTAGCAGCAAATACAGGATTGATGGGCAGGTAGCTTGACGAATGACTGTCACACTTTGCAATTATAGGAGATGAAAGCAGTGAAAAACATTTAAGTAAATTAGAAAAACACACACACACACACACACAAAGACAGATACTTGCGTTTCATATAGAATAAGCCTGAAATGAGCCTGGAGCGCATCTCAGAAAGCACATGGCACACAAATGGAAAGGGTAAATTCAGAGAACCTTGGCCTCTGCCATGGAGGAATGCACAGGACCCAGGGGAACCCCGTACATACTGAGCCCAAGGCCGGGATACAAACCAACAGCCCTGCGCGCATGACGCTACAAGGGTAACTACTGAGCCACAAGATCGAGATACACAAAGCAAAACTAACCAAAGCCGTGCTGAAAAAAGCGATACCATAATTCCTCCGAAGAAGGTAGTTTTGTGCTAACACAAATCCAGCTCAGGTAATCCAGATTCCTTCCATGCTACTAAAAGTAATTTTCATTACCACTGATTATATTAACTGTAAATATTTAATGTCAAATCGGTTTCATTCTCAGTAATTATTTGTTTAGCCCCAGTACAACAATGATGCTTTCACTGTGGCGTGCGCTGAAATCTGATCACGCGTTTGTCGCCATGCAGGTACCGCTGAGGCCCACAGGCTCGTGAAGGACAGATCGACGTTTTGCCATCCCCCTAATCACATGTCCGGCTGGGATCTTGGTCCAGAGTTGCGTGGACTTATAGTCCTTTCAGAGCTGTGTGTACCATGCAGCTGCTGATGTGTTCCCAGCATTCTCTGGCAGCCAAGCCCACATTCTGCTACACGCCACTGGGCATAATCCCCTTTTTGCACCCCGGTCCTAACGGACATTTATATTGGCTGACTAGCTGGTACATGCACTGCTAAGATGGCAAGGCTGATGGACCCACAAAGGAGGAGGAGAGACGGAGCTGATCAAAGTGTCTGAACGTTTCTAAATTTGAACATAAACCAAGGCATCATTTATATATCATTTTGCATTTCCATCTAATTATTTAGCAGTCACTTTCAGCCAAAGTGATGTACGGCAGGCTCAGCCAGTCTCTGGAAAAACTGGGGTTAAGGGCCTTGCTCAAGGGCCCAGTGGTGAAACAGAGCTAGCAACCCAGGGATTTTACATAAACTAGAAAAATCAGCAGGAACCAGGTACTCTGGACTCGTTATACCAAACTGGCTCACATAGCATCATAATGGCTATTTTAGAGGTATTGCCTTCGGGATAAAGGTGGTACCAAGGTAGTAGTTCAGCCATAAGTGTGTTCAGGGATGTGCTCTGAGCTTCCTGAGATCACTCCCAGGATCCAGCCCCCTGGATCACCCATGTTCTTTCAGGATATCCTTTCTTTTTAGTCTGCTGTAATTAGCGTTGACGCAAAATTATTTTTCTGTCACTCTGAGATTGGGTTAGAAGTGGATTAAATCTGTAACCCAACCAGAGGGAGAAGAGAAATGTGTATAGGCGCTAATCCATTTTCTCACGTGCAGTGAGACATAAATATATTTAATGAAACGTAAAGGGGGATTAAAGGAGAAGAGGGGGAAATGGTAGGTGACAGTCCAAATAGGCTTATACTCCAAAACAGGGTTAATTCCACAAGGGACGTTTTCCATAAACTCCTGACTTACTCACGCATTCATGTTGCTACACTACAGCGATGCAATTTGCTGGTTTCCACTTCCATAATTCCTCACAAGAGGAAGGGAAATGGAGTTTCGGAAGCTGTCGGGAAAGAGGAAGGAAAACGGAGGCAGGTGGAGAGGGTAAGTGATGGGAGAAAGAGATAGCGACAAGATAAATGTGGCAGAGAGGACAGAGAACCAGCGGATGGGGAAGGTGGAAAAAAGAATGTGAAGAAAAACCTCGAACGGAGAACATTTTAGACACTGGAGTAACTAGGAGAGAGCAGAGAGATGGAGAGGAGATTCCGACACCCCGATATGGAAGGAGGGGTGAGATTAGATATGGGAAAGATTTGGATACAGGGGTGATCAAACGAGTGAGAGAGAGAAGAAAACAGAGAGTAAGACAGTCTCACAGGAAGCCAGACTCCTCAATTTCAGCAGTACGGTTATACACGGTTATATAAAATAAAATCCACGCATAGCAGGTGGAACCAGAAAGCATAACTGGTGTCAAAGTATAGTAGAGTGAAAAACACCAGGCAGGGTGTACTGGGGGAATTAAATGATTCATATAGTGTTAGATTTGATGGAGATAAACAGCCATGGAGAAATTATAACTACTGATGTTTAATAACTCATTAAATGAGGTCTGTTAGATTACTGTCATTAAGAAGAGTCATTTCATTATTAATTCAAAACTAATTAAAATAACAAGCACGGTGCATATTTGGGATATGCTTCTAGAAGCTCAGGAAAAGAAGAGTCACAGGTATCAGATAACGCCATTTTGCAAGACCCGTCACTGCAGTTTGAGCTTCATATTAATAGTTGGATTAATAATAATTGAATTAATATTTTTACATTCAATTTTATGTTTGAGGTGAACACCTACAACAGCATTTGCTCTCTTTTTCAGATGTAACATAATGGTATGTTCCTTGGCAGAAGATTGGTTCTTAACGGCTGCTTCTGAACACCATTAAATTAAGGGACAGACTGAGTCACCGAGGACTTAACACGGTGCGTACATGCAGCGTCACTTCTCGACTAGCGTAGATTCGGTGTCTCACTGAGCACGGCCCTTTAAAGGGTCCTTTTCACGGCCGGATGCCCATGCTCTCCACCATGTCGCCGGCCGTCTGGGCCGCTCCGAACGCGGCTCAGGGCTGAGTGCCGCGTGTTATGATTCGCCTGATTTGCTCTGGAGCGGGCATCCCTCATGTTTATTGATGCTGTGCCAATCAGCGCCGCTTCAAAGGGCAGTGCGGCCGGAGCCTTCCTAAGCTATACCCCTCCTAGGCCCCCGCCACCTCCTGCACCCAGCATCTCCACCAGGTGTGCTTTCATCTGAGCGGGCACAATACCCAAGCTGCATCCCTTTTGCTTGGAGACAGCAGATCGACAACCCCGCCCTCTTTCCCCAGTGAAGAAGATGTCACGTTCCCATGGGAACCGGCTATGGCCCCTACAGGCAGGATTTGACCAAGCCCTCCCCCCAGCCTTGTGAAGGCCAGTACAGCGACACCACGGCCAGTTCATACATCTGGATTCAACCCAGGGGATACAGGAGGATCACTGGAGATTGTTTTGCTAGTGGAAGGTGAGAAACCCACTCAAGACCCAGGCAAGTAACTCAGATGGCATCTGGCTACTACCCGTCTTTTCTTCCGCCGTCTCAGTAAGCTTGGCCCTTTTTCTCCAGCCCGGCCAGTTACAGTCAGTGAAACGCAATGTAGTGTTGATCCTTAACATTTGGAACCAGACTTTGGCCCCAAATGAAGGAGTCCCCACCCTATCACATTCTGCACCTGTCCTTGGAGCCTTCCTGAGATGAACATGGAACGAGGGTTCATCAGCTGAACCGAGTCAAATTAAAGGAACTCATGACCAATCCTGGTGTGATATCATTTTGGAGTGCAAACGTCCTCCATCTCCCAAGCGGACCCTCAAAACAGCAACCATAGGAAATTTTAAGGCTCCTTCATAACATTCCCATTCAGTTACTGTTTTTCTATTTCCCTACAGAAAACACAGAGATTCTGAAGCATGGAGCTGCACTCAAGCGTGCCCTCCCAGAGAGACTGTTACTGGTCACTCTCACTTACACGGGTGCTCAGCCCCCATTGACATGGCCTAGCGGGGCTCACATTGCATCGCTCTGCTAGGTGCATGACCCAGAGGGTCACATCATTCAGCCAGAACATGAGAGCACACTAACGCGCAGTGACCACGCCGCACCATAAAGTGTACCAAGGCCAAGCATCATAACGCTCACCGTGTCCTTCCTCTGGCTGTGTAATCCGCAAGCTAACATAATCCTCAGCACAATAGGCAGTGATCTAGAAGGTCTCTGCACACTGCCCGGCTACTATTATCATCTGTTTGCTTAGCAGACACCTCTCTCTAGAGAAACTTATACAGTGTGCAGTTTTAAACTATGTACCAGTCAATATTAGCTTCAGCAATTTTGGTTAAAATTGAAAAGGAAGACGGCATTGTCCCTCTCCGGATTTCAAGCCTAGATACCCTCATATCAAAACCCACATCCTTCACGAGCGCCATCCCATAATAACCTCTCAGCTGCTCCGCAGCTCCTTTTGAAATCAATACCCATACCGTACACTCAGCATACACCACAGAGCAGGCTCCACTGAAGGAGCAATTCTGGTGTATTGTGTACTCCTTTGTACAGACTACCATCTCAATAGTGTATACAAAGGGAAAGACTTCCATCTCAACGCTGTATAAAAAGGTTATGACTACTGTCTCAGTATTGTATACAACGGACAGGCTACCATCTCAATAGTGTATACAAAGAGACAGACTACCATCTTAGTAGTGTATAAAAAGGTTATGATTATTGTCTCAATATTGTATACAAAAACACAGAATACACTCACAACAGTCTATACAGAGGAATATACTCATTTCAGAAAACAGTATATGAGTTTACATACTGTCTTCATAGCAGTCTATACAAATACAGCATACACGTATAGCAGTCTATATAGAGGAATAGACCACTTTCAGAACCCCATATATAAGCTCGTAGACTACCCTCATAATAAGCCATACAAAAGCATGGACTACATTCATAGCAGCCAAAACAGAAAAACAGACTAACCACACAATAGTGCATACAGAGATACAGAATACACTCACAATATGTACGACACTCAGAACAGTATTTACATATATAAGGCTTACCCTTACAATAGTGTACAAAAGCACTTGCTATACCCACAATGTTGTTTGCAAAAGTATAGACAAGAGTATTAAACCCAGAATAGGCACAGGTACAAACACAAAGGCACAGGCTTCACTCAAAATAGATTTGTTGTGATTACATGATGCATTTAGACATCCTGCTTATGTATTGTTGCTAATTTCGAGGTCAAGGTCATCAGTCCTCATCTTTTGTTCCCCATTGCTAGAAGCATGTTTCAAAAAGCTACTCAGAAGCTCTCAGTTATCCATTAGCCGTTCTTCAAAACATCCTTGCGTCGTCTCAGATCTTCCTGTGCTGGAAAATCACCTCTGCGCTCTGATAATTCCCGCTTCCTTAGCTGGCGCTTTCGTCCACTGAGGCACTTTCAGTCACATCGCTCAAAGACTCTGCACTGGATTCCCCTCCTGAGATTTAAATGTGGCGCATTCTGGGCACAAATCCATTTGTTGAAAAACATCGGCATGCGTTTTGATCTTATTCATTAGCTCCTTGTTCCAGATAAACCCCATATGATGTCGGATATTCATCTTTAAATAATATTCAGTAATTCGTCTCATGCACACGCCATACTCTCAATCTATAGAGTGTCCATCTGCCTTCCGTCACTGCTTATCCCGTATGGGACTGCTGAGAGTGAAGGTTATCCCCTTAGGTTGGTGACACCCTGGATGAAATGTCAGTCCATCACAGGGCACATACTCTCACCAACCTGCTTAAGGCAAAAAACACACATAGCCAATTTGTTTGGACAAACTGCACTGTCATAGTCCCAAGAAATGACAGCGTTGTGGCCATGATATTGTCAAGGCTTGGCCTTTGTACATGGTGCGCAGAGGCCCAGAGGGTGACCAGCAGGTGCGCACAATAATGGCTTCCGAACAGCGTCTGTCGGACTCACTAGCAAGAATAAACCAGCCCAGCTCTGCAAGCGGGGCGGCGTCTTGATCAAAGACTTTCATTTGCTTATTTAAGTCACAGATGGTGCATGAGTTAGAAATATAGACCATGTCCATCCTCATTATAAAACCAATGCAGACTAAGCTTCTTTAGTAGGACAAATTGACCACCGTGACACCAATATATAGAGAAAGCGACCGATTTATTCGTAACTGAACACCAATGAACTAAAATCACCATCCTACATCATCCATGACTACTTTGGTCATATTTCTGTAGATGACAATTTCATTCTCTGATTGCAGATGCAACTTAGTTTGTGGGTCAGGTGATCTTTGAATAGCAGTGATTGGCTGCAAAATACCATACAACAAGAAGGTGCACTTCCTTGCATCATTCCACATTCATCACATTAACCACCAATGATTCAATGAAATATCAACCATAAAGATTGTGGCCCAGACTTGCCAACAATGCCTAGAAAGTCCATATGCACTTCATCCAGACCTTTTATTTGAGTTCCACCATGTACGGTCAAAACAGATCCTCGTTAGGAGCCTGTGGATGTATTCTGGCTCTGAACATATTTTCCAGCCTAAGGTTTCATTAATTAATCACCTTTATTACATCTGCAGTCATTACTCTGAAGCGTGGAGGGTAATGTCCTACAGCAGGTCCCCTCATCCCTGCAAGCCAGAATCCCTTCCATATATGCAGTTTCCTTAATTTCATTCGAGAACAAGGAATCTATCCCATCATCCACCATGTTTTTCCGGTATATATGCATCATTGTTGGTGGGTAAAACAATGAAGGGGGCTCCCTTCCACATCCCGATTTAGGGCAAAGCTCCACAGAGAAGCATGCTGGGGTTTCCAAGCTCTTTTTTTTTTTTTTTTTAATTAACCGCGGAAGAACGCAACACCATTCACCAGGAGCTACAAGTGCATGCTCTGGTCACAATTTATTCCACAGCTGTTACAAGTATTGATGGATCAAGCAAATCACTCTGTGCTTCATTTAACATCACAGTTAAAAAAAAATCTCCCAGTGAGGGATATTATTAGCCTGTATCTCAAAGTAAGGGCCACACCTCAATACAATGCTCAAACACTAAAATACCATAACGGGTAATTTACCAACAAAATGGAAAATAGCATTAGATTTGACCTACAGCAAATCTTTAGCATAGACTAAACATAATAAATCAGCCCAGACAGATGAATGAAGCTTGTGCCTTCATTGGTTTTCATATAACAATGAAAAGTGTCGTCGTGGTACTTTGGCAATAATCGCATTTATTAGTAACCTTAATTCGTGGGCCAGCACAAACGGATAAGACTTTGCCAGTAAACCCATCAGAGATATTTTGCTGTGCATTAACCCCAAATAATTTCTCCCAGAGACCAGCAGCAGTTGCTTGTGTAATGGCGTTAGGCACAGTTCAATGGTCTGCTTAAAGACACTATCTTGATTGAATTTGTTTTTATAGCAGATGAGGGAGTTTCCTGTAATAGTCTTTTTATCGCAGTTCTCTGTCATTAAAGAACATTATGACACCATATATTAATGCATTTTCGATGCACAAAACTATATGCACGGCTGTAGATCCAAGTTTCTAGGTGTCTGGAGGTAAATGATTTCAGGAGGGGCCTTAATTAAGAACAATTATGCTTCATTAACATCATGGGGAAAAGCATTCAACTTTCGACAGTCAAGAGCACAACGAGCGAAAGCCTGACGATGCCGGAATTGAACAGGCTACGGAAACTGCAGATAAAAATCACGAACGGCGGCATTCACAGCCACGTACCCCAGACAACCCGATTGCTTGTACACAAGTGTTCGTCGTGGCAACATACATCGGCATTATGACATCATGCGGACGTCCACACATTCATACAAACTCACGTACACACTTCAAAGTATAAACCCCAGCCTGTAATACTGTTGTTGCATCCCTGCTGTAATCTGCATGCACACACACACATACCTCTCTCTCTCTTTCTATATATATATATATATATATATATATATATATATATAAAAATATATAT
>JABFEA020000138.1:25635593-25647360 GCA_019775915.2 Cyphomyrus plagiostoma | reverse complement strand
CCCCCCCCCCCCCCCCCCCCCCCCCCCCCCCCCCCCCCCCCCCCCCCCCCCAACACGCCAAGCCCCGGTGCTGAACCACATGTGCGAAGAGCATCTCCCCACCATCCCGAAGGAGCCAGTTGACCTGTCTGTCCACGTCTGTTGTCAGGGGCTGTACTCCTGCCTCCGGATTTACAGCCAAGAGCAATCCGACTTGGGATCACGGTTACGGCGGTGGCCAGGTCAGAGTGAGTCTGTCTTGCCATATAAAATGACTTTCAGGGACCAAAGTGAAATGGGAATAATTTTAATAAAAATTACAAGCCATGTACATCCAGACACACATTTCCCAGCTGTAGGACAGCCACCCGCAAAGTCCCCAGGTCCTACTCTATGATGAACTCAATGGCGTGCTGGATGTCCTGTCCATCCACTACAGATACGGAGGGATGCAGGAGGACCACAGAGGAGGTCGTCCCCTGGAACGAGACCTCAGCCTGTGGCTGGCTCTGGGCAGAGGTGACGGGTGTGGAGGTCTGCAGCAGCACAATGGTGCGGACAGGGGCCTCGCCTTCACCCTGGCCGGCCGTGCCCTTGGCGGCGTCCCCGTGCACCTTGCTGTGCTTGTCCAGGTTGGAGCGGGAGCGGAAGGTGCGTGGGCAGAGTGTGCAGGTATACGGCTTCTCGCCGCTGTGGGTGCGTGCATGCTCCGTCAGCCGCGCCGCCACAGAGAAGCTCTTCCCGCACAGCCAGCAGACAAATGGCCGCTCGCCGCTGTGGATCCGCTCGTGGTCCTGCAGGTGGGGCAGCTGGCGGAAGCGCTTCCCGCACTGGGAGCACTGGGGAGTGGAAAGACAGGCGGGAAGAATGCTTAGCTAGCCATTCCTATGACACTACCCATGCTTCCACTGGATGTCAAAGTCTCAGAACAACTTGTGGAGAATAAAGTGTTTAGAAACCCAGATTTATCTTTCCAGAGAATGGCAGGGCCCCATGCCTGTTGCCCGGCACCATGTCACACCCCCCGGAAAGCAGCATAATTACCTCATAGGGTCTCTCGCCGGTGTGGGTGCGCATGTGCAGCCTGAAGGTGGAGGCGTAGGCGAAGCCCTTCCCGCAGTGCTCGCAGCGGAAAGGCCTGGGCGTGGCGCTGGGGCCCTTGAAGGCCAGCCGGCGGCAGTGGGCCAGCACATGCTCCTCCAGGGCAGCGCTGGTGGCGAAGCGCCGTCGGCAAGGGCTGAGTGGGCAGCGCAGGGGTGTCTGGCCCGTGTGCGACAGCCGGTGCAGATCCAGGCCCTCCTGGGTGACGCAGCAGTGGCCGCACATGTCACACTCCATCTGGCCGACGCTCCTGCCCCGGCCCTGGCCCCTGCCCCGCCCCCGGGCCCGGTCATCCTCCCCGGAGCAGCGGCGTAAGTGCACGTTGAGGACGGCCTGGCTCAGAAACTGGGCGGAGCAGTGGGGACACGTCTTGGGCTCCTTTTCTGAAAGGGCAAAAGGGGTGGGGGGGGTGAGGGCAGAGGGCACGACCCATGGAAAGCACGCCGGAGAGGCAGCTAGTCAGGTACCATGTCTGGCAGATCACGTTACCCGACTGCGGATCGGGTGCGAGCGTGAGCTCCCACAGGCCATCAAGCCAGAGGCGGCAATAAATAAAAGAAATAAAAGAAATAAGGCACAAAATAAATAAAGAAGTATATATACATGCTGAGAAACAATGCCGTGTTGCTAGGGAACCTGATATCACATTTTCCACAAAGGCACCTCAGAGGCACTGTAAATTAAATCGGAAAAAACAACATAAATGTTTTTAAGCAACAGTGCATCTTTCACACTAATAAAATATTTACCTACACCAGAAGTAGGAATTGATTCTAAAGCATGTACGATGTAGTGTTTCTCAGTATGCGTGGAAGAAACATCAGTTGTGTATATATATCCTGTGGCACAGACCAAAGGACGCATAGATACTGTATATACTGTAGCATATATGTTAAGGCTACAGCTATACGTACTTCCCAGTGTCCATTCAGACGTCTATTTCTGTCAAAGGATATGTAACGATTAGAAGCAAAACGGGGCTGGGTTGCTAGGGAACCTGATGCCACATTGGTAGTCACACTAATAGAAAGCTCATCGTTACTCAGGATGTGCGCCCGCCATCAGATTGCATTCTTGCACTTTGATATATAAGTGAGAAAAAGGAATAATTCAGTAGTTTTTTAGGAAAGTTCTGCTCTTGAAGTGAGGGGAGCTTTTTTTTTTTTGGACATTGAAAATGCGTTAAAGAGACACGGCATGGTGATTTACATTCGTATTTGCACCATAATTATTTTATGCTAACATCCATCCATCCATCCATCCATCCCTGTTCCATAACTGTGTAGCCAGTGCTGGGTCAGAGTGAGCCTGAGGCAGGATCCAGGCAGCATGGGGCACCAGGCGTGGGACGCGAGTCCGTCACAAGGGACACACTCGCTCACACAATCACACTATGGGCTAATTAAAGACAGGATTGGAAACTCCCATGTCACCACCTGCTGAAAACAGGTATAACACCGTTCATTGGGTGTGCGGTACTACCCAGTCATTCAGTCACAGCTGAGACTTCTCAGATTCCAAAAGGTACTACATTTATAAAACGATTATTGAACACATTAAAGTCATAACTGCAACGCATTTAAGGTGTTTACCACTCTCTTAAAGCATTTGTCCCCAGAAGTCCTGTGCTCTTCACACAGAAAAAAATACCCAGCACCAAAGGGTGACTGTTTTAACAGGATTAGGCAGAGGGATTATTCTTTATGCGGCTGACTTAATACCCAGAGTCAGAGTGTGTGAGGCGAATTCCTGCAGAATAAAACCCCACATTCCCGTTTACGCTCAGGACCCTTAGCGCTGCTGGGGAGAGAGAGAGAGGAGAGGAGAGCGGAATGGTGGGGAAGGCGAACCTTGGTGCGTGAGCGAGTGCAAATCCAGGTGTTTTTTACGCTTGAACGACTGGCCACAGGTTGAGCAGGTAAACTGGTTACTGGCATGCTGGAGCCTGCAGGGGTGGAGAACAGAGACAGGTAGCAGACACATATCCCAACTATGGATGCTTTCACTGCACCTTCTTGTGTTGATGTTCCACTGGCAGGAAAACTGAAAGCACTGCAGAATGACATCACAATATAAGGGGGGGGGGGGATATTCTGTACCAAGTATATTAGAGGGCTGCGAAATGTGCAATACTGATACCAACACATGCAATTCTCACACAGCAAAGACCGCGACTGTCCGGTGGGTTGAAATCAGGCTCTTTCCATACTGACCAGACATTATACCATGAGGGGGGTTCAAGTTTCACCAAAACATTTTTACATTCTCTTAGGAAACAAAACAAAGTTTACAATTTTAATGACTGTCCCTTTTCAAGATTACAATGTTAATTTTGGCAAGAATTTTTAATTTAGTTGTAGTCTTACTCACTTACTGAAAATTGGTAGTTGGATTAAAGTCCCACGTTAGTCTTTGTTTTTGTTTTAGTTAAGATTTAGAGTGTGCAACTAAGGTTTAATGTTAGTCTACTTTTAATCATTTTTAGTCATAATTTTCTCAGACAGGTTCACGATACTGAAATGGATTTTTTTTCTAAAGGATATATCTCCTGGCTGCATAAATTCCCTTGAGAAGCAAACATACCCTATGATGATGAGTAATCTAGGCTGAGAATGCGTTACTGACTTACCAAACTTCTTTCATATATTACAATGAATGCCTAAAGTTTGTTAGAAAAAGTGCAATAAAATCATAATCCCTTCACAGGTAGTATTTTTTCTGCCTACATCAAAAACACATACAGTGGTAACTCGGTTCTCGAACTCACTATAACTCAAATTTCTTGAAAGTCGAACAAACCAGACCTAGAACTCGATCTGAATATCAGAAGTCAAACCGTGAATGATGACCTAATACAAATTGTACATGCCAGGAAATGAGTCATATTACAATCTTACTTGAATGCCTTCTTCACAGACTGGACGATTAACCAAATAAAGTAGCACAACATTACAATAACTAACAATAAATAAACCACTAACTTACGTGTACTATTAGAGCATTTATGTCATTTATTTAAACTTTATTTTACCAGGTAAATTAACCGAAAACCAGTTCTTACTGTTTTACGTGATATTCAGGAGAAATAGCAGATTACACATCGGAACTGCCTGGGATACAAACGTCACGCATGTAACAAAACTCTTCAGCTAATACAGGCAATGGTGTGTAGTCACAGAGGTGGTTCCAATTCATGCAGCCAGGTGAGAGGTCGCAATGCATCTTACCGTATTGCATTGCATCAGGATCAGAATGCATTGCTTTAAGCCAGCGCTGTAACCAAGTCAAACGCACCCAATGACCAGACTGGGTAAACAAACTGAAACGCGGACTTAATACGGAGGACTAATGACAACAACTATAAACAGCTGATCACATAGGGATCCCACACGGGGTTAAGGAGGGGGCGTGGAGCAGGACAGGGGTAATGTTGGGATAAGATCTTTATTGTTTTGGAAGCCATTAATTTAAAAAATGCTCTTCTTGTTTTATCCTGTTCATTTTGTGTTTAAATGCTTAAAAAAACATATTACGTGTAATTTTGGGGGGGGTCGGGAACCAATTAATTGGTTTTCCATTATTTCTTATGGGAAAATTTTGAACTTAAGATTCGATCCGGAGTCCGGAACGGATTAAGTTCGAGAACCGAGGAACCACTGTATTTATATTTTAACCGGTTTCATTTTTGTTACTAGGGTATTAAAACACCCATCAAATTTAACTGTATGATCATATTATATGGTAATAATTTTTATTAGGGCATCTAAACATCTATCAAAAACGCATTTAACCATGTGCAAAACCTTCACAATTTACAATAACTTCTTCAAAAACAGAAAATACCTAATACAATAAAATGCATGAAACAACAAAAAGGGGACATTAGTGTGGCATTTAAGAATAAGCATTAAGCTTATGTGTCTATCCTTCTGTTTACTAGACAGAACTTCTCGCTTTAATTTCAGGAAGATACTTCTCTCCAAGATAAACCCTTGCACATGTGTGTGTGTCCCTGAACATTAAGATCAGTTCCTAAAGAGATTCAACTTTTTACACCTTTCTAAATTCCTCCCTCGGGTTTCGCCTCACCCAGTGTCTTATGCGCTCCTTGGCTGTGCCGCACTCATTGCCAGTCGCGGTAACTTTCACACCTACAGGATTTGGAGTTGCCGAGATATTTCGAGATATTTAGCCTGGAAGATATCTGGCGGGTGTCTGCAAAGCTTCGCTGACTCTGTTGGGTCGCATTGTGAACAGTTCACAGAGAGTGATCACATGGCCGATTTGCCAGCACCGATTGCACACCTATTTACCTCAGATCGGGGAGATTTTGTCAGCAATTTCCCAAAACTGTTGGCGAGCGGAATATCGGGGCTAAAACAGCGTAGTGTGAACTTAGCGTTAGTTATACTGGAACTGCCATTTGCTCAGACATGCACCAAGCGGGTAAAACAAATCATCCAATGAGAAAGGTGCATGGAGACTGTGAAAACAGATAACAACCAATGCTTGAGATGCTTAGATTGAGATGCTTAATGCAGAGATGGCTACTGTGATCTACTGTAGGTTGTCCGACAAAAGAGGCAGCAATTTCGTCTCGTCCTTACTCGTCAGAGTAATTTCGTTGTCAACTATTTTTTCATTTATGATGCTATTACAATTTAGTCTTACTTATTGTAAAAATTTTCTTTGACAAAATGAATACTGCAAGATTATGAAGTATATGTTTTTAAAAATCAGTGTAAAATTTACTGCCGCTGCTTTTGCATGAGCTCTGCATGCACTCTTCAGCCAATCATAATCATTTTTACCTGTGCTTTTCAAATCATTTCTAGATAGCTCTGCAAGAAATTTATTTACTTTGAACTACTTTTTTGATATGCTATGATGGGGTTAACCGCGCCCCCACTCGCGTGCACGTATGCTGTGACAGGGCTGACCACGCCGCGTCTCGCGTGCACGTATGCTGTGACGGAGTTAACCACGCCCCCAATTACATATACATATGCTGTGATGGGGTTGACCACGCCGCCACTTGCGTGCACGTATGCTGTGACGGGGTTAACCCTGTTTATGAAATTCGTATAACCAATCGCAATAGTTATATGCACACGGACACTTGTTAAACTGTAAACAAAAACTAATTTTAGAGGTAGGCTATTATTAATGGATAGGATCGATTGTGGACTGTGTGTAGCTGAAGCTGTATATGAAAAGAGGAGCTGCAATAAGTGATTGTATTTATGTAGCCCACTCACAAAGCATGATATTCTTTTTAAAGTGCCAGTGCCAAACTTGCAAGTTATCATATCAGATCAATTTTAACTTAGCAATTAACAGATGGTAGGGAAGTCCTTACCAAATTCTTTAAGCTAAAATAAAATGCTTAGATAAGACCACCTGAACACGAGCTACTTAGTGCGCACAACCGCGACATTGAAGAAGCCCAAATGAATGGATGAACAATAGATCGACCAAATGAGCTGGAAAGCATGTAAAACGAGAGCGGTGTTTCTTTCCGCCACAGAATGAAGGCTGCAGATGGAGCTGTATGAAAGATACAAAGATGTAATCGTTAAAAAAGGCAATACTGTGGCCATAAACACAGCCAGAGTTTTGGCTTGGCAGTGAATTGCAGACAGAGTAAATGCATATGTTACGTAAATGTTACAGATGATCAGTGCAGTGGCATGGTGGTACAGTGGTTTATGGTCTTATAATACGAAAGTTGCTGGTTCGATCTCCATAGCCAATGTCATTTATAAGCGAAGTTGCATTATATGCGAGTCCGCTATATCTGATGCTTTTTCTGCATGTTCGTAAAGGCGCACGGCCGGGACCAGCAGACCTCATCCGTTATAGACGATATTCCGTTATAAGAGAGTCCACTATAAAGGGATTTTACTGTATTTATTTTAGAATTAATTGGAATGCTAAAACGACATTTTGTAGGCTTTGTTATATTGATTATGTAGCAATCTCAGCTCTGTTCTCCATATTATGGAATTTATGGAATTATCACGCAGAGGATTACTTCCGAAAAGATGTTTATTCTCTGCTTTCTTGTCTTGCTTTTACTCACATCACTGACTACAGGGTTCCGTTTTTGTATATACTTATACACAAGACTCATTCTCCCGCTAACTCAAACAAAATCATGTCATTTTGGTACACCTTACAGATTAACAAAATAATTCAATCAAATAATGTCAAATATTATGTCAGATAAGGACACATAATTCAACAGATCACATGACATAAGTAGTAAGATTGCGGAATTTTGCTCGAGGGAGTCTGTTTCCACACGTTGGATATTCTTTGAGACAATGCTAAACTAAGCCAGACCGTTAGCCTGGTCCGGACCAGGCTAGTTTTCAGGCCTTTTTTATCATGGTAATTAAGCTGGGATTCATTTAAGACACGCTAATGGAATGGAACTCTCACTTAAGTAAGACTGACTTGTCGAAATAAGTCAGACTCTCCCTTAAGCCTGCTTCATGGAATACCCCCCAGGTCCTACAAAAATGCATGGAGATATACACACACAGGCCAGCCTTATCCTCTAGGCCAGGGGTGTCAAAGTCCAGTCCTGGAGGGGTGGAGCCTTGCACATTTTTGGATTTCCCCTCATTTAACATATGTCATTCAACTTCTTGCGCTAACTACCACACAGCTCTTGAGCCAAATCATTTGTGGTGGAAGGGGGAAAGAACTAAGCTACACAGGGCTGCGCCCCCCCAGGACTGGAGTTTGACACCCCTGCTCTAGCCCAACACTCGCACCCCATGTGCCATGATTTGTCTTTGAAACAATAACAAATTACTGTTACCTGATCATCAGGAAAGACAGAAAGGGCCACACTTCTGTGACAGAAGGACGATTGCAGCCTCGAACACCAGGAAGGAGCCGCGCCGAGGACACCGTAAAGGATCAGTTAAAAATAAAACGATAACACCGCCGGTTTTGGCTGAGAGCAGCAGATTTCAAGAAAAAAAATTAGTGGTTGAGAGCAGCTCAGGAGAGTCAACAAACAAGCCCGCGAGGCTGGCAAGCCGACAATTACAGAGGGGCTGACATTTATGGTAGGATATGCAAACATTTATTTTCTGAGCGGAGGCGCCACATCACGCCACTGTTTTGTTATCATCCACCAAGGAGGAAGCTTGGGCACGAGGCACTCCCACAATTTAATTACACATTTTCAATAGTACCCCCAGCAAACCCATTACTGGCTACACCAGACAGTTGTTAGGAGCCGGCCAGCACGTCTTCCCCCTTCCTCCAGCCGAGCCCCATGGCTTCCTGCCCGCACACGCTTACTTCTCCAGGGTCCTTTCCATTTCCATGTGGAGCACTGCGGCCCTTCTCTGGCTGACGTTCTTGCTTCGTCAGCTGAGGAGAACAATGCCCCCCCCCCGCACGCGTGTTGCTCTCCCTCTTCGTCCTCTCCTTGGTCACAAGGAAAATGCTGACGTTTCCCCCCTGGGAGGGTCAGCCAAAGACCTACACCTCTCCCCTGCTATAGATGGAGCCCCTGACCATGAGAGGAACAGCGGCCCCCCACAGTCTCCCGGCACAGACGAACGACTCACCGGCTCTAAAGATCCCCGAGATGGCTGTTTAAATTCTCCCAAGCCCTAGGCTTCACTAACAGTGCTGATCGCAGCTTAGAATGTGTCAACACACCAGCCACCAAATGTACTTACACTGACCGTGGGGGCAGTGCACTCCTATCCTTCACTATGACTGTTAAACCAACCTTTTTAACACCTTACAGCCAGTGTGTGCATTTATTTCTGTTGATCACCATTTTGCTCTGTAAGCGTTTACTGCAAGCCCCTGACATAAATCCTCATACCCTCCCTATTCCATGACAAATGGACACTGGGTACTCTCCCCCTCCTGCCTCCCCATGGCAAGGGCAAACACATTACACTGTCTGGGCCTCAGTGTTAAAATGAGCCACCTCTGCCGTCATAGTCTGTTTCCGTCAAGAGAGATAATGACTCCGAATCCTACAAATCATCTGCATCGGAGTTCTCTCCACCGAAAGTATCCTCTGAGTTTTATGGACAGGGATCACATTATCAGTACCAGCTGCATACAGGTACTCAGGGGACAATGAGTACCAGCCACATGTGTACTCTAGGGACTGTGAGTACCAGCTGCATGGGTACTCGGGGGATAGTCAATCGAAGCAACATAAGTACTCAGGGGACAGTGAGCACCACTAACACACATACTCAAGAGAAACTGTGTACCGGGCACATGGGTACTCACAGGACATCGACTACCAACTGCGTAGGTATTCATGAGTCTACTACAAGCAGCACGAGTACTCACTGTCAGTGCCAGCAGCTCAGATAAGTTGCTCGCTTACTTGCATTGGGGAACAAATTATACCCATTATATTCATTTTTTGAAGCACAGTTTTTAAATACTTCTGATTTTAATAAAATGGAAAAAGAGTGGACTTTTAAAAAAAGAAATTGTTGAAATACTGAATTTCATTTCCTTTGAAAAAATCTGGATCCCCATTATTAATTTTAAATATTTCATCCATCCATCTTCCAACCCCTTTTCCTGAGTAGGATCATGGGGGGCCTGGAGCCCCTCCCAGGGAGCACATCACATAAGGTTGGTTTGGACCCAAGATGGAATGCCAGTATATCAGACACGCGCTCACTACGGGCAATTTAGAGATGCCAATCAGGAAGTCAGGATTCAAACACCCAATCATGGAAGTACAAGGCAACAGTACTACCCACTGAGGCACTGTGCCATACTGAATTTGGAATTACTCCAACTTAATTATGAGAGCAGAAAGCAGGTTATATAAAGAGAGCGCGAGCATGTGTATGCTGTTTGTCAATATCTGATTACTGTGGGTGAACAATGACAATCACTCCTGACCGTTTTCTGCATTTCCCTTGGCTGTGATTGGTTCCTGGGGGAAAGGGCCCTTCAAGATGGCCGAGACACCCACCACGTTCAGCTGCTGTCTAAAAGCTCAGCCTGCCAGCCTGGCCCAGCATACGTCTGCATCCTTCCCTTAATGGCGGCCCCCCACCCCATACAATCCTGGGAAACCGAGACAATTCGCTAATTGCTATACACGAGCCACTAAGCATGCATTATGGTGATCGCTAAGTACTAAAGCCAATGTGAGCCTGTAAATTTCCCAGAATCATCTATTCGAATAAACACGTTCATTAAAATACTTTTAGACGGGCGCTGACAGCGATCACTACAGTAATGCAATCATTTCAAAATCAATGGTGTCTTAATTGAATAAAATACAAGCTGGATACGCACAATAAATCCCCCCCAGATGGACCACGCTCTGCTCATGCCCGCTTCCTGGCGAAGATGGGCCCTCACCTGTGCCTCTGAAGCTGCGAGCGCGTCTGGAAGCTGGATGTGCAGTCGGGGCAGGCGTGGGGAAGCTGGGTGCTGCCGCCCGGCTGGCCGTGGGCAGCCTGGTGCCGCTTGAGAGTGCTGGAATGCGAGAAGGACTTGCCGCAGACCTGGCAGCAGTGGGGCCTGGTGCCCAGGTGGGTGCGGCTGTGCCGCATCAGGTTGCTGGGGCAGGAGAAGGCCTTTCCACACACCTCGCAGCTAAACAGCTTCTTGCCCGTGTGGCTGAAGACATGGGCGCGGAGCAGGCAGCGGCGCGTGAATGTCAGCTCGCAGTAGGGGCAGGCGTGGGGCAGCGGCGTGCGTGACCAGTCCCGGTACAGCTCAGCCGGCGTGGCCAGGCCGCCTGACGATGGCTCTGACGGCGGCTCGGCTCTCGGTGGCTGGCTGGAGCTCCCTGCGGCATTGCTGGTCCTGTCCGCCTCCTCTGCCCCATCCTCTGCAGAGACCATGGACAGCATTGGCTTTTAGAATCATGGGGACGGCAAGCACGCCGCAGGCGCACATGAAACTCCACAAGGTCTCACCTCTTCGCCTCTTCTGCAGTCGTACCCCGTCAAAAAGCACTACGGAAGCCCCTCTGGATGGGTTCTGGTGGGTGCCTGTCCCCGGGGCCCCCGCAGTGTCCTTGGTGATGCCACGGTGCTGCCTCCGGTGATACAGGAAGAGGGTGGTGTTGGTGAAGCCCTCGCCGCACTCAGGGCAGCGGTGCAGCGCCTCCCCCTGGGCGTGCTGCGCCTTGCGGTGCTGTACCAGCTCCAGCTCTGTGCTGAGGGCCAAGCCGCAGGCCACGCAGAGGAAGCTGGGGCTCACTGTCGTGGTCGAACCACTCACATCTGGACCAAGATGTTTCATCCCAGCCTTGCCAGTCAGGGAGGCGCTTGGTTCTGAAACCTTTCGTGCTTCCGCTGCCTCCAGCGTGGCATCCTGACACCCATCTCCCCTCTCTGGTAGAGAATCAGCAGAACCAGAACCCCCTGTTGCATTTATGCTCCACTGCCCAGTCCACTCCTGCCCCTCCCCAATTATCTCCTGCCCCAGTCCAGCCACCACCTGCCCCTGTTCAGTCTCCACCTGCCCCTGTCCAGCTCCCTCCTGCTCCAGCCCCACCCCAGCTCCCTCCTGCCCAAGTCCGTCCCCAGCTCCCTCCTGTTCCAGTCCCACCCCAGCTCCCTCCTGCCCAAGTCCGTCCCCAGCTCCCTCCGGTTCCAATCCCATCCCAGCTCCCACCAGCCCCAGGTCGTCCCCCGCACCCACCGGCCCCCCGCCC
>JABFEA020000138.1:25578060-25604077 GCA_019775915.2 Cyphomyrus plagiostoma | reverse complement strand
ACAGGGGGTCTGCTGAGAGGGCAAATGTGATCAGGAAAGTGAGTCTGACGGTGCGGCCCCCCGCGGGGGAGAAGGGGCGGCAGTGACGGTGGGGGGGGGGCCCCTGGGGGGGGGGGGGGGGGCCCGGGGGGACAAAAAGATGCTGAACATTTGTTTGCATGTGTGCGTTTGTGTTTGTGTGGTGTTTTGTGTGCACGTGTGTGGTATTTGCTTACTACAGTTTGGAGCCAATGACATTGGAAAAATCTGGAGGAACGGGAGGGTTTGGGGGGGTTTGACTGACAGACAGATAACGAGGACTATTCAGGTGCTGTTGCTGAGAGGTCCGGGTGCTGAGCTGGGCTGGGCTGCACTGTCTGAGACACTGCCCTCTGCTGGTAGAGAAAGAAAGCTTACGTTAGGTTTTTTTTTTTCTTCGCCATCCCCCTGCTCCACAATTGAATGAATGCGATCGCGTAAGCTTAGGACCCTGGTGCTGGGCAGTCTGGCTGACTTCCCCTCACATTAAGAACAAGTTTCACCTTTGTGCTTTCATCCCATGGAACTGTTTGCAAGATTCTCATCTAAAAGGCATACAAGAGTAGACAGGTTTTGGTATTGGGTTCAAGTTTTAATGTCTGATGTCTACCCTAAGCTCTACAACTAGTGAGGAGGTGACAAAAAGTCACACTAACAAATAAGATACGCAAACAGGGCACATTCATGCTCAGATGCATTAATAATTCCATATTTAAGCAAACTTTTTGGATGGACTTAGGAGCCCGCCTAAACCATTAACAGGGTAATTGCAAGGCTATTGAAGGGAAACTTGTTAATAAACGGATCTGGTTTGACGACGGTGCATTACCGTGAGAGGAAGGTGTCGTCTGCGCGCGGGCGTGTGGAGGAATGAGCGTGGAGTTCAGCTGGGGCTGGATGGAGAGCTCTGCGGGGGAAGAGGGTGCGTTAGCAGGGAGCAGCACGGCCTCCCACACACTGACATGGTGAGGCTGTCACACAGCTGTCAGGAGTGCTCTGAGAAGCCCGGTTTCCCTCAAAAAAAGAAGCATTTGGACCTTTTGAGCTAAAACGCAGGTTCCCGCCAACATGAGCGCCAGAGGCCAGAGCAGCAGGACAAAGGAACATGTAGGCTTCCCATACTGCCCTCTAGGGGACAATAAAAGTGATGTTTTAGCTGCTTGGCCAAACAGAATAAAAAGATTTAATTTGCCCCAATGAAAAACCCTCTTTTACCTCCCCAACCTTTCTGTCCACGAGACACACTGGAACAAATACCAGTGAGATCCAGCTTAGAGGTCACAGTGTAGGGTCACCCCTAGAAGGGGTGATTAAGGTCCTTGCTCAGGGGCCCAATAGCAGCATCAGTTTGCCAGCACTGGGAACTGAACCAGCAACCTTCCGATTACAATCACGAAAGTTCTAACCCACGGAACCACACACCTCCCTATTAAATTTATATGGTATATTAATTAGCATGTTGACTGTGTGCTCCCCATTAAGAGATGTTCTCAATTCCTCCTCCATTAACGTGGACCTGCACCTTTTTACAGTGCGAGATATCTTACCGAATACCTGCCCTTCCTCACGATTACGAGGACCGCAAAACTTCAGCGGTGAACCCGAGATTTAGACAGTGTACCAGCACCTGCTGAGCAGCCATAAGCTTCCTCTCAGGCTCCATATTAGTGCTAAACCCACCCAAACCCATCCCAGAAACTGCACTGTGCAAAACACAAGGTCATTTTTTGGCTTCGGCCCCTTCCGGACAGCAAAAAAGTACCACTGGCTACCAACGTGCGTAATGCCTATTCACACATTACTCAGGTTTAGTTCAACCAAACTGTTTATATTAAAACGTCATATACACTTATGACATGACCTGACTGGCTGCTGACAGTCTACAATGATCAGGCTCTCTACAGGGTGCTCCTTTTGGACCTTATACTTGCTGTTCTTCACGGGAAATCACTTTCCCATTATATGTCACTTTTCACAATATGTAACAGTTTACAGTGGACTTTGAGTAACATTTTACCTCATGTCCAAACGATCACACACACAAGTAAAAGCGTGCTCTCTTTCATCAGCTCGGACTTCCGTGCAAAATAATGTGCCTAAAACGAGGGAGATGCGGTTGTCCGCAGCCACACGTTTATTCTCAAGAGATTACGCTGGTTTGCCGAGTCGCCATCCTAAGGGTCCTTTCTGAAATTTGCAGCCAAATACTGAAAGTTAATGATGGTCAGCTATTGCTGTGTGAGCTGTACCAAGGGCCAGACCAATGGCGCTGAGGGTTTTCCACTGGAAACCATCCATTGTACCTGCGTCGATATGGCCCTGCTCACTAACAGGTCCAAAAGTGTGACCGGACAGAGCAGTCTGCTTCACCACCATCTGGAGCGGGAGAGGGGGGGGCGCTTATTTATCGAAAATAAAATCAGTCAGTATATTTAGTCTGTGTCTGGGACAGCAGTGAGGCTCCAGCACACGTGTATGAATATTCACAAAGCAGTATGTACGCCTCTTCGATCCCGAGGGGACATAAAGGTGGGAGTCTGGGGTGCAAATTAAACACAAAGCTAATTAATAAAAATCACTTCCATTCAGGCAACACTGGCCACCTTCACTGTGTTACCCTAGGTACTGAGACTGGGGGGGGTTTCAGGGACAAGCCGGATACTTCTAAAACCGAAACCTGCAGCTAACAGAAAATTAATCAGTCTGTTAATCAGTGCTGCATTGGCATGCTAGACATTAGCGCCTGTGCCACAGACCGACAGGGGGAGGGGGGCATTGGGGGCGGGTGGAGGTGGGAAGACTTACCCACGGGGCTGAAGTTGAAGAGCAGGGGCAACTCCCGGCCACTGGGGAGCCGTGCACTGGGCTGCCGCAGCTCGTCAAAGAAAGCGTGGGCGCAAGCCTCCAGAGGGGACAGCCGTGTCACCGGTGTGTACTCCAGCAGGCGGGAGCACAGCGCTATGGCCTCTGGAGGGGTTCGCGGCTTGAACACCTGGGGGGAAGGGATGGGGTAAGCACACACTCACCAAAAACAGAGCAGGACAGCAGAGACGGCGACCTACGGGACAGCCTACCTTCGTCCAGGGGTGTGCTTTGATCTGTGGAAACTTGAACTCCGTGTAGTTGGGGTTCATTTCTCGGATCTGTTCCCTTGTCGGGGTCCCCAAAACCTGAGGTGGAGAGTTATGGTGGTTGTTTGGGCTTGTAAATAATGTTACAAACCCAGAACAATGAAGTGCATTTAGGCTACCAAACAAGGCGTTTAACCCACTCTGTTAAAGACCAGATGTGCCACCAGGAAGCGCAACTCTACAGATCTCTCAGGCCAAGCCCCTCCGTCCCTGGCTCACCTTGATGATTTCCACCAGCTGGTCCACTCCGCTGTCCCCAGGGAAGATGGGCTGTCCCAGCAGCAGCTCAGCCAGCACGCACCCAGCGGACCAGATGTCGATGTTGGACGTGTAGTCGGTGGCCCCGAAGATGAGCTCAGGGGCCCGATAGTACCGCGAGCAGATATAGGAGACATTGGGCTCGCCACGGACAAGCTGCTTCGCACTGGGGAGGGGGGGGGGGGCAGACAAAAAAAAAAAAGCATTTTGTTTTGAAACAATCCTAACTGCCGGAAAAGCACAGACCTCGAACAAGTCACCGTCAACACTTGGTGCAGTCATCATGGTCGGCAAATGACTACGCAGTGCGAGAAGCCACAGGTGACCAATTGATGCGGTCTTTGATTATTAGCCATTCTCAGGACTAACTGACATCTCCTAAATGGGGGGACTCACCTGCCAAAATCACACAGCTTGAGGATGGCAGTCTCGGGGTCCACCAACAGGTTCTGTGGCTTGATGTCTCTGTGACAGACTCCCTGGGAATGGATATAGGCCAGGCTGCGGAATAGCTGGTACATGTAGACCTACAAGGGAGACAGGACAGCCTTAGGCACACAGATGGCAGCCCCAGACCACACAGGCACTGAAGGGACACACTTCATGCGAGTGGATTCATTTCTATGCCTCAGAGGGGGCGATGGAGCAAGGAGACACGAGCCCGTGGGCCGTGCAAGGACTCAATTACCACAAGACAGTAGAGCCTGGACACAGAACAGGCCTAAGGGATGGAAAGCAGTCAGAACAGAAACAGGGGGTGGACATGCTGGGAGTACAATCTCAAGAGCTCAGACACCTGGGAACTGCTGGGACAGGATGCCGGCAAGCGAGGCATCAACGGGTGCACATTCATGTCTGCAACTACATGAGTCTCTATAAGATTACCACTGTAAAAGGCTATATGAACACCACCTAGACACCATTATAGAGGAGAACAGCTGCCCCCAGGGCTGGATTATGACAACGGGCCGCAGCACTTTGGATTACAGCACAGCGTGATGCCAGAGGGGCCTTTTCCCAATAGCACAGATGAGCGCCACCCTCTAACTGACGCCGCATCACCTCAGCATCAACGGCACACAGGAAAACAGTGTGGGCCTGCAGGCTTCGCTTCAGCTTCCGTTTCCTGGAAGACGGCCCCTCACAGACGGCTGTGGGGAGGTGGGGGGGACTGGAGGGTCAGTGATTTTGCAGTCACGCGACAGGTGGCTAAAGACCCGACGTGTGCCTGCAAAACGACTGATTCACCATCTTGGCCAATGGCCAGAGTAACACAAAGGATTAAGCAGGACTCACCAGCACAGTAGGCCTTTGGTATCTATCACTCAGCATCCCGGCAATTCCTGGTGATCATCTACCAGCCACTGGCTATCCAGAGTTTGGCAATGAACAGTTCTTAGGGAAGCTGCATATGTCTCAGGCTAAGGACAGAAACCCCCGTGGAGGAACCCAGAAGGTACCGCTCCCTGCAGCATGATAAGCTATCACCCAGAAAAAGCCAAAACATCCACTTTTTAAACCCCAGAGCACAGCCAGCAGTCCAAAGACATTATAAAACACGAATGATGCCGGATTAAGGATTTAACAGATCTGTTGGAAACAGAGAGCAATCGATTAACAAGTACTAATGAACCACCAACCGATTCAGACCTGCAACCACGGTCAGGGCAGCCTTAGGAGATCAGGGAGATGGACTGTCAAACAGCAGGGTGAGAGACAATGCAAGGGCAGCTTGGAGGACTGCAGAGTCAGAGAACAGGCTTTGACAAACCGGCTTTCATAGTGACCTCCAGAATTTATGGCATCCTTGGTAAAAATAACCAAAAGGTGGCTTTGAAGAAAAAAAAATGCTTGCTGTTTGGACTGCCCGATTTGGGGAAAATATCGAATTGTGATTTTTATGACAAACTTGAGATTTTTTCTATGTCAAGTTTCAGTTCAATATTCAGTGTGTAGTAATTTTAAAACATATGACGCAGCATGAGATACCATCAGTATTAACTGATCTATATTCTAATGCAAGGATAAGAATTTAACTATGTGATGTGTCAAGTTAAAGTAATAATGAAAACTGCAGCCGAAACAGCGATCTTGCAGGTAACGCTGATTACCCTCCTAATAACACTAGAACTGCCTTTTCCCCACACCAACGAACAACCAAGAACTACTTTTGTGTATGCAGCCCTTTTGTTTGCACTATTGTGTTGTTAGCTGCTGTTATTAACACTAATAACTCAAAAAACCGTAATGTTCATAATACAGTGGCTGTTCTGTCCTGAATCCGTAAAGCTGGAAATTTTTAAACGTAGTATGCATTTTATAAAATGTTTAATAAATAGAAGTCGTTTATTGGCGATTTCATGTTGGTCGAAGTTTCCGCTTTTTAACAACTGTATACGGCTATTTTCTATACAAATCAATTCAGGTGAAACAAAAAATGTACGTGTTCATGGTTGTAAACTTTCAGACTCGCACAACAAATCTATATTCCATTCTGAACTTAAAATTAGCTGCATAAAAAATGTTATGGCAGTTTGCAAACCCTACAGACTATTTACAAGGTAATAAAACTTACATACATGTAAATGTGTGCAGAAGAGAGAACAGAAAATCTCACTCCATGCAGCTGACCAAATTTGCAAACCTTGAATTTTATTTTAATTGAGAAGTAAAATGCAGTTGCCAACTGAAGCAGCTTATCATTCCTTTGTTTTGTTACTTGGACAAATACAAAACGAATGATTAAACATATATATGCGTCTCTTTTTGTATGTTTTCTAAATACCGTGCGTGCCCATACCTAACTGTAATAGCGATCTATTCTTTTAGTATTTATGTTAAAGCAAGACTTATTTTATTACTGTTGTGGAATTAATCTTTGCAAACACTTAAATTTAATAAGCACAAAAACATATGACAAACACGACTGTATTGTGGGTTTTACGGCTTTTTCGGAGGTCACCGAATCCACTGCTCCGAGAATTACTGACTCTTGTTGTTTTGATGGGTTAGCAGTATGTCAGTGTGCTATTGCCTATTAACAAAAACCAAAGGTATGACACGCTGAAGTATACTGCGGCTGGTGTTTAAAAGGAGCCTGCCAGTTCTACTGATGATAGGAACTTTCTGAAACAATCTCGGACCATGAAATAGGAAGGCAATTCACTTACAGCTCAGTAGCGGAATCAGTATCTTTCCGCACTACAAATGTAACATTTTCCTTGCTGTTTGTGGGTCACTTCTGATTGGTGAGCATGACTGGAACGCGAGAAGCTTGTGATTGGTGAGCATGACTGGAACGCGAGAAGCTTGGCGCTTGTGATTGGTGAGAATGACTGTCACACAGGGAGCACGGCATGAATTTGTAAAATTATTCTCACAGCAGTTTTAAACCCTGGGTCGGATATGCTGTATGATGTATATTCTAAATCGCAATTTTTGCAACTTACTAATCGCATCGTTTCAAATTGCGATTTCAATTTGAAATCGATAACTGGTGCAGCCCTATTTGCTGTTCATTAGCGAGATATGTTCAAATAGATAAATCTAAGCTCTCACTGAGGTAAACTTCACAGAACAGAAATAATCACAGTCTTCTCTTTACATGGCACATTTCAAGGGATTTGAGACTAATCCACCACATAAAATCTCAAGATACTTTACAAAGTCAGACCCAGGACCTTACTTTTAGGATTCCTCTTCAGCTTGCACCACAATTTCAGTGGTTTAGGTCAGGGAAGCGCTGAGAAATCTTGATTCTGTGGTCTGAGAAGTGGTTTTTTTTTTAGATGTGGAGGAATGCTTTGGATCTGACAAAGATTTAACTAAGACCAGTCTTAACCTCCTGGCAGAGTGTGTCAGATTTGATGGAGACCATAATGCCATGTATCCATACAGGATTCTCTGGGCTTTTGCAGAAAAAGCAGACCCACATTAGCGCATATCCACAGCGCTTCACGGTGGGGATTAGATGTTTTTCATCATGACCTTGACCACCTCTGGTGTTTGTTGCAAAAAAGCTCTATTTTTGTTTGATCTGACAAAATCTATGTCCAATCAAAATTCCAGTAATATTTAGCAAATTCTGGGAGCTTACGTTTGCAGTTTGACGTCAGCAAAGGCTTACGTCTACATGCCTGCCAAATGTTTTTTTTGGATAGAGGTGGAATCTGGTTCTGAGGACTTGCTAACCTCAGGAAACAATCAACTGCCACAATGTATGTGAAGAACATGATTCTACCAGCTAGATTTATCCAGTTATTCCAGACTTCATTATTGCTAAAGATAATCACAATTTAAGTTTGCTGTTATTTTTTAAGGCATTGCCCAATTCACATAGGTCAACAGCCTACTCATTTCATTCTCATTTTAGTGTTCTCTGGTCTTACCTGTGCGGATGGATACATATGGGGGTTTGACCTGCATGTAAACTTATATTTATACCCCAGTGGAACAGAAAGAAGTGCATCACAACTTTAGGGTCCCTAAAATTGCTTGTAAAAGGTAACATATCGATGTGCAAATGTAGCAATTTGTTCAAGGGACTTTTCGGGGGTGTCAAAGATTGAATTGTACTTTGAGGGGAAAAAAATCACATTTAATATTTGGTCCTTATTACCAATAACTTTGGGAGACACTAAGGAGGGACTGGCAGATCTGTAGTGTGAGCAGGAATGTGCACATGGAGGCAGACTGCACATGATCAAAATGAGAATAGGACAGGTTACAACTTCCCAATTTAACCAGCATTCAACTCCTTTGCCACACTGAATGGCCTAAAAGTCACTAAAAATCTAGATGATCTGCTTCTACATAACATACACACCCGGTGTGATGTCCTCCAGTTTCAAAGGGAAAAGGGAGCGTAGTTACCTTGACATAGATGATGGGGATGGTGGTCTTGGCCTTGTTGAAGTGCCGGGCCACCCGGTACACCGTCTCTGGGACGAAGTCCAACACCAGGTTCAGGTAGACCTCATCCTTCTGCAGAGAAAAAGCTCCTCAAGATCAGTGCCTTCCCACGCCACAATAACAGCTGCACAGTCTTCAGGTTCTGTTCTCCAAGACAGAGAGCTATGCATTATTCTGGTCACCATAAGCTATGCTATTTCAATCAGGATGATACCGTTTTACTGAGCTGTCTATTCAGTAAAGCAGAAACACCAAGCTCAATGGTATAAAAAGTAGATTCCTTCTGAGATGTGCAAACTCTCAGTGGTCACAAAGAAAAGGTAGATTTTCCATGAACAAAACTACCTGTGCACACAACACTCTCCACTGGTTTTCTAATAAGGATGCAGGGGCTTAAAGAAGGGTGAATCTGGAGCATGAAGTATCCCACCACCCCCGTACTCACCTTCTCCCCACTCGAGTAGAAGAAGTAACGCAGCCTCACGATGTTGCAGTGGTCCAGCTTGCGCATGATCTGCAGCTCCCGGTTCTGGGCCAGAGACACAGGAGAGGCTCTTAGAGTGTTAAAGCAGCATCTGAATAGGCCCAGTTTGAGGCCGGCACCCTTCTGCCTTCCGGCTGCACGTCAGGCACAGTAACACTGTGTCCTGATGCCTCGGGCGCACGTCATCAGCCAAGCGGGCCTTGCTCTCGGTACTCCCTGGGATTTCCCAGGCCGGCTGAGTGAGGCTGCCGCCAGCTGCATACCTTGAACCTCTTGTCCTGCAGGACCTTCTTAATGGCCACCATCTCCTGGCTGTCGATGAGGCGCGCCTGGTACACCACGCCAAAGGAGCCATTTCCAATCACCTTGATATCGGTGTAAGACACTTCCTGCGGGCGGTCGGGCCCCTGCCCAGGTGTGGCCACCACCGTCGTCACCTTGCCGCTGTCCCCTGGGAGAAGCACATGGGTTGCTGTGACAATGTTGGTGGTCTCTCCTACATGCTTAAGTCACCCACAGATCCTTAGAGATGCGGTGCTCGCTTTTGTACCGCTGTCTTGCCCGGTGGCCGCGATCCTGCATCCCTGGGGGACTTACACATGGCACCTTCCTTCCAAAACCCAAGACCTTAGGCTCTCTGGATTGTGATGAGGCACCACATGGCCGACAGGAACTTGGGAACACATCGCCGTGACCCGCGGAGTCACAAGAACAGTGGTACGGCCCTCCTGTAACCCAAACCAAAAATGGGCGTTGTGTACGTTTCCCTGTTCTGATTGGTCGGATTATGACTTGGGCAACCCGATCCCCTTTGGCCGTCATATTTGCACACGTCATCCGACGATTAAAAAAAAAAAGGGGGGGAGGGGGATCGACCAGGTGTAGGGTGCAGACTGCTGGGTAATGGAACAAGCAAGTCATCTGCGGCAGGCTGCCCTGCAGAGACAAGTGGTGCACTGCTGCAACGAGTGAGAGGGCTCATCTGCACAGAGCATCTCTGTCTGCATGCTTCTAGCAGACGGCAGGCTTTTCTTTCGTCTTAATGCCACTCTCTAAGGAGACGATAACCCCTGGAATGATGTCTTCACTGGAGCAGTTAGCACAAGTTGGACCGGCACCACTGGGGATGTGGACCATCCCTGCCACATGCACCTGCCTGACCAAATGCGCACACTGCTAGTATATGATTTTTAGTTCCAATAGCATCTCCAAAACCGAGTGGACTGACAGATGACAAGTGATCAGCCCAATATACATGGTTGATTAATGTCTGTGAATGCAGATATTGCAAAAGGGAAAAGAAAACTTTTACAGAGAAGCCGGAGCTAGATTTTCTCCTTAAGAATAACTGCAAAGAACCCAAGAACAATTTCCAGAAAAAAGCCACTAAAAGAAAATATTAAACACCTCTCACAGTATAACTGCGCTCAAACCGTACATTCAGGAGGAAATTCTAGGTCACATCCATAGGTACAAAGCAGATCTGCACGTCACACATTAAGGACAATGCTACCTACAGCATTACACATTAAAACAGGAAGACTCACCTGACCACAATTAAGCATTTGCCTCCATTCCAAAAACTTTCCAAATCATTAAAAATGAACATCGAGATATTCCCTTTAATAATAAATGCAATAATGAGTAGCTAAAGAATGTGGATTCCTTACATTAATAAAACATTGATAAGCGTGACTTCTCACTTTCAGAGTAACCATCCCATTTATAACATGCCAAATCAGTAACCACCTCCAATTCTGTAAATTTAACACTGAGTTTACTAAATATTATAACAAAATACATGTACCCCCTTTGTTAGCTGTACCCCTGCTGGGTCCATCTCTCCCAGTTTGTTTTGAAAGCCGCTCAAATTAGGACCAATACATTTATGCACCAAAAACACTTGCCATTTTCTCTACACTGGGCAGAGCGACCACAAAGCAAGAAAAGCCAAAGTCCCAAATAGGAGAGATAATGTTCCTAACATTGCCTCTCAAACACCCTGTCGAATTAGAAATGCCTCATTATTCCCAGTCCCTGTGTTGATCTGCAGGGCCTATTGCTGATGGATAGGATAGATACAAAACCTTTTAGAATATTTAGAAAATGTATATCCAATTAGATTAAAAGATGACTCAAAACCAGTAGCACTGCAGCACTTACACTAGAGGAGGACTTGAGCAAACGCTTGCATTTACCAACAAAGCACTCAGTCAGGTTACCCAGACAAGATGCTGTGACTCTATACTGTAAATCACTGCTGCCATAGCCAGAGACCAAAAAAAATAGATGAGTTGATATCATCAGCTGCGTCCGACTCATTCCCCTGTCAACCAGGTAAAAAGAAGCATTAAAATCAGTTCTTGTCTGCTGAAGTTTTTTTTTTTTTTTTAAATCACTGCTGCACTTCACAGCCTCAGAATTATTTCCACTATTTATACATCACCATCACACCAAGCCCCTTTGTTTTTATACATGTCCAGCGATTGGCCCCAGGGCTGAGAGACACGACATATGGTATTGTTAACTTGGAAATTACAAAATCGGCAGGCTCACGTCAAGAAATTCCCAAAAAAATAACAGGAGAGAAGATCTAAGAAAAGGAGGATTCAAATATACACCTCAGTATACCTGACATTGATACTACGAGGATATGAGCCGAGTCCTTGTCCTTTCAGTCCCTCAAAAGCTGGCACACACACTCCAGCTGTGCCCTGCTGTTTACACTGCCAGACTAAGAGTTACACAGCCAAGAGTTACACAGCCAAGAGTGCACACTGACATGCTGCAGAAGTGCACCACTGCTCAGGATGACTGTCCACCTTACCCCCGTTTTTCAACTAAGTGAAGCTCTATTTTGCAGACATGGAAAATTAAATTAGCAACACCTAACTCTTCACCGGTCTCTTTAATTACATCTGCTCCATAGGCACCGAAGTGGTGAGCACAAGCACAGAGATCACAGTCACAGATTGATCCAGCGATCCAATCCAAATCAAGTATTGCAACTAACCTTGCAGCAATCAGGTCAAACTGAACCCTAGCTACTTATTAGTTCTCAACCACACTCATTCTCATCCTACACTTGCCACTCACACCCCTATACATATTGCCTACATTGGCCACTTACACCCCTAGGTACATCGCCTACACTGGCCACCTACACCCCTATACATATCGCCAACACTGGCCACTTACACAAAAATACATCCCCGACACTGGCCAGGTACACACCTATATATCTCTCACATGAGCCTTTTCATAAATACAAGTTCTGGCATGGTCATTCTTAAATCTCTTATCTGTCGATATGACAAACTCTGCTGCAATATCCACTCACATACCGGCCACTTCTAACAGTGCCCTCATACCAGTGACTATTTAATAGACACAACAAACATTTCTACACAGCATTCAGTGGGTTTAAAACTTGACAATAGTTGACAACACAGGTGAACAACTAGACTATAGAACCAGTCACATTCATAAAGAACCATACTGCCCATGTATAAGGCCTGTAAATCCACATGAAAAATAATGTGTAGAATGTCACCTGTAAACCGCTTGTCCAAATCTAAGCATTTACCTTAAGAGCAAATATTTGACTTGTTGCGGTGTAGTGTGTCATACAGTATACTAGATTAATAGAATTTCGCTTTCGTTAATGAAGGCAATGAGGCAATATTCCCTGCATATAAGATACAGCCGTAAAGGGAGATCATACTACATTTTAGTATTGAAGATAAACTGAAGGATCAGGGCTACAAATGGGAACTAATTTCAGTATTCGATTTTGCCATTGCAAATTCACAATTTATTTTCATTTCTTCTTAAGGCAGTAGATCCGACCGATTGCGCTAAAACGGTAATCGATACCGCGAAGTTCCTATGGTTTAGCATGTAGAAGCCCCGCAATGTAGTCGTTACTGTATTACGAAGAAACAACTTCAATTCGGCCGGTAAATACTAGTACCCAGATTTCGGCCCCTTTAGCTCCAGGCAAAAAAAAAAGTCTTATAGCCCAAGTATCGGTTGTGTGCCACAAGACCGATCCTTATTCCATAAGTAGTTTTCTCGTCTTATTTCGATGTCTGCTTTCCTTCCTGCCTCCGACGCCCATATTTCCTCGAGGCCTCTCTCCTTTTTCGATTAAAGCCTGTCGAAAATAGCTGTTGGGGGACCATCAAAGTCCCTTATCCAAATGGGCTGTTCACAAAATAAGAAAAGGAAGAACTACATAGCTAGCTTGGCATTTAACTCCATTACATGATCTCTCACTCCTCGCATCGTGTTACTTTAGTCAGCAGCCCCGTTTCCCCATACCTTTAGATTATTAAATAAATACTCACTGCCCATCTTCAAGTTACCAAACCCTGACGAGCTGCTCCCGGAGGCCTGCGAAGCCCCAGTCTTTCCTGCGGCACTCCCACCAGCAACGGCCGATCCGGCGGCGGCTGCAGCGGCTCCGGGAGCGCCTGGTGGCTCGGCAAACGAGCTGGTCCTGGGCCGCCCGCTGCCGCTCATATCTGTGCGCTAGGGTGTCGGGGCAGGGGGGACGAGGGGTCGCTAGATAGGGCCAGACGACTGCCGGATGTGTCTATTTTGACTTTTAAAAAAATCGATAAAAGAAAGGCGGCATTAACACGGTATCGGTGAATATCTTCGTCTATCCCTCTCTCTCTTCTGTCTGAGCAGTTAGACCGGACGCACAGAAACGCACCGCTACGCGCATTGCCTCATGGGTAACGAAGTCCAAACCGGCAATTCATTAGGATGTTTGAATAACAAAAGTACTAAAAATAATGGTTTATTCTAATTATATGTCATTTTTTCCACATTTATACAAAACTTTAGATTGAATTTATAACAGAAAAAATGCTTTATTTTACAATGATGTCTTAGGCGAAAAGCAGAACCAACACACCCCACTCGTACAAAAGTGATAGGACTTGTGGGAAATGTATTCGTTTTTCGATTGAAACTGAACTTATGGAGCTAGTCTTACTTTCACAGACAATTTTTACTTAAACCCCATACTGTAAACGTTGCACGGCAGCTAAATATTCTATTTACGAATAGTGAAAAATTACTTGGAGAAGTGATAAACTAGTCCTTTCACTTGTTGTTGTCCGAAACAACATATACAAAACTGACTAGGAAGACAGAAGTTCGAGTGAAATCCCACGGGCTAGCCCTGGAGGATGGAATGCCGGGTAAACTTGTCAGAATATTCCCGTTGCGTTCCAGACAACATGCAGTACTTTTTAAGTCACGCTAGCACTTTAATCGTTCATTTCCCCGTAATGGCGACATGTAACCTTTTGCCGCCCCAAACTACGTCAGCTTAAAAACTCCAATCCGCCCGGCATGGGCCCACACGGAGAGTGACAGACCGTCCGTCCAATCAGCGCCGCCTTAAATCACACGGACAAGCTGTGGGGCGGGCCGGCGTGGAGACAGTGGGAGATCGGCAGACAAACGTTGTATTTCGGCTTCCTTGAACGTGTTTATACTGAGACGGTGAATGCATTTTAAATAGTCGGATAAAAGCCGGAGGAATTTTACACGGTGTCACGACAGGGAAGGCCACCCTGCATCCTCGGCGCGCAGTGACAAGTCACCCGCACGGGGGACTATACTACAACTGTAACAGAGGTAAGACGGTGATCCGGGAGGAAAGGAAGGCCCGGGCTTGTTACAGGAGACCTGCGGAGAAAAGTGGAGAGCGCCGCCTGACGACCGCTTGGAACCGGGGCGCCGCAGCCACGAGAGAGCGGTGCGTCTCAGAAAGGCAGGGGAATCTGGAGAGCGCCACCGTTTGCTCGCCACGGGCCATTACACAGGGGTATACGGTGGAGAATGGAGGGAGACGAAGTGAACGGAAAAATGTGAGTTAGGGATAGGGGAGTCAACGTGGACTGAATATTCAGTAAACAAGCAGCTGTGTTTTTTAAGCAATCTCACATCTAAGTCCTCAGTATACAGTCAAGCACACGGTGTTTAATAATAAACACGCTCTGATATGTACGTACGTTTGCTGAAGGGAGGTTTTAGGTAACTAATGAGTACTATACCATATACCTAGTTGAATGTATTGGGTAGAATCCCTAATAGAGACCGATCATTTGAATGGCCAGATTGGTGTGTATTAATCAAACGTTTGCATTTGTGTACAGTGGGCATAGCGTGCGGCTTCTGGTACCGTGACCAATGCCAGGCTATGGATTTAGCCAACTCATTCATAACCAGAATTGTGAAATCCGGAATCTGACTGAAGTCAACGGGCATCGATCAAACGCCCCGAGCGAAGCACATCGAGCTATAAAATAACAATTAACCTGTAAACTTAGAATGCGAGTATCTGCTTATTTTCATAAACTTGCCTTTATAACTTTCATCCCCTTGTTGTTCTGGAGATAAAACGTTTCAAACGTAAAGGAAGCTGTAGTGGGAGTTAATGACCCATGAGAAAGATTGGGTTGAGAAAACATAGGATTCAGATTTATTAATGTGTGTCACAAAGGACATGTGTCATTCTTAAAGTGACACGCTTTGAAAGATAAAACAGAAATAATACATTAGGCAAGCAGGGGTTAAACTTAATGAAGACTTATCATTAGTTATGTTTTATTTCCCAAGGCCCACTATTTCTATGATTTGGGAAATCTGACATATACACCAACTTTATGTCCTTGTGCATTTGGATAGCATACACACCACAGAAAATACAGACGATTAATATGTATATTAGTTGGTCTTTCTCCACATTTCTACATGCAGAAAGTCTGCACCCCTCCTGTGCACCAGCTCTGCAGTGACAATGGGTGACCAGCAGGAGGAGATGGAGGGCTTGTACGTGCAGCACCAGTATATGTGCAGCGAGTGCCACCAGCTGTTCAACACATTGGAGGAGGTTCTGGTGCATCAGCAGAGCCATACCGGCCCCGACGGCGAGGAAGCAGAGGCGGCGGTGGCCATGGTGGGCAATACAGACCCCCACCAGGCCCTGGTGGCCCAAGGGGAGAGCCAGTACCAGTGCCTGGAGTGTGGAACCCTACTGAGAAACCCAGAGGAGCTGCTTCTACACCAGGAGCTGCACATGAGAGAGGGGGCGGTGGAGGCAGGCCAGGGTAGGTGGGCGGGTCAGAGAGAGGTTTTTGTGACGGCCCCTGGGAAGTGCTAGAAAGCATAAAGGAAGCAGCTGTGAAGGAATAGAGCAAGTATCTGAGATTGGGCTCCCAGAAGACCGTGGGTGTGCAGTTTGCGCTTCCCTTAATTACATAATTTGCACAATCAATACTTTTAGGGTACTATTTCAGACGAAGAAAGTATATCTGGGGATATAGACAATGTACTCGTTGTGTGTTGTGCTTGTCAAATGCTTTCTTTTCAGGTTGTTTTTCAGAAGAACTTGTTCATCAGCTATGATTGTATGATTATTGTGTTAGAGAGCTTACAGTTGGGGGTTAATGTGCATTTGAAACCCCAGGATGGGAGGCAGCAGTCAGGAGGGTCTGTTGTTCTGGGAAGGAAGTTGAAGATGCAGCAAATTGTAAGCATTGGTTTGGATGCTGAGCTGAGGCACTCGGAGTGGGAGGAATGTCACACGCGCTTCCTGTTCCAGAGCTGTGTGAGGTAGTGGCAGCCGGCGAATCGGGAACGGCGCCCCCGCTGTCTGGCCAGATACAGTACCAGTGCCTAGACTGCCTGGCCCTCTTTGATACCCCGGAGGTGTGGCTGGCACACAGACAGACGCACAACAAGAGCGGAGGGCAGAGCAGCAGCGCCGACACGGTGAGTGGCTCTAAGTGAAAGGCCGCCAGTGCATGGGGAGAGGGCAGCGCCCGGCCGACAGCCACCCCATGCTTTGTCTTCCTCACCCAGGAGTTCGTGCTGCAGGCTGACGGCACTGTCACGCCGCTGGTCAACGTTCAGAACCTGATCGTCAGCGAGCAGCAAGCCGGGGAAATTCTCACCCTGGCCCAGGTGATGACGCACCCATGTCACCTGCAGGATTTCAGCCTCTGTGCTCGATTCTGTCATGGGACAGTTTTGTCGTGAAAGGACTATGTATCACTGACACCATTTTCTATCCATGACCCCCCCCCCCCGCCAAGGTTCTGGCAGCCCAGCAGCAGCAGATGTCCTCCCTGCCTTCAACACCACCCCGGACTGCGCTTCTCCCATCCGTGTCCCCCGTGCAAGGCTCGGCAACCCTGCAGCTGCAAATCTGCACAGCCCAGTCTCTGGCAGATGGTTCGGCGGGGCCCCCTCTCCGGAGGGCCAGGCTGCTGCCTCCGCTTCTGCCTAGCCCGTTGGAATCCAATGGCGGCAGGCCGGTTCGTGTGGCGACGGTTCCGATCCAGTCGTCGGAGCCCGGAGAGGCGAAGATGGATGACGAGAGCCGGGTGGTCATCATCCACCCCTACGAGTGCTCTGAGTGCGCCCTGCTCTTCCAAACACCCGAGGACTTCCTCCAGCACCAGGGGGAGCACTTCCTGGGCCAGGACAAGGAGAGTGGGGAGGAAGGGCTATTGGAAGGGGAGGGGGATGACGAGGATCAGGCAGAGGATGGGTATCAGCTAGAGGAGAGCGACCAGCCTGGGCAGGAGAGACTCAGAGTGGCAGGCACCCCGCAGAGACGGCAGCAGCTCGGCCTACCACGCCCCCGCCAGCCTGCACCCTCTGTGTCCGTACCGCTGCAGTGCACCGAGTGCCAGCGTACCTTCACCTCAGCCAACCGGCTGGCGGCTCACCGCCGCGTCCACGAGCACGGCACGCACGAGTGCCCCGAGTGTGACAAGGTGTTCAAGAAGCCGGCATCACTGCAGACGCACATGCGCACGCACTCTGGAGAGGCCCGCTACCTCTGCGTAGACTGCGGCCATGGCTTCACTACCGAGATGACGCTGGTCATACACAGGTAGGTCACCGCTGACGAGCGGCTGCATCCTGAATCGGGCAGGCCGGTGGTCCAGCGCTGACTCGTCCACCTCCCTTCATAGGAAGACCCACACGGCAGAGCCTCTCCATCGCTGTCAGTTCTGTGCCAAGACTTTCACCAACATGACCAAGTTCCTGTACCACCGGCGAACACATATGGCTCGGGCTCCCTCTACTCCCATTACCATGGTATGGCCTGTTCGGACGTGTGACTGGGAGGACATGCTGGTTCTGTGTGTGTCTGTGTGTGTGATCTCACTGTGCTCTCTTTGCTCGGCAGATCCCCACGGCCCCCAGACACCTGCCCCTGTCACACCTCAGCGTCTTGCAGAAAGTCAGAGAGCAGGATGAGGTCGCAACTAGGGAGCGGGAGGCCGCGGCCATTGCCGTGTTCACGCCGGTGGAAGTCGAGGCCTACGGCGACCCCTGCAGGGTGGAGACTGGTACTGTGGGCTCCCAGAAGGAGGAAGGAGCCACTGCAGCCGCGGAGGAGAACGGGCTGGAGCCAGAGCCCGCCCCGGATCAAGTTCGGGGAGCACAGGGCAGCGAGATGTCTTGCCCCACCGACACGGCCGACGTCCTAGTGGGAGACTCGCAGCCCGAGTTTTCCGGAGCAGCAGCGACGCTGTCGCAGGCCTCGGGGTTCCCCTGCCCGTCCTGCGGTAAGGCGTTCCCCTCGCAGCTGCGGCTGCTGCGGCACCGGCGCACGGTGCACGTGGCCGAGCGCCGCTTCAAGTGTGGCGTGTGTGGCAAGCCCTTCAAGAAGCGCATCCATGTGCGCAACCACCTGCGCACGCACACAGGCGAGCGGCCTTTCCAGTGCAGCGACTGCGGCAAGACCTTCTCATCCCTGGCCAACCTGTCGCGGCACGGCCTGACGCACTCGGGGCTGCGGCCGTACCGCTGCGACGTCTGCCACAAGGCCTTCACGCAGTCCTCCAACCTGCGGCAGCACCGCCTGCTGCACTCCAACCCCGCCCCCTGTCCCTGCCCCGACTGCCCTGCCACCTTCCTGCGCCCAGCCAAGCTGGCCGCCCACCGCTACACTCAGCACCCGGGGGCCCCTGCGCCATACCCTTGCCCGCACTGCCCCTCGGGCTTTCTGCGCAAGCGCCAGCGGGATCGCCATTGCCTTGAGGTGCACCCTCACCTGGCACACGCCGACACTGCCCCCGACTCCCTCCTCACGCCCACCAGCCATCCTCCACCAGCAGGCAACTCCCACCTTCCTGGTTCGGAGCCGGCGGAGGGAGGCGATACTTCCAATGGGGCCAGCATTCCTGCTCCGCCAGATGCCCCGGTTTGCCGCGGGGGTTTGGACTGCGCCGTGTGCGGGAAGCGCCTAAACTCGGCAGCCAACCTGCGGCTGCATCAGCTGAGCCACACCTCCGGGCGCCGCCGCGCAACCTCGGCTGCTGGCCGTGCCAAAGGCCACCAGTGCCCCGTGTGCGGCAAGCTGTTTGTGTCCTCATCCGGAGTGGTGCTGCACCAGCGAGTGCACACCGGCGAGCGGCCCTTCCCCTGCGCACAGTGTGGCAAGTGCTTCCGACAGAGCACCCATCTACGGGAGCACCTGCGCACCCACTCGGGTGAGCGGCCCTTCCGCTGCGAGCTCTGCGACAAGAGCTTTGTGCAGAGTATGCACCTGGCCGAGCACCGGCGCACGCATACCGGCGAGCGGCCGCACGTCTGCCTCGTCTGTGGCAAGGCCTTCCGGACGTTCTCCAACCTGCGCAACCACCGCAAGACCCATGCCCGCAACCTGCCGGAGAATGGCCCGCAGGCGGCCGCCACTGCTGGCGAAGGGGCAGCGGCAGTAGTGCTAGATGCTTCATCGGTGGACCTTGCAACTGCAGTACCCGGAATCTGTCCGCAGGGGGAGCCTCAGGTTATCCAGATACAGACACAGCAGCTGCAGCAGGTAAGGATGGACGTTCACTAGCCTAAGTGTAACCAGAGGCCGTGAGAAGAGGGCTTCATATCTCCTGTCTCCTCCACAGACCCAGAACACCCCCACCATCATGTGTAATGAATTTGGGGAGACGATCGCCATCATCGAGACCAGCGAAGGAGGGGCGCTGCCCTTGGCGGAGGCCATCGAAATCTACCACACGGCCCTGGAGAACAGCCTGGGTATGGACTCCATAACGGTGGACAGCCTACAGCTGCTCTGAGGGCTGCAGTTGACCAGTCCCATGGGAGATGGGGGGGTCGTAAAATAAAAGAAGAGAAATAAAAACACCTTAAAAATAAATAGTCAAAAGTGACTGAAATGTGTGTATAGGGTATTGGTCTAGCAATCGTGTGATAAGCCTCATAACAGAGCATAATGCACTGCAGAAGTGAGCTGTTGTACACACACACGCTGTAAAGAACAGCATGTGGCGGGGGAGGTGGGGCCAAGGGCTCTGCTGCCCATGTGGTCTATGCATCCCTCTTTACAGCTTGTACATTTTTTTTTTTTCTTTTTTGTAAATGTGATTTTTACTTCAGCTGTTAAATTGAATCTCATTTCACTGTAAATAAACATGACAGTGCTGTTTGATACCAAGCCGCAGTCCTGGTCCTCTCTCGCTGCCTGGTCTCCGAATCCAAACAGAACACGAATCCGGAACACTGCAGGACTTTGGGGGGTGCGGACAGAGCAGCCCGGGAGGGCAGCAGTGCACTGTATGGTCTGGATGTCTTGCCTTTACAGTTCATTTAATATGTATACAGCCGCACAGATAGTAAGAGGCTTGGACTGAACCACTGCTGAACAAGTAAGACCTAGATATACAGTACATTCCCCAAGTCTCTCTGTAGGCAAGTCGAAACAGCTAAATATGGTTCTTATTTAGTGTTAGTCAGAAACATCAAAAACATCTTAAAATGAATAGTACAGCACATAATGATATAGAAATAATAAAAGTAACTGCATACAGTACTGTACTGTGCCTCAAGCTTTCGAACCGCTGATCCTGTGCAATGTTTTCATGAGTGTCACAAAGTAGTGCGTGCATTCATTATTATAAACCATTACGATTTGTATTATAGCATTTATGGCAGTGCATCCGCAAGTGCGAATTGTAAGCCTGACGTTATTAATCCATGGGACTGCCTGTATTTTCAGAAAGCTGCATGCCAGTTGGGAATTTGAGGTGATTGCTGAGCCCAGCCCTTCTGGAGCTTGAACAGCACCTCTTGATGGAGTGAGGTGGCTGTGTGTCATAGGTTGTGAGCTGATTAGCTCCTACCTCCCGTCTTCACATCATTTCTTCTGTACCGTATGGTGCCTGGATGACTTCTTAAGCAGGTAGCCCTATTGCCTCACAGCTCCAGGGTTGGGGGTTCAAATCCCTGTGTGTGTGCGCAGGTTGCCTGTTGTTCTTGTGCTGCACAGGTTTCCTTTCACAGTCAAAATATATGAAGCTGAATGCTTGTGAATTGGCCGAGTGCATGTTAGTATGTGTTGGACTGGTGTCCTCTACCCTATGTTTCCTGGGATAGTCTCTCCGTCCCTGTAGTGGAGATGATAGATGAGTGGAAAATATACTCACATGAGTGTTATGCAGAGATGTATGAAGTACATGTAGGAATGGGTTTTGCACTGGATAGACAAGTTTACCTTCCACAATAAATCCTCCATGTACAAAGCTGATAGCTCAGAATTCAGAAAATTGTGTCCGGATAAATTCGTAGTTGTTCTAACTGCATCATTGCTGTTCTTGGGATACAGTTGGGGTACCATCAGGGTGGGCACTGTTCACATGCTTCAACAGGAGAATGGTAGTCACTGTCTGTGTCTCACAAACAAACTACAAGCAGCCAAGGTGCAGTGTTAAATCTTTATTGTCATTTTATGCTGCTTTCTATGTAAGAAATATTGCACATGGTCAACATGCCTATTTAGAAACCATGACCCCCTTTTATCATCATAACTGATGATCAAGGAGCAAACACAAATGTGTGCTGCAGCCATGATCAATCACATTTTATTCCAGATTTCCACACAAGAAAGAAGCCAATGGATCTTCATTTTCATCTTGTCCTATGGACATATTTTTCCCATAGTTCTTCTCTTCAGTCCTTATAAAGCGCTATTAAATCCTGACCGTAATAAGCCGCTATCTTACGGCTACTTTGATTACTGAAAGAAACCAACTAAAAAGTTATTAATATAGACTTTGTATATTTCCTCAGTAAAACAAGGAGTAACACAACTGTTAATAGTCATAGTCATTTATTATTTTTTTTTTATTTTACAGTTTTATTTTCGGTAACGGCGTTTTTAATATTCAATTATGCATTTTTTCTGGATTTTTATAATGAGTCCCGTGACTCTACAGTAAATATGTACAACACAACCCGTTCCTGCACAAGGGACAGCCAAATACCAAGCCAGGCTCCCTGCCCATAAACACTCATGCCACACTCGCCCACAGGAAGGTGTGGGACAGAGCAATAAAGTGACAAGACGAACGAGGAGGGGGACAGCGATGGCAGCACAGGGGTGTGGGGCGGGGGTCAGGAGGTTCGCCTACAATATCAAAATAAACGTATGTTTTTTAAGCAATTACTTCCCTCCGAACGCCACGCGCTGTAAGGAGAAGGGGAGAATTTAAAGAGGGAAGACAAAGGAGGAGTGAGAGAGGAGAGTGGCTGTCCTTCATGCATGCTCTCAAAAACACAAAGGAGAAGATGAAAAAACAAAACAGCAGTGAGGGCTAATTCTGTGGGTAATACGAATCCACAGTAGCAGTAAGAACAATAACAATAATAATAATAATAATAATAATAATAATAATAATATAATGTACTTGAGAATCACGTGAGTCAATTTAAAATCAAGTTTATATTCCTTTAAAAAGTTAAAACACTCTGCTTGCCTTCAGGGGAAATAAGTCCTTCCTCTTCTTCATCCCTCTGTTAGGTTTGTTTAGATTTGAGTTCGATTTAATCTTAGTCACTGCCGGGCTGGACAGTCAGGGCCCGAGAGCGGCGTTCATGGATCCCCCGCTTCCTTCATGGCCGTCCAATCTGGCCAATCACAGGAAGGCAGAAGCTCCGAGCTCCCCCCGGAGCTCTCAAGTAACTGGCCCTGATTGCCTGCTACTGTGGAGTGGAAGGAGCTAGTACATTTATTTAAAGAGGCGGAGCCAAATGAAACAAGGAGTATGTGTGGTTCTCCCTTCATCAATGTGATCTCCAGTCAATGGGGCTCAGTCTTTCAATGTCCTGCAGAGCTAAATGAGCCAGTGACAGGTGGAAGACCTAGACCCCACTCCCTTTAGTGACCAAATAACTACTTTCCTCTCACCCTCATTTAAAAAAAATAAAAATGAATGACTGCCTGTAAAAAGACTGAATGAAGCCACGCTGGTGCAGGACCCCGTGTGTATCCTGTATAGTGCCACGTGCCACGTGCCCGGCCAGGTCAGGCCAGGCCGGACTGTGCTAGCAGTGGCAACTGGCCCATTCTGCGTCTCCGTATTTCAGCCGGCAGTGAGAAAAGGCCTGTGCTGCGCATTAAGAGTCTCTGAGGAAAAGAAACCCAGTGTGTTCACTTCCGAAAACCTCATCCGTCTCCTTTCACGCCACACCCTTCCGAAACAAACCACCCCCCACCCCCCGCCGCCGCTTTCTGACCCGGCACTCTGGGCCGACGAGACAGACAGGTCCAGGCACAGGTGGAAAGCTAGGCTTTTTGGGGGGTGGGGGGGCACGGGGCCAGCAGCCATCCATCAACCTGTCCCACCTCCTGTCGGGCTCATCTGCTAGACTCGTGTGACTCGCTGGCACCCCCACGGTGCTCTCCAGGGCTGTGTGCTCTCTCCAATGCTGCTTCCTTCTCTGACAGCTCCACCCCTACCCCTCCTTCAGCTGACGGGCCACTAGAGGGTCCTGGGAGGGAGACCAGGTCCGAAATCCCACCGCCAACTCCAAGCCCCGAGCCGCCAGCTTCGGAGGGAGCTGCCGTCTGCATGATCTTCTGCCGGACCTCTCGGATCTTCAATTGCAAGCACACCTTGGTGGGGAAGATCTCCGCATAGCGGGCCTGGAAGGCGGCCGTGGCCTGAGCTGCATCGGGGGGGCGAGAAACATCAGCATTAGAAGCAGTAGCACAGCGACTCGGGGGTAGAGACTGAGGGTAGGGGAGCCCACCTGTGGGGAAGAAGCCATGTTCCTGAAAGAGCTGCATGACCAACGCCCGTCTCTGGTCCAGGGTCCGGCGCAGGGACGAGTATGGCACCTTGTCAAACTCCAGCTCCCCCAGGATGTCCTCGCCGTCGGTTCCTGTCAGCAGACGGGGCCATCAGGAGAGCCCATGGGCAGCAAGCCCCAGCCACCCGGCAGGACTGCAGGGGACACTCACCAGGCCGCTCAAAGGTGAAGATGTCACCCTCGCACTTGGCAGCACTTTTGGGCGTGCTGGGCTCCGAGCTGCAACTGGACCGGCGCCGGCTCTTCCTCTTGGGCGAGACGGGATCCTCTGTGGACGAGTCCAGGTCTGCGGGCGGCACGGCAGGAGGGTTACAGCCCGGCGGCTCTGACCGAAACCTCTCCGAGTTACTGCCTTCCATTGACACCAGCCTCTGCTCCCTTTAGCCCACCCTATACCGTATTACATTCCTCCCTCGCTCACCCCCTTCCTTCCTCCCTCACTCCATTCCTCCCTCCCTCGCTCACCGGTGGAGTTCTTCCTCTTCCTGCGGTAGCTGCCCAAGATGGCACGCGGCGAGGTGGCCAGGCTCTGCAGCGTGGGGGACGGCAGCACTTCTTCAGGTCGGAACTCCGGCAGCTCTGCGAAGCGCTCCTCGAACGCCACCTCTGACAGGACCCTGCACAGAGCACGGCAAGCTTTAGGGGGCATCGTTCTATCACCTCCACGTCCAACCTAACCACATGTGCCGCTGCAATCTGCTGGATAAAACATCTTTTAACTGCTTATCTAGAACTGGGGCACAGAGTGTCTGGAGCTGATCCAGGGCAGCACGGGCAGGGGATGGCAGGCCGTCACAGGGCAGACGAGCTCTCAAGCTCTCCCAAACCCTGGAGGGCAAGAGTGCAGCTATGGGCTGGATATTTAAGAACTTATCAGCTGAGGGTGCACAGCACCAGGAGCCCCTGATGACTGTAAACACCCCTGCAGAGATGCTAATCAAAGGGACAGAGCTACACCATTTAAACCCTCGATGCAAGGCCATACCAGCCTTCAAGGAAAGATGCCAGAGCTGGCAGGCGGACAGGAACTGGGGGGCAGGGGCTGATGCTAATGAGATCCAATCGGGAGTACAAATCTGGTCATGTGGCCACCGCTGCCAGGGAACAAAGTCCCTTTTGTTAGGCTCTTTGAAGTAATTACTAGTGAAATGATTTCTTTCACAGACAAAGCATTTTTTTTTCGACTGAAGCTCCAGTCTGCCGAAAAAAAAGAAAAGAGGATCGTTTCATAATTCATAGAGTTGGCTTTTATCAGTAGTACGTTATCTGTCGCTGTACACTTTCAGGGGGGGGCACAGAGAGTCCGGGGTGCCTTGGCTCACACCGGGGGTGCCTGACCCTGCAATACAGCAAGCTCACATGACTACTGGAACCCATCTCTCATTGCGCATTCACCCTGTACAGTGCTGCCATTCGGTAAGGAGACAGATCCCCAGCTGCCCAGTCTGAGTCTGAGTTCAGTTGACGTTCCTGCTGTGACTGGCTGACTGACACTGACTCAGCCAATCCCGGCTAAGATGTGATCACTATGTCCCCCCACTCACTTGTCCACAGAGTCAAAAGTCTTCTTCAGTGGTGGAGGGCGAGCCTTAACCTTCTTGGGAGGGGGAGCATCTTTGTCACTCTGTGGAGGTGGCAGCGGGGGGTCAGGACCGAGCGGAGGGGGCAAGGGAGAGGATGGGAGGGAATCCCTCCATCCAGCCTGTGCAGTAGAGAGAGACAGAGAGAATGTATGAGAGTGAGGGAGCGATAAGCAGCTCTGCTGTAACAGCAACACTTCATATCACTTTGCTGTGAAGTGCTTATATGCGCCTTTGTGATGCTGTAGCACTCGTACACACTGACACACACTGGCGGCCCACTGACACATACACACGCACGCACACATCTGCATAGACACATACACACGCACGCACACATCTGCATAGACACATACACACGCACGCACACATCTGCATAGACACATACACACGCACGCACACATCTGCATAGACACATACACACGCACGCACACATCTGCATAGACACATACACACGCACGCACACATCTGCATAGACACATACACAC
>JABFEA020000138.1:25558185-25570430 GCA_019775915.2 Cyphomyrus plagiostoma | reverse complement strand
CTTCTTGGGGGTCCGGCCCCCAAGGAGACTGTCTGGTAAAACTCTGGCCCTCTGACAAATATAGTTGATGACCTCTGGTGTACATCATGATTTACTATGTGCTAATATCCACTAGCATGTCTGTGAGAATGGCTGTCTTTTGTCAGCATCGAACTCTAGTAGCATTAGCATTAACTTGCGTAAATTTGCATTATGACTCCATTCCATTCAGCTGTTCTCTAGTACTTTTTTTAAGTAGGAGGTTGGAAATTTTCAAGTTCAGAGTTACCCGGAATGCATCAGTATACTGCGATGTGTGATACCCCTAATAATGAATAATATATAGAATATCCAGTTTTTTCCTTCACAGGATCTATGCATATTGACACAGATCATCAATATCTCTGTCCCAACAATAATGGTGGTGACACAACCAGCACGGTTTAGCCACAATCCCAGCCCTGCTAGTGAGAAGGAACATGTCAGCATGGGTATGGTCGGGTACGGCTCGCATAACAATATCTTTGTGGTACAGCTCAGTTCTTGGTGGTGGTGGAAACATGCCACTGTATATGAAAAGTGCAACAAGACCTAAAACACTGACCTAAGACCTGAAATCAGGAAGAAAGATTACAGTAAAAGTATCAGTACAAGCAAAGCTGGATAGTTTTCCATCAATGTGACCCCAAAGAGTAGAATGCACCTTTAAAGCCTATACATCATCACAACTATGGTTATCCTGCACATATTAAATCTTACCTTTATTCTGATTGGCTGCTTGGGGGTGGTTAACAGGCTGCTGGCCCTCAGCAGGCTGAGATGAGGAATCTGACTGGCTGGGTGCCACAAAAGGGACCAATGAGTGCCAAGGAAATACCGGCACTGACCGGGGCTCCACATTGGTCCATACTGCAGGATAAAAAGATTTCATCATTTCAGACAATAAAATTACAACAAAGTCACAAAGACTAATGAACAATGCAGTCTAAGCATGCGAAGCACACTTTTTGGGAATATTTATACATATATACATGAACATCAGTGTCAGGATTACACATATTTTATTTGCCACTTTCACATTTAAATGGCAGCCTCTGATATGCCTCCTGTGCCATTATGGAGTTCCACCTGAATATAGCTTAGGAGTGCATGTCAGTCATGGGACTGTCCTGCTCTATACCTGCAACCCTCAGTGCCATCTGGGCCGTTTTCATACTTCATCCCCAAGCTGGATCAATCCCAAGTAACTTACTGAAAAAGCTTCGAACTTAACATTATAATTCATAATATTTTCAAGCACAAAATCCAGCCACGTATTCATTTTGATAACCCAGTCTAGTATGAAGAGTGACTTCAGTACTAGTTGGGGTTGGGGGATAAGTTGAATTTTAATTTGAATTATGGTTTTGCTTCCCAATAACTATCAAAACAAAATAATCAAGATAAAACAATTATTATGCCACATTTCATTTTGCAATCATATTTCCATGTTGTCTTGTGTTATAAATCCATCGCACCCCTTTCCAGCCCCTTTTTATTTGTTTCTCAGTTAATTATAGTTTAAGTAAATCTACTGTTAAAATGACATTTTTAAAGGTTCAATAAATTAATGATATTTCCAAAGTCAATGAGTAACAGTGTTAAATATTCATGATGTCAATACTGACCAAAATACTTGTGATTATGGGAACAGCCCTAGCTACTTTACCATCCAGGAATTAATATCCAGTGCTTTTCAGTTTAGGTGAATCTGGGAAATGAAGGTGTCTGTGCACCTTTTTCTATTCAGGTATAGTGATGTTTATGTCATATGGTATTTGGATGCTATGCCATGAGACTGATTAATGGCCGATCACTAGCAAGGTTAGCGCCGCAAAAGTTGTTTTTTTCTGAACTGTCACTGTCTTGAGGTCAACAACTCAGTCCAAGCTACTAATTATAAAAGAAAAAGAAATGATCCAGCCTAGCCTATAGTTATTGAGTATAGCGCAAAGTGGGATCACATCCATCTCCCTTTACTTAACGTGGACACTGGGCTTTCATTCCCTGTGCGCGTTAATGGTCAAGAGGCTGTGATCATATTATTCAGAGTTAACTTCACACAGCAGTAGGCGTAACCAAATACTGAACCCAAGCGTGCAGTATCTCATTAGATTCGTGCCTCACTGTTTTTAAATTAGATCGTTTTAAACGTTACGTGGATGTGCCAGTTAGCTACATCCTTTCATCTATGGCTCAACTTCGTCGCTCAAAGAACGTGGCCAAAGAGGTTCTACGCAAATCTGCCACTTGTAGATTAAATAAGAAAAGCAAAGTAGTCTTACAGAAGCGTCTGACCCAGGTCAACCACAGTAAATTACTAGCCAGTGTAGGTAAGGTCTGGAAGCATTACTAACCGAACATACTCAAGCCCTGTCGGAGATACTGAGGACTGTCTGACGAAAACATGGTTCATAGAAAAAGTCCCTTTCAGCAAATTACACTTTTGTATGTTTTACAATTCTGAAATAACGTTAAAAGATAGTAAAAATGATGTCCATTTCAATAGGCAGGATCAAAAAAATTAAAAAGGCTTCCAAACATCAGCACTCCAAGAAACATTTATCCCATGTGACAGTCTTGAATGGATGAGCACTCCATCGGTGGAAGTACATGATTGTTATAATCGACCTCTCCTTAAATCTCAACAAAACTGGTTACTGGCTTCTCAGTTTCAAAAATGAATGATGATAACGAAACAGAAACCGTCGGGGCGGCGTGCCATGCAGTCCGTCGCCGGCGTCACATGCGTGTCGGTCCGCCTGGCTCCAAATGGTGTCGTCACTGATCATTCACCAAATGCTGCATTAGCTGGCAGCTCGTTAGCAGCTGGTATTTCAAAAGCGTCAGTCCAAATCCACAAACAGCACGCCAACTTCCAGGGTGTGGAAATGGACCCAGTTCCGCACTGAAGCTGGTCGCGCTTGCAGCTCCCTCAGTCTGCCCGTAACAGCCTTAAATCACTTAATGTGACCTTCGTTTGCGTCGACTTGTGCACTTTCTGTTCCTGTCTTCCTGTGTGTTTACATTAACGGATCGATGCCTTTACAGGCTGGTCGATGTAGGCCATCCCCCCATCCTCGGCGTCGCGTACTTACTCCGCCTCAGCAGAGACGCATCGCACTGGCTAGATTTAAATTGTCACATTGGCTGCTTACTCCATAATACAACAAAATGTTTGCTCTAGCGCAAAGTGTTTTAAGGTTACACGAATCCAAGAAAGCGATGTTTCATATGAAACTGCATATGGATGAAGCGTCTTTGGTTGTTTCTGGCTTAATTGCTAGCAAGCAAACTCATTTTTGGCGACGCAGATTCCAGCGCTTAACGAAATCAACCCAGTTTTGTAACAAAAGAAAAGGCACTGGGTTTTTCTTCCTGTATTCTGTTCCACCCTCGAAGTAGCAGGTTAATGATCGCAACTGTTCAGCGGCTACATGGAAAGAACATAACAATGCCCTCTGTATCTCCTGAAAAGCCACAAATACTCCCTATTAAGTCCATTTACTTATACTACGAGTTAAAATGTGTATTGTTTAACATAGAAAATCTTGACAGCATGTCTAACCGTCCGGCTACATTAAATCATCTGGCAGGCTGACATTGGGGGGGGGTCTAGAACTAATGCTAGAAATATTTAAAGCTACTGACTACCATACATTCTGTCCCAAATGTATGTAACGTAGCTCCCCGTTAAACTTAATCGGCGTGTGCATTTAATGGGTGCTCCGTTTGATTTTATTACAACAATAGGATGAGTACGGTTTACGGATTATTAAGGTTTGCGTGGTTTCTCGATCAGAGGTCACTATAACTCGCAGTGAGCGGCGATCAAATTAATTAAATCGCAGGTTTCGCGGTCTGCCACCACAGATGCAGGTGTCACATCAAAATACAGCCGTGCTGCTGGTCGGCTCCGGGTGAGATACCGGATCCCTTAGCAGCGGCGCTCCAGCGCTGTCCGGCCCCCCGGGAACGCCCCTGGCCCCGCACCCGCAGCACCGATCACGGCCAACCAGACGCGGGCAGCTCTCATGTCGCGGCTGCCCTTCACTCCGCTCCGGTCCGTAGCACCCGGGGCACGCCGTCTCAACTCGAAAAAGTCATAATAATACGGATAAATTAATCAAAGGATGGACACCGACGCGAGCAAACCACCAGCTCAGTTGTCCGTTTGGCTAATATAACTAGTATTTAGTCCATTACGTATCATAAAGCAATTGGGCAAATCAAGCACCAAGAGTAAATCGGATACAAAACTGTCCCTTACGGTATATTATTAAATACTAGACATTCAACAGATCTTAAATACATTCCATTAGCTATTACTGTTAATGTTATGTTTTTTCTTCCTAGACGTGATTAAAACTAAAAACGAGAATTTCTGACCGTATACTATTCTTCAAAACGCATTTAATATTCTGGGCCGGATTATTCACACTTAAAGTATCTTTTGGTCACTCGTAGCCATGTATGCTATAACCAGAGCAAGAAATACGTGTGAAATTTATATAAAAAGACAATGTATAATTGTTAATTATATATATTTATATCCTCTCTCATCAGTAGCTACTTCTTAAAGATAATATAACCTGTTTTCAAAGATTAAGTGCATGTCGAAATCAACTCTAATTCATGTGTAAATCCCACATCTGTATAAATCTTGCAATAGATCGCTACACCGCGAAATCTTTCATTTTTTCTAAGTGGTTAGCCAGCTAGCGGGCTAACTATCGCAGCTCTACACCGACTTCTCTTTTCGCAAAACAGCCACCTTCGGCTCCCCCCTCGTCACACACACGCACACACACCCTAACCTCTACCTCCCCCAAAGAAAAAATAGACAAAAATATTGCTGCGAAAAAAAACGAGCTCCTGCGATGACAACAGCAACGGCACCGACGGCTAATCTCAATTCAGATGACAAGGAGGAGAGGAACATAGTCAACTCGTTCGCCGATCTGAACTGGAAAAGAACGACGTGGTTTCTCAAAAACAGAGAAAAGAACAGCCTGGCAGAGATGCTCTGATACGGATCCGTGGAAATGATGGCTGGAAATAATAACAACAGTCTGCGAAGTCCCGTGAAATCTGTATGCAGCTGGCCAGTCCACGTAGGGTCTATTCACAACACACTCCTTTTCGTCAACTCGGTGAGTCTTTCGTAGTAAAAGTCGTTGTATCACAACATCATTCACTTGAACTCGACTCTTCCCCTCAATTCCTCCTCTCTCGCTCGCTCGCTCGTCCTTTCTTTCTTTCTCTTTCCCTCCCTCCCTCTTTCTCCTGTTGTAAACTGGGCTGCCCCCTCTCGCTCTCTGAGTGTCAACCTCGCCCAGCCCAGCACCGCCCATCGGCCTAATTTCTCTCTCTCATTGGCCTATCTCATTTCTCGTCATCTCGCCGCCTAGCTCTATAATTGGTCAATATATACGCTGGAATGTCAGTCATATGCAAATCACACGCTGTCTGGTTCTCATGCTCGGACTGGTCTCTGACTTGAACGAAAGCTTCTAAATATTAATAGTCAAATAAAATTAGGGCAATGCAACCTATTGGCTGTGGTGTCCTTTGGTCCCATGGTGACGTTGCAGTTTTCGTTCAGCTATTGGCTCGTGAAAAACAACCTGACTCGTATTGCTGAAACTATTTAACATAGCCCCTCCCACGCCTCATTACTATTGGAATGGCCTAAACATTGGGTCGAGATAGACTGAAGATCAAACCAATTGAAAAAGGGCACTAGGATGTAGGACAACAAATCGCTTGACACAAGTACCAGATGTAGTGCCCTCCCACTGAGCTGCGGTCTGAACTAGAAAAGCAGTACTTTCCACGACCGTTTGAGGACAGAGGGCGCTGTAAACATTAGATAAAGCAGTTCTCGTAAACACGACTGTAAACCTAGCGTTTAATCGACCATTTAAATTGTAATGGATAGTAAGTTATTTAGTGCTACTACTTCTTTCTGTATTGTGGATTTCATTATATCAGTCTACCCTTCAACTGAATGCAAACGTTTACAGTCCCAATAATATTCATCCTTATAATATTTCCCATATTCCAAATATCTATAAACAACTTATTTGGATTTTACCAATGATGTAAGTCAAATTAGCACCCAGTTTTGTGAGTCTAAAAAGTGCTACTAAATCCTGTCTTGAAACATGTCTCATCGCCATGAAATGAATGTTATAAAAATAACACCAACAACTACAAATTAATAATAATGAAAGTGATCATTCAAGGTGGCTGACAATATACAATAAACAAAACACAGTCAAATTTTTGGAGCTGGTGATCACCACAAACAAAGGGGTCATACGAGTGTGTGATGATTATCATATCAATTTACTGCACCCTAACAAGGCACCACTATTTCCGCAGGGCAGTGCAACAGATCACTTTACAAAAACAACTATGTGAAACTGGCATAATTTTATAAATCACCAATGTCAACCTACTAGTATGTCAACGAAGGAATTGTCACGAGAACCAAGTCACGAGTGCACAGTGGGGCTTTTGACACAGACGGGCACAGACGGGCACCGTCTGTTAAACAGCGAGCCTGTTTACAGAGCACTTCTGTGCCACTCTGTGCCTGTGCTCAGTGGGGGCCATCAGGGAGGGGCGGGGGCTCCTCACGCAGGGGCACCCACGTCATTTTCCAGAATAACGGGCCCATTCAACCCCACACGCTGATGTTCTCTAAACATGCAGAGGAGAGAGGCACACGGCGAAGGCGCCCCACCCTGATTGGTGCTATGTAGCGTGTGATCATGCTAATACACACACATACGCACACACACCTCTGCTGCATGCACTCATGCACTTACACCTTCATGCAAAAATGTGCAGAAAGAAACACATGTGCATGCGCATACCCAAGGACTGACGACTGGGGGCAGAAAGCAAAGGAGAAAAAAATGGGTGGGAAGGAAAAAGAGAGGGAGTCAGGAGTGTAAAAATAGCCGGAGAGTCATTCTGTGGAAAGGGAGGGAGGGAGGGAAGGGGGTGGGAGGAAGAGAACTAGGGAGAGAGAAAGAAAAAAAACAGCTTCTCTCGTGGGAGGAAGGGTGTAGAACTTGGAGAATTCAGAGACATTTAACGACAGGCTTTAAACGAGTGACACTTAGGGTTGTGTTAAAAAGCTGCTGAGTGCACGCCAAGCATGTCCTAGAATGTAACGCATCCCCGACGCTAACGAGGACAAGAGACCTGTGGGAGGCACACGGCAGTCACTGTGATTTGGACCACAGGGCAGATTCGCTGTCGAGAAGTTGAGCTACCCGAGGGGCCAGCCTGCCAATCAGAGAAAGGCACAATGGTGGGAGGAGCTAATATCTGTATCCCAGGACACAGCCAATCAGAGTAAAGCAAGGGGTACTATCGCTGTTCAGACTGGCTCACTCATTGGTGGAAAGCCAGTCATTAACCCTTACAGGAAGGCCTGCTTGTGCAACTGCTGGGAATAAGCATAGGGCTCGGATTCCAACATCGCTGAGTATTAAATAATAAATGTGAGAAATTCAGACACACCATATGCTGCTGATGGGATTTATATGAACTATACAAACCTAAGAACCACCGACTATATATTATATATTAAATATTTCAATAAATAAACCTGTATGTTCATAACAGAGTGGCTCATTGGGTATCACTGCTAGGTCATACTAGTTGGATCAGGGGTTGCAATCCCTTCCCTGCTGTGTGAGTATGTGTGTATTTTGCATGGAATCCCATCCAGGGTGTCCCCTGCCTTGTGTCATGTGATGGACTGGAATCCCCATCCAGGGTCTCCCCTGCCTTATGCCCTATGCCACCAGAGATTGCCCCCCGACCAGCTTAACAGGGTATAAGATGGGTGAATGTTCATAATGGGTATACTGGGCCGTGACTTTGGTTCCTGACTCTGGATGCTGAATGTTCAAAAACCATGCAGGACTGGTAAGCGAGTGTGCCCTGCACTTCCTGGGCAGGGCTTCAGGCTTGCTGCAGCCATGCACTCAGTATGGGTGAGTGGCTAAAGCTATAAATAGGGGGAGATTAGTGATTTTAAACAGCAGGTGATGGAGTGAGGGAGGCTGGATGCGGGTCACCCCCCCCCCACCAAACTCCAGGGCTGCATGTAATAATCCCACTGGCTAATACACAGTGGGCGTGGGGGGTCACTCACCAGAGCTGAAAATCCGACTGCAGCCTGCAAGTGCCACACTACCTCCCGTGACTCCAATTTACCATTGGGGTCAACTCACCACCAGCCACAGCCACTTAAAACCCGAAATATTCAGGTCCCCCGTTGCCATGGTAGCACCCACATACATTCAGGTGTCGAAAGACCCTTTTGCTGACTTCTGCCTGTAGCATCATTACCCCTGGTGTTGACCAGAGGGTTATCCGCAAAGACATCAGGCCGCTGCCCTCTATAGGCTAATCCGTCTGTGCTGTGATCACACCATTAGGCATGGACCTTTCTTACTATGAAACAGTTTCTTTTGGTAATTCTGAGTTGCTCCAGCGCTCAGCAGCAGGCAGTGCTCTCTCTATCTGACGAAGAGCCCTAATTATAGGAAGTCACATCCCCTGATGGTCCCCAGAAGTCGTTAAAGACCTAGCAGCTATACATTTTACAGCCGCGCCGTTTAAGACTTTGTCCACCTGGGGGCAGTCTTGTTCTATGACAAACAGACGACTGACAGTTATTGACTTGAGCGTAGCATAGACGTGGAAAAATGAGACCGAACAAATGGAGGACGACACATTTATGGAGACAAAGATCAAGCAAAACTATCTATTATAAATCGCAAAAATACAAATATTACTTTAAGAAATTATCAAAGTGCAAATTCTGCCACCCTGGTAGATTTCCCACTCATATCATCCATGTTCCCTTTACAGAAAGGGTGTAAAAGCCCAAAGCTCAAACGATTTGTGTTGCTAAGCTAAGATGGTAAAACAACAGCCAGTGAAACAGGCATCCGGGCATCATGATTGCAGATGCAAGGGGCTGATCGAGATGAGGACTGCGTGTGTGTGTGAACGGCACCACAAAGTCAGTGTCAGAGTGGCATAGAGAGGGGTGGCCTGCCACGCCACGTCACGTTCAGCTCAAGGCCACCTGTCTGTCACATTGAGCTTCAACACCCCATCCCAGGGCTGGAAGGGGTCACAGGGGCAAACGGTAGACCTCCTGGCCCTTTCACTACTCTGTTACTCCTCCATAACAGCGGCCCGTAACTGGGTATTCGACTGATAATAAACCAGTGTGGTCACCGGCAACCACAAAGTGTCAGCTTGATGGTGTAGACGGCCATGGCGAGGATGCAGGATGTGTGCAAAGTGAGAGTATGGGAGTTTGCAGGGTCGCCATGGAAACAGGCACTCTGCATTGACACGTCACGTCCGGTTGTCACCAATTGAAAAACACACACACACACAGACACACACAGACACACACACACACACACACACAGAGACAGACAGACACACACACAGACAGACACACACACACACAAACAGACACACACAGACACACACACACAAACACAGACACACACACACACACACAAACAAACACAGACACACACACAAACAAAGACACACAGACAGACAGACAGACAGACAGACAGACACACACACACACACAGACAGACACACACACACACACACACACACACACACACACACACACACACACACACAGAGACAGACAGACACACACACACAAACAGACACACACAGACACACACACACAAACACAGACACACACACAAACAAAGACACACACAGACAGACAGACACACAGACAGACACACGCACAGACAGACAAACACACAGACAGACAGACACACATATGTTTCACTCCGCTGGCATGTCAGCCTGGGTTTCCATTCACCTCCCTCCCCCCAGCCTCTTTCTCAGCCTCGTTCTCTCCAGTTGTCCCTCCTACGCTGCTTTTTTCCATTTTTAAAACAGAGAGCGATTTCCCACACCCTATACACTTCCCCTGTATCCCAGCGACACCCCAAGCCGGGCTGCAGCTCCTGTGTGTGTGTGTGTGTGTATGCGTGTGTGTGTGTGAGCATTTGCGTAACCATGCGAGTGTGTGTCCCCATAAGTGTGTGCATCCCCGTGCGAGTGTGAGCGACTGAGCATGAGCGAGTGACTCACACGGCGTTTATGTTGGACGCAGAGAGACTAGCACCCATAAAGGCTGCAGCAGCGATGCTCTGCCTGCCCTCGAGGTCGGAGGAGGGAGGAGGAGCGGGACAGAGGGGGTCAGAAAAAGGGCTGAAACAAAAAAAATAGTTTGCTCAACTTGTGGCCTGGTAATGTGTGGGTATTCACCGTGTCCTGTTCAGCCAGCCCTTTCAGACTTTTAATCCCCTTAATCACTCTGTCCTTCCTTAGACTCTGCCCCAAACCCGGTTTCCCCCTAAAATAAACCCAATAAAGGTCTCATTTGTTTCATACTTAAATGGGAAAAGCATGCTGATCGTTCGCGCTCTCTCTCTCTCTCTCTCTCTCTCTCTCTCTCTCTCTCTCTGCTCCCCTCCTCCCCTCTCAACATGTCTAGGCAGGTTCTATTCACTTCAGGCATGTTTCAATCCAGCCGCACTCCACTGACAGCGAGCGCCCATCCACTGCCGCATCGCACGTGCGGTCGCCGCGGGGCCACTCAAACACATCCATCACTCAGACACTGGCAAAATTACACCCCCCCGCCGCCTATGTTCTGACGCAGCAGCCTACAATGTCAGCTACACAGCTGCCCTTCACACACACAGGATCCCTCCTGGGAGATGAGAAGAGGTGGGGAGGGAAGGGGAGGGGAGGGGAGGAGAGGGCCTGTCGCTCTCTAATTTCGGTTGGGCACGGGTGCGGTGCGTGCCCACACAGGACAGGGGCACGCCGGATCCTTCGGCACAGCCACCCTCTTCAGTATCACACACACGTTCAGAATAAACACCCAGAAACCCAACACCAAAACGACTCCTACGCCTTTTTTCCACTTCTTGCAATGCGTCATTAAGAAGTGGAATGAATTAACCCCCCCACCCCCACCCCTCAAAGGCCACAGCACACCCAATCGAGCCGAGGCGACCTGGAAACACTGCGTTTTCTTCTCAGCTCTTTACCCAAACAGAAGTATGGCTACATGGCGTTTTCATCGTCTTACAGAGCCAGCGAAACAGACAGCAAACCGTGCAATGGCACGCGGCCAGGAGGATCTGGGCCAGGCTCCACATGGGACGCCCATGGTCCCCTCAGGAGTACGCCTCCCTACTCCCCCTCCACACCTTTTGGTGGCCGTTCCTTGGCAATTGCACCTGCAGCCCCTATCTGCTGCCCACATCCACGAGTCTGCTGTGGAAACACCACCCCGCATGCATTAGGGGTGGGAGGTGAGAGAAGACGCCCGGGTTGGATCCCCGCTATGGAGAGGCTCTGGGTGGGAGCACAATACCCTCATGTGGGAAGCCCAGCAGCCCAGCACAGCCCCTCTGCACAGTGTGACGCCCTAACACTGCGTGAGAGACTACTTCCCGCCCGGCACCGGGCATCATACATGAGAAAAACAAACTGCAATCTTCCCAAAGTACCCAGTGTGACTCCAGTGTCAGTCTCAACTGCAGAGTGCCGTCTTATGTCCAGAGTCACCCACAAATCCAGAGACACCCCCAGGGTCAATCTAAAACCTAGCATGCTGCCTCAAAGACAGTCACCCCCCCAGAATCAATCTCAAATACAGTGTGCTGTCTTAAGTCCAGAGTCATCCAAAAGTCCAGAGTCAGCCCCAGTGTCAATATCAAATCCAGAGTCAGCCCCATCATCACCCCCCGTGTCACAGACTGTGAAACTCAGTGAGCTGCTTCCCCACCATTTCTGTGAAATTGGGTCTGTGAAGCTGAGGTGCGATTTTGACTTTTAGACACGGTTTTCCCAGCTGATCAGCAAGGCCCTGTTGATGAGGCTAAAATAATTCACTAAAACAAATGTTGTGCTGTCAGTAGTTATATGGTAAGAACCCTGGGACTGTCTAAAAACATACATCTGTAATAACCATAACCCTTAACCATAAGAATGTGGACTAATGTCACCCATACATACATCTGTAATAACACCCCATTAACCATAAGGATGTGAACTAATGCCTCCCATACATACATCTGTAATAACACCCCATTAACCATAAGGATGTGGACTAAATGTCACCCATACAT
>JABFEA020000138.1:25540994-25555262 GCA_019775915.2 Cyphomyrus plagiostoma | reverse complement strand
CCACGATGACACGGGGAGAACATGCAAACTCCACACACATGTGACCCAGGCGGAGACCAGAACCCGGGTCCCAGAGGCGTGAGGCAACAGTGCTAACCACTGCACCACCATGCCTATTATTGTAAAAACTGTAAATGTTATTAATAAGGAAAAATGAAGCTGCCATTCAGCACCAAACAGGCAGTATGTCTTCTCTCTACCATCTACTTCAGACTTTGATAGTTTGATGGCTCTACATTACATAACATTACTTTACGGCAAGCTGCTACACTGTGTCCATTTATCCATGTTTTTCACTGGAGCCCTTCCAGTTAAAGGACACTACAGCTGGGTCCCCTGGCAGTTAAGCCACATCGGTAACCACGGCACCACCTGCTGTCCTTAACTGTATTCCATCTGATGGTTAGTGTGACGTTTTTCCTTTCTTTTTCATTGCATTCTCATTTGCCGGTCAAACACTGGATGTATCAAATGCTGCAGGTTAAGCGGACAGCACCCACCAGCAGAGGACACCGTTGTGAATCACTCCCAGAGGGCACAGTTACGCACATTTCGCTTAAAGCTGGTGCCCTTCCTTGGCCCCTCCAGTCACCCACTTCTTTGTCACTACAGCACAGCACATTCAAGCAGCTGCACGTAAAACCAGCAAAGCATACAGAACAAAAAACAAGTGACGTGGAAGGTGCCGTAACGCGGCGAACAAAACACCGGGCGCCTGAGGGACTCGCGGTGAAACGGAACCTTCCGGGTCAAGTTATCCAATTCTGTTTTTGTTCTGGATTATGTATCGTGAGCAGCACGTACGCTAAGAGTGAGGCCGATCCTTAGAGGCCAGGCCGAGGGGTTCCAAAGTGCCACCTGCCTCAGGAGCCCTGTTCCCCAACGCATCTGCCTTCTGAAGCCCTGTGCACAGCACGTGAGTAACCACACCCCTTTATCCATGGTTATTTCAACGAACCATCTTGCCACAGTTTCTGTAATCGAAACACACACGGAGCACTCTGAATGGGGAAAGTATAAGGCTCCCCCTTTTTTGATGGGGTGCCAGCCCTTAATTATTGGTTTTTACCTGTCCCGGGGCGGCCCATGATGATGTCCTTGCAGGGGGCCGGGTGCAGAGACTCCGCTGGCAGGATGAGGGGCAACAGGGCAGTGGGAGATGGATGGCAGGGCACTGGTTGCTGCACTGGGCCTCCGAAGGGGCCCGTGTGTCCGCCTCGGTCCCGGTTCCCAGAGCCGGAGTTGGTGAGCGCTGGGCCGGAGGCGGGGCCGGCGACAGAGATGCAGGCCAGAGCGGGGCTGGCCTGGGCAGGGTGGCCTGAGGGCATGGGAGGCAGTGAGGGGGCGGAGGACACCAACACCAGGGCGGGTGTGGGGTTGCGCAGAAGAACCGTACCGTTGGTGGCGGCGGCAGCATTGATGGGCACAGGAACCTGGAGGCCAGAGGTTGGCTGGGGGGTCTGGCTGTGCTCTTTGGAGCGGGAGGCCCCCGCACCCCCGCGGCCCAGGGGGCGCTCCGTGAACTTGGCAAGTGGCACATCAGGGTTGCGCACAATGACAGGCGAGTCGCGCAGTGGCTGCTGGGACACGGGCACCACACGGCGAAGGCCTGCATCCTGTGGCAGGGGCGAGGGGGGTGTCGGGGAAACCAGCATCGGTGGGGGCGAGGCGTTAGCTGAGGAGGGGGGTCGACTGGAGGGTGTCGTCACCCCACGTGGCCGTGAGAAAGAGGTTGCATGGGACTGTGTCTGCGGCGACAGAACACGGAAGGCCGCCGTGGTAAGGCCCAGCCCAGGATCGCCCTGCTCATGCTCAATTTTGCCATAATCCTGAGACGGTGGAGGCGGTGGCAAGGGGGCATCGGTCTTGCGCTTGCCAGGGCTCATGGGCACGGTGAATGTGAGGCTGGTTTGGAAAGAAGGAGGGATACTTGGGGGGTGCCGGTCTCGTTCGGAGCCCGGAGTGCCAAGTTTGGGCGTGCCACCACCCCCCGCTGTGCCGCTCTGGTGCCGGTGCCGGCGGGCAGTGATGGGGCTGAAGTTAGCAGGCCGGAAGACGAAATGTGGCGACGGCGAGGGCGACGGGGCGGGGGAGAAGGGAGACTGGTTGGACACGGGCGAGAAGGACGGGGTGCCAGAGCGCGAGCTGCTCAATGACACCAACATGGTGGCCGCTTCGCACTCGTCGAAGTCAAAGCGGGAGAAGTCCTGCGGCAGCAGAGAAGGCAGCACCAAACGCGGCCTAGAGTCGCCCCGGCTGCTGGCCTCGCTGCTGTCCCGCGATGTCTCATCCCAGTCGAACTCGCTGCTGGCCCGGCCGCCACCGAGCCTCAGGTCAGAGGGCGTGACGGTGCCCGAGCTGCTTCCGCCCCCGCGCTCCCGCTCGGCCCCGCCCTCCATCTCCTTGGTGCGCATGGACAGGTGGCGCGAGCAGTAGCCCCGCCGCTGCGACTCCTTCATGCAGCCCTCCCGCGAGCACAGCCGCCGCCACTGTTTGCCGTTGAACTTCTTGCGGATGCCGTTGGGGGTGCACACCACGTCGCCCTTCTTGTACTTCTGCTGGGCGGCGGTCAGCGGCGTGCGAGAGCGCGATGACGACGCCGACGAGGACGTGGAGCCTGATCCACCGCCCCCCGGCGTGCCTGAGCTCGCCGCCTTGTCCAGCGGCACAGCGGGTCCGCGAGCCACCGACGAGGATGGCAGCGGAGGCAGGTGGGGCGACCCAACGCCTGCTTCTGGGCCCAATATCGCAGAAGATGACGGAGGCTGGGGGCCAGCCATAGCGGTGAGGGAAAGGTGTGGGGTAACCATGGGGGTCCCGATGCCCCGTCCCAAGGCGTGGTGAGAACTGGGGTAGCCGGGAGGCTTAGAGAGAATATGCCTGGGGTGCTGTGTCACGCTCTTACCCCCCGCCTCGCCGGCCGCCCTGTCCTCCTGAAGGCGGGCCATGCTGAACTCAGACACCTCGATGTCCTCCTCCAGGCTCTGCGGCTGCTTCTGGATCTGTCTGTCCACCGCAGGCCCAGTGGGTGTGCCACCCGAGGAGGGGGCAGCGGCCGGGTGGCCGAGGTGTCGACCCGGCCCTCCCCCAGATGGGAAGCCACAGCTCAGAGGGGGCCCCGCGGCTCGGCCCAGCGCCATGCCGCTGCTCAGCTGGCTCACCTCCCGCTCCAGCTCCATCTCCATGTCCACCCAGCGCTCGCGCTCCTCTCGCTGGAGGTCTCGGCCTGCCTCCGGCTGCGGCAGCTCCCACGGGTTCACCAGCAGGCGCAGGTGCTGCCAGGGCACCCAGACCAGCTGTGCGGCAGCCATGCGCCGCTCCTCCTCAGCGGCGTCGGCATCGGCCAGCGTGGCAGCATCTTCACACAGCGTCACGCGGCATGGCACTGCCAGGTGGCCGTCCACCTGGGACACCACGCCCTCCCTGTACAGCTGCCGTGCTGTCTCTTGGCCCTCGCCCCCAAACGGCACCACCACGCGTGTCCCCACTGCCACCGGGGCGGAGCCCGGCGGGGAGGCATCCAGAATGAGGTCCACGGGGCCACCCTGGGCCATGCCCGGAAAGGGGTAGTGCCGCAGGTAGTTCTCGCCATTGAGCTGTACGGCAATGCTGTGTTGCTCACCGCTCACCCTACGCACTACGCCTGCCCGGTACACGCTGGAGCGAGGCCCCACCTCCTGGCCCTGGGCCCCACCCTCTGGCACACCTTTGCCATCCCCATCACCACGCCGGCATCGGGCCAATATCCTCTGGTTCTTCAGTCCTTTGGCAAGTGCATCCTCCAGCCCCGCGGGCAGGCCCCTGTCCCGGTCTGGGTCTCTGTGCGTGGGGCTACGCGTGGGGCTGGGCCGCAGGGCCGGCCCAGAGGGGCTGCGATAGGGCCGTGTGGGGCTCAGAGTTGGGTGCGGGTTGCTGTGCGTCTCCAGGACCTCCAGGTCTGCCGAGTGCTCGCTGGCTGTGTCTGTGGAAGATGAGCGCACGGAGTTCGGAGCTCCGTCTCCCTCCCCGTCTCCTTCCACGCCCCGCTCTCTCTCAGCAGGGGGTTTGACGGCGGCCCCAGAGGCACATTCGTCTCCTAGGCCGCTGTTGTGGCTGTGGCCATCCGTGTCCATGCTGTCCTCACCGGGCACGGCACCGGGGGCAGTGGGCTGCCCGCTGCTGGTGCCATAGCCGTTACCATGGGCAGCACTGGACACGGCTCCTGTACAGTGCTCATATGTGTACTTCTTCTTGGGCACACGGGCTTTGAAAGTGGCCGTCTTGCGGCTCGAGGGGGGGTTGGGGCTGCTGCCCGAGCTGCTACTGCTGCCGCCCCCATTGTTGTTGCTGCTGCTGCTGCTGCTTCCACTCCTGTGTGCCCCCCCGACTCTGGAGATCCCCCTGTCACTGTCATCTCCCAGCTTCTCGCAATCCTCCAGTCGCCCTGGGTCCCTGGTCCCCTCACCGTCTGAGGAGCCACCACATCCAACTGGTTCGTCCTGGGATCTGGGTGGGGTCTGTCTCCTGGACTCTTGTGGGGCTCCATCAAGACTGTCCCTTGCCTTCTCTCGCCTCTCCCCCTCCGATGCTGTCTCGGCGGGCCCCCGCCTCTTGCCCCCCTTGGCCCGAGTGGAGGGGGGGGAACGTCCTCCTGGCTTTTTAGCAGACTTCATCCCTGCCTTTCAGTGCTCCTGTAATTTGGCTTTTTATGTTAAAGAACTCCCCAGCTTCTCTTCTGCCACCTCCTTCCTCTGCCTTCCTCTCTCCCAGAGCCTTGTCCAGTCGATCCCACCTGGCCTTCTCCCTCTGAAACACAGAGAAGAGGCTGCGTTATTGGCTAGCTGTCGGCAGAGCCACCAACGAAGACGCCCCAGTTAACGGGCTGCACTTAAGAGGTGAGACTTTTGGTTGGGTGCCTGGGTAATATGTCAGAGACTCTCATTGGCACCTCAGTCGACCATACTAAACACAGCGGGGATCTAGTGCAGACTCTACAGAGCAAAGTGCAGCCGAAATCTGAGCCATCACATTTATTTTTACTCACAGCATTAATTAGTTACATTAAATATGTCGCATCAGTAGGTAATACCGTGGTATGCTGCAGCGCAGAGACACTTCATTTTAATATTTATTTATAAGCAGAGCTGATATCAATAAGGGCAAATGAACAAACCTATTCAGGCTAACCTCATCACTGGGGGGAGGCAGTGGTGGGATTCGAACCTACAACCTTCGGGCTCAAACCAACCACCGCTTCATGCTGCCAAATGGCCACGTGGCAGAAAGTAATCGACCATGCCATTGCTAGCCTCCACATCTATCTCGAATTAACAGGTGAGGGACAAAACCCTTTCACATTAAGTGGTGGCCCCCACCCCTTTTGCCAGGCTTCGTACAGCATCACGGCACTGGTCAGGTCTGAATCCCAGTAGAGGTCACACAAATATGGGCCCAGAGCAATGGGCAGCCAGAGCGTGGAGGTTCTGATCCCGCCTGCCGGGTGCGAGCAATCCTGCATGTAGCAACGAGGCAAGGGGATTTTCCAGAGCTTTCGGCGTTCACACTGACTCTCTGTTTCACACTTAAGTTGCAAAAAGGGACAATTTTAGCTTAATCAAGCATGCAGTAGTGTAATAATAAGGTATGAAGCCGGGGAAAAATAAAGAGCAAGAGCACACAGGCATCCAAAAGCGCAGATGCCTCAGACACACAGTCACTGACACACACACACGCACACACACATACACACACAAACAGATGCTGGTTTCCTGGTGGAGGTGGGGAAATTCTTCAACCCCGTCACTTGAAAGTTTTGTTTTTTTCTCCCCCCACTCTCTCTACAGTGACCGTGCTTTAACTGTTTGTTTGCCATGGTAAATCAGCCCCCACTTCCTGCCATGGCCTGTAACATCACTTCCTCCCGCTTTTTTTTTTTTCTTGGTTGCTTTCTTGTCATGTTCGTTTCCCCTTCAGCCCTGACACTTAGTGTAAATCTCAGATTTAACAAAACAAACAAAAAAAAAAAACATCTGACCGGTTGCAATATGAGTGTCTGTTTGGCCCTGGCTCATTTAAAAAGTCAATCCATTACGTATCGGAGACGACTCCATTTTGTCAGTGATGTCGTTCCCGTCTCTGATATTTGGGAGGACGAGGCGATGCCACATCCCCGATGGGGAAGTACACGACAACACGAGAGAACCCAGCGACACAGCAGTGCCGTGCTGCCAGCCATTTCTGCAGCCATCTGAGTGTACGCTCCGAATGTCGTCTGTTCTTGAGGAAGCGAGAGCACGCGAGTTTCAGACGTGTGATTCAGATCCTCGTGAGCTAGGCGGCGAGTACGAGGTGGCAGCCCCGCTGGAGCAAAGACCCTTCAGGGCCCATTAAAAAAACATAGATGACGATCAATAAAATATTTCAGACGATAAACCCGTCACACGTGAGGGGCAGGGAGAGGATGGGGGGGGCACTTAATGCCGCCTGCACCCCCCCACAGCTCCAGCTGGATCAGGACGGCATGTTCCCTGGAATCAGGGCACTTGGAACTGGACTTGGACATCACACTAGCTATTGGCACGTGGGCTGACACCAGTTCTGACCCCAGGCCTCACTCTTCGGGCCTGCTGGGGATCCTCAATGGATTTACAGCATACCAGGCAGCCTCTGTGAGGAAGGAACCCCAGGCCACCAGAATTGCCCCTTCACCCAGCCCACAAGTCACATCTACATCACTGTCAAAATACCACCCTGTCTCCACAGTAAATTGTACTTTATTGCATATTTATTATATTCACTGATTCTGCTTATTCTTTCACATCCATAAATTAAAAACAACATTAACAGAACAAGCAGACCTGCAAGGAAAATAGCAGCCATCCTCCCCTTCTCGGCACAGGAGCAGGCCGGGGGTCCGAGGCAGTAATTTCCATGCCAGGGAGAACACAGTAGAACACATTTACCCTCGTTACCATGATGGCTATGCAGCACACTGACGGTTTAACAGACAGACGGCATTCCCCTACACGGCATGCAGCATGCTTAGGCAGCTTGCCCCAACTCCCTCGTAGGGTTTGCAAAAAGGACAAGCACTGGGTATTAGTAACACATGTCACCACATGCCAAAATCATGCTAAGGGGCCTACGACTCCAAGAGTCTTCTACATTAAGGGATGACAGAACCCACAACCTGGCGTTGGCACACTGGACCCAGGTACAAAGCCGGCTGGCTGTCTATATGACATGCACGGCTGCACAGTGCTTCCTGGTTGCTGACCTCTGCTCCCTCCCCTGTAAACGACACCAGGTGTCCAGTGCCCTGCAATCGTGGTGCATGGGGAGAGCTATGGAACACTTTGGGGGAGGGGGGTGCATGTCTGTGCTGCATTGTGCAGGAAGTGCACCGCACTGGAATGTGGGTGTTCTGGGCTGTAGTTTCCCATCCCGTAGCGCCTGGGTAGCCTTGGTCTAAGTGGGTCACAGGGGAGCAGGCAAACATGAAACAATGAGACACTCTCTCTCACACGCATACACGCCTGCCTCACACACCGTCTAAGAGATCGCGACCTACGTGCGGTACTTTTTCAGACAGTTTCTCTGGCGTGAGCGTCAGCTGCGGAATATATGGTGTAGCTAACTGTTACCAGCCACAACACAACAGCAGAGATGCCGGTAACCATAACAAACCCGGGTAACAATCTTCCTTCGATCTGGAGAATCCTCACCTATCGAGCAGAGTGATTAAGTGTTAACTGCGCTGCCAAAGCAGAGACGATCTCCCCTGCAGTTAAACGGTCCACATGTTGAGTACCGCCAAGCAGGATCGGCGTCTTTTGAGACGAGTCACGTCGCGGCAAGTACCGGTAGAGTGGGGCAAAGTATCTTAAATGCAGCGACGTTAAGAAATGACTTCTTGCACAAATGACCAAACTCCCCGCCGCGACAGTGGCACGTAAGGGATGCCAAGCGTACTACGTGCTTGAATATGTGCCATTTCACCAACGTGAAATAACTTAGATCAATCGTAGCCGTACTAACACGATCACGTTGCGCTTGGGGGGGACACCAGCCAACTGACTAAGGCAGCTACCTTGATGCGGCGGGGGAGGGGTGACATTTATCGTGGGGCACGGTTATCCCCGCACGGAGTGACAGCGCTACCATCAGCCCCCGGAGATCGGCCACGGCGGCCGGATCACGGTGCTCCGTCGGGGCAAACCGGCGTAGTTTTAGCATGCTGGAGCCCGAAGCGTATCCGGCACCTAGCGACGATAGTGCCCGGCTGACAGGCCCGCTCTGTCGTACGCTGGAGCTCGGCGCTAAAAAAACAACGCGAAAAGTGCTTAAAAGGCGGAATAGACGGAGAGCGCGACGGAAAACTTGCATTTCCAAGGTGCCCAGCTAACTGCGGGCGTAGAGCAGGTAGTGGCAGCGGCTGTTATGACAATAGTAGCTGGTAGTAGCTAGCCTGGATCAGCCACGCGTACTTTTAATAGTAAGATAGTAGCCGGCCAACAAATGGCTTTTTAAAGACAGTTGTGACAAAACACGGACATTAAGTGCCTGCGGCGGCGGAGCCGGGGATCGTTCCGTGGCCTCGGTGTGTTTACGTGCCGCCTGTCCGGGAATCCCAGCGCCGCCGCCGCCGCCGCTCTACTCGGCAGTCAAAGTCAAGTTTACCGCTGTCAATCGGAGCGGAGCTGCGTCGCGTCCCGTTCGCTAGCCAGTTAGCCAGCTAGCTAAGCCATTATAACATTTGACAAAGTTTAGACTGTACACCCCCACCCCTCCTCCCCTATCCTCCCCTATCCTCCCCTCTCCCGCTTCTCTTCTCGGCTACGTTCTTCGCAGCACTTCATCCCTATTTTTTTCCATTTTCTTTCCATGGCATAGACGGAGGCTGCCAGGAAAAACACTACGGAAGACAGACATCTAGCTATCGATAGCAGCTGCAAAGCTATCCAGGCAGCTAAAGAATATAAACTCGCTTAAACTCACCCAACAGAAAGGTTCAGTTGGCGACAGACAGATTTACGGTGCCGTCTGCAGTTGGAATATCTAGTACGACCAGGAGTACAATCGAATTGCCGTCCATGGCTGCTGTCTGTCCGGGAATTCACTTTATTTTCCTCTGTAAAACATGTCTTTTTTCACGGCAACTCAAAGGAGAGGGAAAAAACTATCTGAGTCCCTTTTCCACTACAGTCACAAAATGGTGAATGAACCACTAACAGCTGGGCCGTCCAGCCAATCAGAAATCACTGACACTTACAGTAGCCTATAGTTGTGGGGATTACAAAGTACAGGGCAAGACCGACTGTCAAAGTACTGTTGATTGACAAACATCTTGAACAAATAGCGACTGGGGAAAAGGCAGCGCCGCAGCTTCGGCAGAACGGTTACAGTGTCCAATCAAAGTAAGGGGAACCTTAGGAACAGGGAGTAGGTGGGCCAGGGAAAGGAAGGGAAATGCCGGTAGCCAATTAAAATTGCTGAATGCCTCCTCTTAGTCGATTACCGGTTGTGTTTGCTACAACTGACACCACAGGGACTGCCCTTTGAGCCACGGTGTACCCTGGGAATTGTCGTCCGCGCCTCCCAGTGATTCCATAAGCGTCGCTGTAGAACACCTGCTACAAAACTACATATGCATTATTAATTTTCACGACATGGCCTAGAAGGAGTGGGACGAGTGACATGGCAACTGAATTGGGGCGGGGAGCATCGACTGAAGATTTTTTTTCTCCAAAGTTTTCTTATTTTGATCGTAAGGTAAGATGTGCAGCAAATATTACAATATTACCCCAAGCTTGGATTTATATGTGTCCAATAACACCGTGTCATCAATGTTGCACTTTACTTTGTTGAATTCTTTCGCTTTTTCACTCTTCCTTTTTCGTCGCTCTCTTTTTCTCTCAGCAACAGACCCTCACCTCGCCCCCCCAGCCAATCGAGACTCTTCTTGACGTCGACAATCATTGTGCCCCGCCTACTCCATACACCTTGAGTTGAGTTCTAAGTTGACGTCACTGCATTATCCTCTGATTGGCTAAAAGCTACAGACACTTTCACCCAATGAACAACTACAACGATGATGTCATCACGCATGTTGCCACCAGCTGGACTGAAGAGGCGTGGTCTGGAGTAAACTCGTCTAACCCCATGTTTACTTAAACAAGGCTAGTAGTATAAAGTAGTGTATATGGGTGTAAGTCCTAAAATGTGTATTATTATGTCGTTTTGGTAGGTAGGAAACTGCATACATTTTCTGTATTTTTCATATATTTGTTTTATGAACAATTGTATAGCGTTACGATTTAGTTGTATAATGATTATTGCGCGTTATGAGAATGCTCCTCTGATCATTTACAAGTTAAAATTAGGGAAGTAAAATGTTTGTTGCACATACGCAACGCAATAACCGTTACATAATCATACTTGCAGACATCGTAGCGTATGGCGAAAAGCGCACTTATGCCTATTTATGTAAAACTGCGCCCCCTAACTGTCATGTAAAGTACTTCTGTTTGCCCGAACAAGACAGTTGATCGAAGCAATTATCTGGGTCCCCACAGGCTGATACCGCCGTTAACACAAAATTACTGCATTACTGCATTTAGGGAACAGAAACTGACACTGCTACAAGACTGCAACAGAGATCAGTTCTACTACTGAGCGGTGAAATAGATCCAGGGTGACTACTGGATGGGGTGGGGGAGAAGAAATATCACTGTGCTGAGATACAGAGACACCTACAGGTTAATCGGCGATTCTACACTTCAGAATACATACAGTCCAGTTCGCCATGGAATTTTTGTGGTTTTATGGGGTATTTCCATGATCTTTGTGGCCTAAATGTAATAACCTGTAATGTATATGATAGCACTTAAGCAGTGGTGCTTTTTGTATGCATAAGACGGGAGGGAAATCGGACATTGCTGAGGTAAAAATTGATTTAGGAACGACAAAGCATTTTATAATTTCAATTCTCTGAAAGAAATACGTAGATTGAAGCCAGCACGTAACAGCTGTGTACGCAAAATTGGGATTCCCCAGGAAACAGCTTGAGTTTTGGCAATCTTCAAGTTTAAAACACTAAGTCGGGACATGTTTATTGTTGCTACCTCTAGTATTGTAAATGGACACTTTTCAAAGGTGCAATAACAATTGTGGGAATTATGCAGTGCCACAGCACCACCCAGGTGGAAGGTAAAGCTATGAAGGCCATACAGTAAGAAACCGGGGCAGGGATCCAAAAAAAAAAATGTACGTGGTACAGTCCTTCCGATCGACCTTTTAAAAATTCAGGGATGCGTTTCACTCCCCTATGTCGCGGTGCATTTGAAGCCAGCGTAACGATTGTCTTTGAAGGTCATGTGTCCTCCTCTACTGCTGCAGAAGGGATGACATCATGACAGAGCCGTAGGGCTCCGATCCTGGAAGCGGGACAAAACCGCTGATTAGACCGGCCTGCCGCAACCCACACAGAACGTGTCACATAAGGGCTGCAAACACAACAAGCAAGGGAGTAAACATTCGCTTATCTGTTGTGTTTTCTTTGATTTACAATTTAAGCACACTTTTAAACTGTAGATTATCCTTTTTGCACGATGAGAGCTTGAAATATTTAGGCAACTTCAAAAGTACAACCAGGGGTGAGATTTATGTTATGACCGTTTCAGTAGTATTATGACTAATCCAGAAAGTGTACTCTCAGTACCGGCAGAAAGAGCCTGCAGAGTTTTTGCATCCACAACAGATTCCAGTTTCCCCACCCCTGAAGTCTAAAGTGACCAGTTGGCTGGCATGAGAGCGGCTGTGATTGTATTTAAGGGCGGGCATGTTTTTTTTTTGTTTTTTTTTTTGCTGAAATGTGTCCCAACCTCAGAAAGCCTGAACAAAACATTTTCTTAAAGCTGTAGTGCTCCCTGGATGATGACATTGTTGTGCAATGGCCACTCTCGCTTATTTGCTAAGCTCTCACCCTCTCTCTCCTTAAAGCTTTGACCCTTGACCTAATCCTTGCCCGGTTAACGGCCAATCTCAGCATGGGCCACACTCACCCGTCAGTCAGCCATCAAGAGCTGGCCCTCCCGCCAGGCAGCATGCTGTCTGATTGGCCTGCTGCTGCCAGAAACCAGACAGCCATTGAAGGACAAATGAAGTGAAACAAATAGAAGAAGAGATGGTTAGACAGCGAGACAATGGGAGTGGCGGACGGTGACAAGGAGAAACAAGAGGGAGATAGCGTCATGGTTCTAAAATGAAGCGCGGCAAATGGAATAAAATACCTGCGGCACCAGTGTAGGCGCGTTAGCAATGTGGCTAACATCTGCCTTATGGTACCGCCTGCATAAGTGTTAACCAGAGACATGTCAGTACGGGGCCGTAAAACTTGCTCGAAAGTTTAATCAGCTCGCGGCCATAATGAGTGATAGTCACAGGCCACTTTTTTTGCTAGCGGTAAGTGTGGTGAAAACCAAACTTCTGCAGTTGTTCTAGAGTATATATTTAGTATTCCAAGACTGTTGTGTCTTGGTTCCAGAAGTTGTGTTTTTTTTTTTTTTTTCAAAGTGTGGTTTTGGTGTGGTTATCCCAGCCAAGATCTCTAACATTTCTGCCTAGTTTTGGTGGGCCGCATTTGCGAGGCGCCCTGGTTTTGGGTAGCAGACTCAGGCAGGGTGTGGATTCCCAGTCGTGGTTTGGCATGGGACGAGCAAGTCTGCAGCTGGGTTCCAGGGACCGGTCGTGGCATTTTACCCAGTCTGCTCTGGGCAAAATGGCCAGACGGACCACTGAAAACATGCCCACCGTGTTTTCAAATCTCAACTTTACACCCAGATAAGTATCCTTCTGTTCCAGAGATGCACTCTGGAGACCCAGGAGGCAGCTGACGATCTTCATATCAAATTAATTAATTACCATCTTAAATTATATCTGTGCTTATTTGTATGTTCCTGGTGGTGCCTGTTAGCTACATATAACTGTCATGAAGCTATCAGTTGGATCTTCATTGTGTAAACTCTGTAAATCTCTTAATTATGCATAATGACTAACGTTTGGATGTGCCTTTGAAACAAATCATTTTTGCAATGTTTCACGTTTCATTTCCGGGTTAGAGATTGAGTTAGATTGACTTAGTCGGTTGTTCAGTTAAAAGATTAAAATATACTATAGATTGAGGGTAATGATCTAATGGTGAATATGGTAATAGTTCCACAGACACAGGAAGGATCCAGGAAAGTACTGAGACCTCTGACCCCCATTTGTGGGTAGTAACCACACAGCAGACAGCAGCAAGCTATCAGCTGGTTCGACCATGTGGCATTGTCATGGCAACCCCACCCTCCCCTGGGTGCCCAGCAGCAGCAACGCCACCTCTCCCAGTACAGCAATGCGCCGACGGCCGTCCCGCCTCACCCATACCTGTCCGGGCCAGGCCTCTCCGCCCGTGCTCCCTCCCATCCGCAGAGAGCACTCCAATCCTTCACACATACACTGGCTGCCCTCTGGCATTGTGTGTGTGGGTGGAGGGGGGACTCCATCCCAAAGATCTGGTCTCTAAATCATTGACAACATAACAGCACAAGGAAACGGTGATTTAGACTAATTAAGTGTGACACGAAGCGATTGAGTCATTGCGGCACTACACCACAGTAATTCAAGCCTGAATATGCGAGCGGTGTCAAAAAACAGCGCAAAGGACCAGCAACATTAACATTGCTGCTCCTTTTTTAATTACTGCAAATCATAGTTATCATACCTGCGCACAAGGTAAAACTCAAGGGAAGTTGTTACGGGAAACAGATACATGCCTGGAGATTGATGCCTTTTTCCCAGACATAAGAGCAGCCAGTCAGACCTACAGCTTACCGTACAGGTTGGCCTGCTATCTGCGAGGCGAGTTTGGGCTACGTTGGGGAGGATTTTCTCTCACATCCTCCAGTGTGACTGATCACCTGTTGGTCTTTGTGGCAGGCCACTCCTTTGTTCCTTGGAAACGGCTGTCCTGCTAATGGGGGGATCCCTCGGGAAACCTGCTGGCACCTACTGGCATTTCACTGCGAGGGAGGGAGGGTGGGTCTCAACCTGCAAGTAGAGGAAGTGAAAAGGGGGGTGGCATATGAAGTTTGGGTGTGAATGTAGGGTGGATTCTCCTGGGTCCTTGCTCAACTAAAACACACATTATGCTTATTAACATTGTTACACTTAAACTCACCTAAAGGATTATTAGGAACACCTGTTCAATTTCTCATTAATGCAATTATCTAATCAACCAATCACATGGCA
>JABFEA020000138.1:25520144-25530680 GCA_019775915.2 Cyphomyrus plagiostoma | reverse complement strand
CCTCCGTGTGAGCAGTGCTCTGGGGGGGTGTGTGTCGTCATGCTCCTCCGTGTGAGCAGTGCTCTGGGGGGGTGTGTGTCGTCATGCTCCTCCGTGTGAGCAGTGCTCTGGGGGGGTGTGTCTTGTCATGCTCCTCTGTGTGAGCAGTGCTCGGGGTGTGTGTGTACGTACGTGTGTGTGTGTACACGTGTGTGTGTGTGTGTACATGTGTGTGTACGAGCAGCCGTGCCTAAGCACATGCTCACGCCGCCACCACCAGGACCCATAAAGGACCCTTCTCAGGGGGACAAAGCAGCACACAGAGCCCCGCATGCCCCCCCACCCCAGACGCACGCTGGGCTGCCCGGCACAAAGGGGGCTGTTGTGGCGGCTGGCAGCCGCTGACCTACTGACCACTGCACGCTCACGCTCACACGCTGTCGTCAGTCACGTGATCCCAGCCCCGGATCTGTGTCGAGCGACGAACTATCGGGACGCGAGAGACGTCTCGGAGAGGATCCCCCTGCCTCCAGGAGACCCACACGGCCTAAAAGCAGAGTAAGCAGCTAGTGCCCAGGGGCCCTGACAAAAAGTCAGTTTGAGGCCCCATAGTCCATATAGCCAGGGGCCCATTTTAAGTACCGGGCCCCATGAATCTGCCAGAGCAGCAAAGTACCTCCGATGACCCTCCAGCTGACAAGGGACCACTGGGGGAATTTCCTGAAGAGCTCCAAGGGAAGGAATGTAAGTGTGAAGGACACAAGGAGGAGGAGGAGAAGGAGAAACCGCTGTCAGATTAAAGCGCTGAGAAATATGTAGATCTTTGAAGCCCGTGCAGGCAGGCGAGCGAGTGGCGGCAGCTGGCCTTGTACTGCGCTCCCTGTGCGCCTCGCTCCCCCTATGGTGCTGGCGCCACGTGGTCTGAGAGGCGTGCCAGGCCAGCACGCATGTGCGTGTGCACAGGGCCCGCGCTGCTTATTAACGTGCGCGTGGAGTGCTTTCCTCTGCGCTGGATATGATAATGCATGAACTAAGAGCCGCCCGCTGTGAAGTCTGGCAGCACGTGTGACCGTGTGTGTGACCACCTGACAGCGTGACCAGGTGTGTGTGTGTGTGTGTGTGTGTGTGTGTGTGTGTGTGTCTGCACGCGCGTGACTGCCACTGTCTGCATGTGTGCCCGTGTGTGTGCCCGTGTGTGTGCCCGTGTGTGTGCCCGTGTGTGTGCCCGTGTGTGTGCCCGTGTGTGTGCCCGCGACAACCTCTGACTGCACGTGTAGCTGCGCTGCCAGGGCAGATACACACACGCCTGTGTGCTACACGCTTGCTTGCGTCAGCCCCCCCATCAGTCTCTTCTATATATAAAGCCTGTCACAAGCTGGAAATGTGCTAAAACACCAGGGCAGGAACAGGAACGTGAGCCAAGGTGGGGGGGGGGTGGACTACTTGCTTGGCACGAGCCACCTGGCTGGGGCATCGTAGGTCGTATAGACACCCCCCATCCGCCTGCAATGCGCCATGCCAGGAAAATGGCTCCCCTCATTTACATTGTAAAAGGTTAAGCGACATCAAAGCCCCCGTGTGCCCGGCATGCGGTTACTTTTGAGGTGTGTGTGAGACCCCAGTCTGCACTGAGGGCGGCTCGTACCGCAGCGCACGGCTCAGCTTGTCGTAGTTCATCTGCGGCTTGCACTTGCGCGCCCCCCACAAGCGGGCCACTTCGTCGGGGTCCTTGATGACGAATTCGCCGTAGTCGCCCTGCCAGGCGATCACACCCTGATACTCCTCCTTACGCAGCAGCTCCAGGATGAAGTGCCACAGCTGGATCTGCCGTGAGCCCGGGCTGGACTCCGGTTTGTAGGCCCAGTCCGGAAAGGCAAACCCTGTTTTGGGGGTGGGGAGAGAAGAATCAGTGTAAGGAGATGGAGGAGGTAGGAGGAACAGGAGGAGGAAGAGGTGAACAGAACCCATCAGAATATCAGAAGATAATAGAGCCTGTAGCACGCAGGGCGGAGGGACGGGTCACGCTCCGCCGAGCGCAGCAAGCAGGGCCTGCACAGCGCACTGGGGCAGAGCTGCCACCTTTCACTCGTAGTACCAGATGCTATGGCGACACCTCACATAAATATGACTACTCTGATTCAGCAGGGGGTTTCAGAAGAAAAAAAAACCCCACAGCCTTCCGCCGTTAAAGGACACAGCCCAACCGCAAAGCCCTGCAGCTATGGACTGGTCACACACCAACAAGGCGTCTGAAAAAAAGAGTCCCCAGTAACCCTTTTCTTCTGGGAAAATAGTTTTAAGTCCCCCCCGCGCACCGTACCAGCACCCATGCCACTCCTTCCTGTCACAAAGGTTTGCAGCCCCCCTCGCCCCGGCGACAAACACCTGCATCACCGGCACCTGTGTGCCCCGCCCCACGGCATGCTCAGGGCGGATGCGTGCAGCTCAGCTCACAGCGAGCACACAGGCGACCGCTCACTACCTGGAAACCATAGCGTGTGGGGAATCGCAAGCCACATCCGCGCTCTCTCAACGCCATGCGCTACGCCAGCGAGGGAGGGAGGGAGGAAGTGGCCAGTGGCCCGAGCGGGGCACGGGGTCAGGCAGGCCGAGGGGCATACGACGGGCCAGGAGAGTGGGTGGGAGACAGGGTCGGTGATTCCCGGTGACACGGCATCTGTATCGTGGCGGCGACCCCATGGCAAAGTCCAGCTTCTCTCCTGCGTCGGGTCACGAGGTCAAAGGGCACCTCTAAACATCAGGTGGTGGCGCTGAAATCGATATGCTGGCGTGGCCGAGTAAACACACCCTTTTACTGCCCCCCATGCCCCACTGGCACACACACGTACGCACTGACTTATGACTAATTAAACGTAAAACTAGCTGTGCAGCGTCACCAATCTTTCCGAAAACAGCAGAAAAGTCATATGTGGCTAAAATGACAGCTTAAAATGAGAGGGCCGCTTATATCCATCTCCCAAGGCACGCCGTGCAGCCTCCAGGGCGACCCTCCTGTCCCAGGTCAACATCACCCCAGTAGCGGGGGCACAGAGGCTGTGAGGCAGACCACAGCCCACACGACCTGCAGTCTGCGGAGAAACAAATTTCGGCTGAAATCACAGGCCAGTGGACACTGGTTGATTCCTTCAGGTCACAAATCCAACAGAAATGTACTAATCGACCACACAGGGAGCTCTGAGAGGGACCCACATAACGGCCAAGTGGCCCCCGCTCTCTGTGCTGGGTAAGCGTGCAGGAGTCCGGTGGATGGCGGGGGGGACACACAGATTAGATATTAATGTAACAGCCAGACGCAGCAAAGCAGTGCCAAGCTAACAGGCAAGCTGAACGTAGCCAGCAGCCTCCGAACCGTGCTCGGCCGCAAACAGCCATTACTCCACCTTCCATTATTGTAAGGCCTCGCTGGGGAGAAGACGGAGCCTTTGAACAAAAAGTCCCACAAGGGAATTCATCATCGTTACAGATACGGATGATGAGGACGATGATTCCTTTTGTCCCCTAGCTCAAAGAAGCAACATTTACTTAGAGTTAAACAGCCTGCTTCAGGGCCCGTGTGTGTTAGTGTGTGTGTGTGTGTGTGTACGTACGTCCCATACCACGCATGCAGGTCTCACGAATCACATGGCCGCCCAGCCCATCAGCAACGCTGCTGTTGACGTAGCATGTGAGAGAATGTGCAAAACACAAGCCCAGGCATTTCAATGCTGGTACATAAACCCCCCCCAACTTAACCTCCATGACCCGAATCCCTGACCCTCCCCCTCTGTCTCCCAGACCCACCCCCAGTGTCGACACCAGATACCCATTAAAGTGCAGAGACAGTGAGACACACGGACACTGAGACACGGCATCAATAATGCAGCGCGCTGACTAGGGCGTAATCTCTGCTCTGGGACAGAGTGGGGGGGCTAAGGGAGGCGTGATGAGCCCTGGGACACAGAGAAAAAGAGTGGGAAACTGGAGTGGGAAGGGAGGGAGGAGGCAGACAATGGGAACGTGGGGGCGGAGGGGCAGAAAGGGGGATGAGATCATAGCTCGTCTCGTAGTCTGCTGTCATCCAGGTCGGATCACCTCTCCTTCCTTCCCACCCCTCTCCGGTCTGGCCCCAGCCGCCATGTAAACACCCCCAACCCCACCCTCCAAGAATCAAAAGAACGATAAATATCCGGACTTCACCCCAGAGATGGTCTCAGCATAGTGGGTATGTGGGCACGGACACAGGGGCCCTGAGGGTGTTCAAATCAGAAGTCCAGCTCTCAACTGCCCTCTGCTGGCGCGACAGAGCCACACACTTGGGGACGCCCGCTAGGCCGTGGGCTTCCCAGCACCCGCTGGCACCCGCTGGCACCGCGTGGCCAAGACGTCGATTACGGTGCATGTGCGTGCCACAACGGCGGTGCCCCCCTCACCCCCATCTAATCAAACTATACACTCCAGTGGTGGCGGGAGCAGTTCTTCTGAGTACCAGCAGGGCCCGCGTGCAGGCAGCAAGCCCCCGCAGCGGCGAGCCAAGGACCAGGGGGGAGCCTGCTAAACACGAGGCAGGAGCCGGAGGCCCAATGAGAGCCGCCTGGAGCCACGGGTCAGACAGACCCTCGACGTGGAACTGAAAATAAACCACGTGAGCTTGACAACTGACGGACATGGAACAGGCCTGGGGGGGTCGGGACTGGCCCAGGTCAACCCGAATACACTTTGCCTGCTGGGATCGGATCTGAGAGAGCCAGTTTTATTCAACGCCAAAGCGAGAACAAGAGGAATGATGCGAGGAGGGGCATCTCTGACCGTCCCAGGAGGGGCCAGGAGCACCAGACCCCAGGGGGGGACACTCCCAGCACAGGGTCAACGTGCTGAGGGGGGGCAAGGCTCAGGGTGACGTCACACCAGGCTATAATTATACCTATAATAGGAGGAAGAGAGGATTGTTTGGTCCCCAAGATGTAATGTCGCACTAGTGAACAATTAGGGTGGGGGGACCCATCAGCAAAACAAAGTTGGTGTGTGAGAGAGAGAGAGAGAACGAGCACTCACCAGTGGCCTTCAAAGGCCAAAAATAGAGGCACGCACACTGGGGTTATTGTTCACCATCAAGAGGGGTGAGAGGAGCAGAGAGAAGTGGAGAGGTACTGTGAGAATTTGGGGGGAGGGAGGGGGAGGATATGCAAGCGAGAAAATAAAAGCCATAGTAGAGACAGCGGTAGTGGCTGAGCACCCCCCCCCCCCCGCTTACATACTGTACCTGTAACCCTTTTCCAGGAACCTGTCTATCAGGGAGGAGCGAAAACATGCTGGTATAGAAGTGTACAATGTCTCTCTCTCTCACACACAGACACACACAGAACTGTACTCATATCTTTGTGGGGACCATTCATACATTCCTTTAGGCAAATCCATAATCCCAACAATGATGGCCTTAACCCCTACTCAGCCCTAACCTTAACCATAAGTAACCAAACGAATTGAGACTTTTGGCATTTTTAGTTTATTGCAGTGACAAGATTTTCATAAAATTGAGTTTCCCCTGTTGGGGACCAAAAAAAGGGTCCCCACAATGTGACGTATACATAACCCACACACACACATGCATGCATATGCTTCTATATACTGGTGAAAATGAGGACACACTGTGGTCTCACACTGTATCAGCCACATAATGTGTGTGTGTGTGTGTGTGTGTGTGTGTGTGTGTGTGTGTGTGTGTGGGGGGGGTATTATGAAGGATGTGACACCTCTGATCCACATCTTAGCTGGAACATTGATGTGTTCTGTGGCTGTGATTGAGCCCCCACTTTTAACCGTTAACATGGTGCAGGACACATCCAGGCCAGACAACGCACACATGGGCCGCGCACAGCTTCCAGTATGCTGCTCTGACCTTCCAGTTCCCAGCGTTGGGGTAAATTTACCTCAGCTGGAATCATTAGTCGCTGGCACCCCCCACCCCCCAACTCCAGTATCAACGTGACTCGGCTGAATCTGACCCACAACTCAGGATCAATGCCTCCCACCCCAGACAAAAGCCAGGCGCAAAACGTGATTGGAGAATGTGGCAGCAGCTGAAAAAGAAAAATAAAAAGAACAAAAACAAAACAAAAAAAGGCAAATAAGGGGGGTGCTGTTTCCTGTAATGTGGCACCAGTGTGGGACAGGAAGTCCCCACTGCAACAGCGGCTCTGCTTCCTCTGAGCGTCGCGCGTAAGCAAAGACATGCGGGAAACACGTACCCCACAGGTGGGGCAGAGGGGTCAGAGGAGGAGGGGCCAGGGCTGAGAGAGAGACTAACACTGGTGAACGAAAGACTGAACGAAACACACACACACACGCACGCACACATGCACCGATAGATTCACAGAAACACACACCGACATACAGACAAACGAGCACACACAGACGTGAGCTTGCGGGTGAATCAGAGCACAAACAGACAGCTTTAAAAGGAGTTTGGTAAACAAAAACATAATCACACTCATGTTCCTGCCAGCCACACTCTTGGATTAGCACGGGACAAGGAAACGGGCAAAACTGATTATTTAATGACTGGTACTAGTTGACGTGGATTTGGTGCTGCAGGACGACACGCTGCTTTTTCAAGAAAAGACCGACGTTTCGTGATTTTGTAGTACTTTGTTAAATTATGGGGCCAGATGGAGTCACCAGAGTCTCGGGCATCTTTACGAAGCGGCAAATTTTAGGGGGAAGGAAAGAGGAGTCCTTTGCCAGCCCCCAGGAGGGAGACTGGGGCTCCAATGTGAAAGCGTGGGAGTGGGACTGGGCAGGGCACACGTGAGGATCTGGGTGTGGAAGGCCGGCACCATGAGCCTGCCACGGGGACAGTTACACAAGCGCGTGAAAGTGGCCAGAGTGACGCCTGTAACAGCGGCGGCCACATATGGAAGCGGCGAGGTGACATAAACACACACCACCCCGAAAAAAAAGCAGGAAAAAACAGAACGCACAATAACATCAGCCACGCAGGTTGTGTGTGCGTCAGCGCTGACTCAGTGCGTGTGCGTGGCTCTCATTCAGCCTTCACAACGCAAACACTTTCCTCCCGATCCCTCGCTTTCTCTCCTCCTCTCCCTCTCTCCCTCTCTCGGACACTGTCGCCTAGCAACCAGACACTTCAGGACTAAAAATACACCCGAGAAACGGAGGGAACAGAAAAATAAAACAAATGACAATGAGTCTTTTCAAGCTCAGGGGAGAGAGGAGCAAAAGGCCTCAAATAGAGCAGGTAACAGTGGGGCGGGAGTGTGTGTGTGTGGGGTGGGGGGTGTCATGCGAGCGAGGCAGCAACAGGTAGTCGTGAGCCCCTCCTCAGTCCTCCCTCTGGCAGCCCACTCCCCTCGCTGAGAGGAGGCACAGGTGCGCCTCGCTGGAGACACGAGACTCCAAACACGGGAGCGTCACCACAGCCACCCCCCCCCACCGCCGCCTCCATACCTGTCGAGCAAACTTCCCCACACCTCCACATCGACGCAGGCGCCGACAGGAAGCCACCGCGTCGCTCTTCCTGTGGCATGAACGGTCAGGGAGGCTAAATATTTGGCCGGTTACCATGGAAAATGTGCACTTCCAGCAACAGGGCGGAGGCGGGGGAGTGGCCTGCAGCAAGGGGGCGGGCAGCCCGACACCACACCCCCCTCACGCACCCAACATTCACACGGTGGTCCCGGCAGTGCAGCGAGCAGGTCTGCACGGCGATTAGTGCCATGCAGGCACGAGGCACTTTTAGAGAAGCGGCAGATGCTGGTGCTGATGGCGGCATCCCCAAGCTACAGCAGCCGGCCGCCCGCATGCCTCACGCCGGCCAAAAATACGACCGCTCTCCGTCAGACTTGTTCCACGCTTTTCTCGGCCTCCCCCTGGACCTCGCCTGTCCCCTATTCCCTCCCTCGCTTCCTCCTATTCTTCCATCAGTCTATATTTAGCTAGAGGAAAAAGGTCCGTCCACATCTGCTTACAATTCTTACGGGAGGCAGGGGGTTTTGGGGGGGTTCGAGAGGGAGGTGGGCATGTTGGGTCTTTGCTTGCGGGCCCCGCACCCTCCATCCTGCCCTGCACAATGAATTTACTTTTGCAAACAACCTGTTATGCACGATCCTTTATAGTCAGCATCCATAGGACCAAGGTGTGACTCCCTATGTGACCCTAATGTTGATTAAACCACAGCCCTCTTCCTTGTATAACTCTCACCTTGCTGACCTTTCCTTAGAGGCGATGCATGCCCACTTGAGGCCATACCCACAAAATTCCCGCAGGAGGGGGTCACCCACGTGGGTGACTGGTGCTACACAGTAAAGAGGCCAGCCAACCAGCACCCTGCGCATCAAACATGCTGATCGAGTTATCCCCCCCCACCCCCTGTCTGTCTGCCCAAAGAGATTAGAGTCCCCAGCTGGAGCAAATAAACCAGCCGCTTACGCAAGCCGGGTGATGTAACCACGCTTTGGGGAGCCCCACCCACGCCGGCACCACTGCAGACCCCCAAAGCTCACCCACTGTCTCGGGCAGGATGAGGGACAGCATGGCAGCATGGGAGGGCTGGCATGCAAGAGGGGCACAGCAGATACCACATCCTATCTGTCTCTAGAACGGCGAAGTGGACAACCCTCTGGATACCATGCATCGCGGCGGGGGGGCATACGACCCAGGCCTTGACTGCAAGGAGTGGGAGCCAGAACTGCTACCAAGGACAGGACAGAAGCAGGACTGACCATAGGCCAAAAATCACACACTATACAGGACAGGGGCCTTTAGATGCTGGGATAAAGGTACCCAAATAAAAGGTGGGACCAGCCCTGGCAGAGCAGGAAAACCCCAGGAAAAAGCCCAGAAACCCCATCTAGTGGGACCCACTCAGCAGTGGGGCCACCCAACCCCCGTTTCCCCCTGCCGGGTCAGCGCTGACTTCCTTTCTACACCAGCATGCCACCCGCAGCAAGAGAAAAACAGCACGCCAGCCCTTCCTGTGACGCAGGCCGACTCACCAGCCGACACCAGGTCAAAGCTCTGGGCTCGGGCCGGTACCAGGGACCCAGATGAAGGGACACTGGGAGAAGCGGGGGTGTGCCTGTGGAGCCCAACGCGGCACGGAGCGCCCCCACCATGCAAACCGGCGTTAACAGAGCCTGTGCTCCCAGGCCAATTGGACCCCTGTCTCTGCCACTGAGTCACCGAGCGCACAGCCGCCACTGCCGCCCTGCGCCGCGCCTCCCACGCCACCCGCCCCGCCCCCCCTCTGCTGCTCATTACATCTGCGGCGGCAGCGCGGAGGCAGCCTGTGGGCAGCAAGCTGTGTGCCTGAGAAAACAAGGGAACAGGAGCTGAATCAGGCAGCAGACAGGCACGGGGTGGTGGGGGGGGGCATTGCCCACAAACGCGGAGGGTGTCGGCTGCTTTATGGGGGCACGAAGACCCAGTGCTGAAACACACTCCAGACAGTTTGGAAGTGCCGGTCGGCAGTGGGGCAGCAGCGGGCCTCCCTCGGGGACCCGGCCAGCCCAGCCGGGATTAACACTCACCAGCCGCTGGCGTAATGAACGGCGCACTGCTAATGCGGCGGCTGGGAATTGACACAGATAGAAAGGGGGAGACATGGGAAATGGATGTTTATTTCACGGCCTCCATCAGTGGCTGAGTTTACCTGCACCCCCCCCCAGCCCCACCCCACTGAGGACAGTCAGACCACGCTGCACAGGACAGACAGACAGGCAGACAGACAAATGGGGGGGAGGCTTCAGCCCTGGGGGGGGGGGCTGTTACTGGAAAACTGCTGTTCAAATGTATCCCACATGTTAGGGCTGTGGTAAGTTTGCCCTGTGTGTGTGTGTGTGTGTGTGTTAGTCTGGGAGCGCGTGGGAGTTCGAGGGAGAAAGTGTGTGTGTGTCAGGCTGTGTGTCTGGGTTGGAGAGACCAACACTGAGCGTGTGTGTATATTAGTATGTGAAGGCAAGCGTGTGTCTGTGTATGAATCAAACGGACCACCAGTGTGTGGAGGGTGTGCCGGTGTGTTAATGCCTGAGTGTGTCTGTGTATACGAGTCTGAGTCAGAGTGTGTGCGCGTGTGGGAGAGGGGGACACAATGGCCACAGTGTGTGAGCCGGGTGGGCAGGTGTGAGGAGAGCGGCAGAGGTGAGGCTCCCTTGCCGTGTGAGCCAGCCTGGGGGTGTGCGGCCCTCTGCCATCGACGTCCTCTCTGGCTACGAGCTGCCATCCTAAAACCAACAAACCTTGTTGTGTTGGGTCCCCATTCCAGAGTGAGCCAGGTCCAGGCAAGGAAGGTGGTGGTGGGGGGGGCTACTTGTTTGTTGCATAATCACCTAAAACTATGTGAAAAGTTAAAACCGATCCATTTTGAATAATCATATGGAAAATGCTTTGGGTAGGTAATACAACACCTTCTTGGCAGAGTGCTAGAAGGGGGGCGGGGGGGGGGGGGGCGTGGAGTCAAACAACACAATTAAGAGTTAAATTTAAAAAAAAAAAAAAACCAAAAAAAAAAAAACAAAAAAAAAAACAAAACCACACACACCA
>JABFEA020000138.1:25464799-25483774 GCA_019775915.2 Cyphomyrus plagiostoma | reverse complement strand
GTGAGGGCAGAGTGGGAGGCAGGGTCTGGCTACAGATGAGGGTGAGGGCAGAGTGGGAGGCAGGGTCTGGCTACAGAGAAGGGTGAGGGCAGAGTGGCCGGGAAGCGGGCGAGCAGCGAACCGAGGCCCTGAGCCGCTGGGTGACTTACCCCCGCCAGCTGACTGCCAGTAAGCATGAGCTGCGTGTGGGGAAGGGCCGCCTGAGAGGGTGCCGGTGCGGGGCTGGGGGACATCTCACCGCACTCCTCGAGTTTGCCCTGAGAGAGAAAGAGAGAGAGAGAGAGAGAGAGAGAGACGCATGAACAGGGGCAGCCCAGGGAATGGGCGGGGCAGTCATATCAGCAGAGACATGAATCATCTCAAAGTCACCAAATTCGCAGAAGGCCAGAAACCAGGAAGGACGGCAATGATAAGGGTGCAAAATAGTGCGTGTTTACGAGAGCTTCGCTCTCACCCTAACCGATGGCGTGAAACCAGCATTTAAATCGGAGGAGGGTGACTGAGCGAATGCAGTCTTGTCCAAAGAAGCAGCCTATGAAGGTCTGAGTTTCAACCACAGGCTGAAAATGTGCTGACCTCCTGAGCTAATATGGGCAGTGGGGGGGGGGGCTGCGAGTGACGGAGGGTGGTCAGAGTAATTCCATCCTGTCCTGGGAGTTATGTGCAGTGGGTCTAGGTATAGGAGACCCCAATTAGAAATGAGCCAAACTGACGAATAAACAGTTTGGTTTATTGTTCCAGGAAATTAAAAAAGCTACAGGCCAGCAGTGACAAGAGGCGATGCCCCCAGTGGACCTCCTTAGCCGATTGGGTGCACTTTCCTCAGGTCCAATATTAATTTTGGGCATGCTGAGTCATCCAGAACCTGATGGGGCGTTTCCTTATGCCCAGAGAAACCTACCGACCGGATACCATTATCAACTAGGATGTTACTGTCTGTCCCACGGCACCCCCTTTGGAAGAGGGGTCTGTTTGGGGCATAAGGTAGAGGGGGCCCTTCAGGGGGAGGCGTTCCCGCTGTGAAATTAAATGATACTTTTCGCATATCCCATCATGCTCTCCTCAGGTATGTTTGCAGCTGGGGCTCGGGTACAGGGTTAGACATGATCCAACACACCTGGAGCATTTCAGGAGGATTAAGGGCCTTGCTCAAGGGCCCGATGAAGTGACTATTCTATCCACCATGGGACTGGACCCCACAGCCTTCATATCACGACCCACACGCCACCCTTAACCCCCTTAAACTTAAACACTGAGCTTTGAAAATGTGAATAGTGAATACAAGACTGTCTTCCTCAAAAATGGCATAACAATACAAAGTTAATACACTTCAAAGGAGCCACAATAGAGACAGACAACACATTTGACAGAATAGCCTTTGATGGGCTAAAAACACCTGTTTTTTCTTGGGGGGGAGGTTGCTTCTCAAACTGTTACCTGGAACACAACACTCACCACGCCAGAACTCTGCCACCACCCTGAGTAGATCCTTCAAGGCAGGAGCCTTGAAATGAGTCGACACCATGCAGCCCATTGGACTATACAGCTATACAGACCATACAGCTATACAGACTATACAGCTATACAGACCATACAGCTATACCGACCATATGTACTGGATGTTTTCAAGCAGGAAGTTTAAGTAACTGACCATCTAAGAAAAATTTTTAATTCTTATCTGACAACCTTTACTGAAACACACAGGTCAGTCCTTCCAATGATATTTTTAAAATTGGTTTCAAATTCCTGGCAACAATATCAAGGTTTTACTTCCTGCAGTTGAAATAAGGCACGTTCTTTTACTGACAGAGTATGTTGTGCCACAGAGGTCCATCACATGGAGACTAACCTGGAAAATCCAATTTTTTGAACTCCTAGGATACAGCAGACTTTTTATAGTGCTTCATTTTTGCCATAACTAGCTCTGCATTGGACAGTACCAGTAGCTGGAGAATTACTTCTCTCTTTTCCCACCATTTGTTCACTCCATTCCAAATGTCTTACCTTCCTTCTATTCAGTCCATCCTCTTCTCGCCCATTACCATCGAGATCTCAGTGAGAATAATATATATCACGCTATCACTCTGGAAACCAGATACTGGCGGGATTGCCACAGAGATATCCAACGGATGGGATGACTGCCTGCACCTCACCTGCTCTTTACAGCCTCCAGGGGGCGTTATGCCGCGTCGCTATCACTGCCATCACCGCACGTGCTCAGTCTGCCCCAGTAAGCTTCTTCCCTGTACTGTTCATCACGGCTGGCCATCCTCACTCTCTAACCTGAAACCGGCTTTGAAAGTGAACCATCCTTCTGTCTCACACGCATGTCAGTGTGGCGAAAGTCGCATTCCTGGTTGGGAATCTCACCCTGCCCCGCCGTGCACGCACCCTCGTTCCCAGAATACTGGTGTGCCGTGCTGAGGCATGCCCAAACCAGTGCAGGTACAAACTGCCCTGATTTGCATATTAGTGAGTCTCAATGCAAATTAGCTTCTAATTGTTCAGTTCAAGCTGAGCTTTATGTCAAGAGATCATTTGGAAGCAGGAAATTTCATGTAAGCATTCCGCTCGCACGGATCGATGCCGGCCTCTCTCATTCCGCTGTCCCCACAGACACGCACACGCACTCACCTTGCTGCTGCTCAGAGTGGGCGAGAGGGAGAAGGGACTGATTTTCATTGGCTGAACCTGTCACAGGAAAGACAACACTCTGTAAGAACAGGCTGCCAAACAAGGGCTCACACAGTGCCTGTTAGGAGGCTACATTTAGGTGTCACCAGATGTTACTTTTTTCTGTTACCAAAAAGCATCCTGTCCATCAGGCATATTGCCCAGGTGTCGCTACTGTACTGTTATTACACCTGTCTCCTGGCATGTGGTGTGTAGGACAGGTACAGGTCAATGACCCTTTATAGGGTTTCACAGTGGCTGGCCACTAGTTTACAAGCTCAATCTATAAACCCTTTCGTGCAAGAGGCTACAGTCTTACATTACAGTGTAGTTATAAGGCATTATGAGGCATTATGTAATATTATAAGACATATAAGATGTGTGAGACGGCAATAAAAATGTGCCGAATAAGGAACAGGAGGCAGACCTGATGGTTGGTGTCTGGGCCATTTCTTTCTGAGTCTGTGGAGAAGAGGGAGAGAGAGAGAGAGAGAGAGAGGGAGGTGGGTTGAGCAAATCAAGGATGCAGAGGCTGTACAAGACAGGCAAGCACCCTCAGTATGGCAGGAAAAGACGGACGATCAGTGAAGGGCTGTGCAGGGAGGATGTCGGAGCGAGCGCCTGGCTGCAGGGCGGCCTGGCTGCGCTTGATTCCCTCCCGTTAAGGCGAACATCTGGCTGACTCTGCTGTGACTGCTTTCTGAAAGCCTGTCCTCAATGACTGAATGAGAGGCTTTCCATCGCCTCCTAAAGGTAGCATCGCTGAATGGGAAATGTGACTCGGCTCAAATGCAGCACCGTAAGCAACCAAAAAACAGGACTGGAAGCAAATTATGGAGACGAGGCAGATGGAAATAAGATGAAAATAGAAGAGCACACCGGGATTCAGGATGCAACTACACAGTTGTAGTCACCATAAAATTGCTGACAAACTTTGGAAGGGCCCGATGTGAATGAGGTGTCTTACGGTATAAGTGACGATAAAAATCTTTTGTGGGTGAGTTTTTTGAGTCTCACACAAATTCTGCTGGCTTGCATTCTCTCTCACAACACTCACACACGCATTAAAGAACGGAAATAGTGAGAAATCAAGAAGTATATGCTGCGATATTTAGGACAGAAAAAAAATAGGCTACGATGTAGAAAAAGTGATTAATGCACATTGAAAAAGACACGCCGACACACACACACACGCATGTACACACGCCCACGCATGCACGTGTACAAACGCAAGAGAAACAAAAAGCAATTCTTACCTGCGCTCTCCATTGGAGAGTCGGCTCCTTGCTTCTCAATCTCTACTGGCTTCGACATCCTTATATCTACAGGTGTAAAAGGGGATGGAGGGATGAGGAGAGGGGAAGATGGTTATTAAGACACCTGTCCAAGGGGTGGCGCTGACACAGGGCATGGCACCTCTAATGCATCGCAGACAGGAAGGTGAGGCAGGGAGACGAGTGAGAAAGCCTGCGTGATTCGTTACCCTTGTCACTTTTCTTCAGTCCTTTTCTAACATCATTTTGTCTTTATCGTTATACTACAGGAACACAATGTTTTTATTTTTACACTAAAGCAATGCCTGAGCTTATGGCTGCCATCCACTGAGCTTGTTGTTAAATGTGTCTATAGGTGCTGAAAGTTTCATTTCCTGTCTACATATGAAAGCATTGTTCTGTGAGAGTCCTTCTTTCATGTCCCACTAGTCGTGTCTCCCCCAATATTAAACCAAGAGGTTGTGGATTCAAATCCCAACGGAGAAACAACTATAGTTATTTGAACAACATGAGTAAGTGGAACTTTAAAAATGTCCATCTGCATAAACATGGGAAAAATACTATACTGAAGTTTATTAAGTAGCTTTGAGTGAAAGAGCTGGCTAGAAAAAATCAGGACCCCGTGCTACTCATATAGCTCCCAATGCAGCAATTTCTTTTTTGTGTATAAATCCTAGATGTATGGAGCTAATGACCAAGATTCGGAAAGGATGTTAGTGCTGATTTTAAGTTTAACACATGAACCGTGTAGGGTGACAAATAGGTACTATTAGGTGTTTGATGGAAAAAAAATATCATAGCAAAGCATACCATAAAAATCCTCAAAATTACAAAACACCCAAAAAATTTCCTACAAAGGCTTGGAGCAAATTAATCAGAAAAGCAGCTGTTGACTGATGTTATGTGGGGGCCGTGTGACTTGCCAGTTCATTAAATGTGCGACTGTTTAACATAAGAGACCAAAAAGGACACAGCACTCAGGCAGTGCAGGGCTCAATAAAAACAGTCCCCTTCCACTGTGTCCAAACATGTATTCCAAAGTTCCAAAGTTTGACAGTTAATTCAACCATAGTCTCAATTCCTTCAAATTGTAATCTTCAGATAAAATTTTATAAAATATATATTAAGCAAATATGCTCGTTAAAACTATCAGCATATGTTTTGATCATTCTAAGTTTTAATTAATGGCATTGGTTATTTTTAATTTATATAAAATTAATTTTAATTGATGCAACGTTTTATATCAAAAGCAACTGGCAAGCATTATAGTTAACAGCAGAGGAAATGCATGACGGTTATTAGATTTTTTTTGTGCCAGTTAATAAGTGTGGAACATAAATATGTACGTGTGTTGATGTTTATTCATGCTAAAACTATATAATTAATCAGTCACACATTTAGTTAAAACAGCATTGCTATAACCAAGCTTCTCAACAAACGTGAATTGTTTTGAAATATTATAATAGGCTACTTAGCGTTCATTACTTTGACTATACAATTGCTACAGATCTGTGAAATATGTCTTGATTTCTTTCAGACTTACACTTCGTTCGGTGACAAATCAGCGTCTCAAGCAGTGTAAAAACATAAAACGTCTAGTTGTAACTGGTCAAAAATACTACAAACAGAGAAACACTACTGAGTTAGAATAAACTTCTGGTGAACCGCCTAGAATGTCTACTCCCCTGTTGTCCCCGTTATTATTGCATTTCTCTGTGATATTTTTTATAAGATTATAGAAAAGACAAGCGTAAAAATTATCATTGACGCACCGCAAGCTTAATGATAATTGTACGCATTTTACCGAAATATCGTTGTTGACTTTAATATCTCTTTTAAGAATTTGCTGGTTAAACATGTTGAGATGGTTCACTGGCAGTCAGTTTTCAGGTTTTAGACGGGAGAGGGCAGCGCGGCGCGGCTGTCTGTCTGTCTAAAGCGACTTCAAAGGCGACTCAGGCTCCTTTCAGCTCATCCTGCCGGCGGCTCGCCGGTTTTATAAAGCCTGAAACGCGGGGCACACAGACGGATCATTTCAGTGCAGAGCCGGTTTGAGGTCGCCTACCTGCCATCCCCGCTGTCAGGGGACGTGGCGGAGCAGCGGCAGCGGCGGAGGTGAGCAGGTCCAGGCGCCTGCGGAGCATGGAGACTATGCTGCTCCGTGTGACTCAGCGAGGTGTTTTTCCTCACTCGCGCACACAGTCACACACACGCTCGCTTTGTGGCGCTCTAACACATTAACAAGGTCATCGAGGGTTACCCTCTGACACTGTACTCCTCCATCTTCTGCGCTGATTAATCACTTCTTTGGAAAATCCTTAATTAGTAATGTCTATGGATGATTACTTTGAGTTCTCCTTTTAAGGTTAGTATTAAATAAGGATGCTCTGTTTTGCTCTTATCTCCCACCATAAACCAATACAGGACACACACTTGTAACTGGTGGTGTCAAACAAGGTGTTTTCCCTCCTTTTTGTTTAATCTGTGCTATTTCTGGGTACCGCCCCCTCATCTAAGCTCTTAACTGTCTTAATTTAACTTGCCATCCTACCTGTTTTTCTTTTTCAGACTTTGCAGTTACAATGACCACCTGGTGGGTGTGTTTGTGTTAAACTCTTCCTTTCATCCAGTTCTTTTTTTTTTTGATGAAACGTGGAGAATGAACGCCACTTGACCCAAACTCCAGACCTAGCGTGACTAAGTGGCTGTCCCACACGCTATGGGAGCACTCGCCTGCCATCCGGATCCTGCTTCTTGGTGGTCCCCGGCCACCTGGTACACGTGGCCCACCATCAACATGATGCAAGGCCGCGGCCACCTCCCTATGAGCGGGTGACTCAGAATTATGCTATCCCATTAACTCATCATTTCCTGTTTTACCAGTTTAGCCCCTTTCCTCGCTGTGGGACAGTCCCCATCCCCAAGAGAGAGTAAGAAGAGAGATGCAGCGATGAGAATGGAGAGAGTAATGGAGGGAAGACAAGAGGCCGACAAGATGCACTATACAGTCAGCCAGAGGTCTGTACTGGCAGCTGTCAGTTCTTGTCCCCTCCCCAAATTACCCCCACTGCACTCCAACCCGCTACTCCCTTCCCGTTAAGAGATGAGGGTGTTTGTATCAAGATGTTTTTGGGAAAATTCACATTGATGTGCCACTTGGGTCATGGTGGGGGAAATAAAAGTCTCCGTTTTGGGAGGGTGTTCTACAAGGACAGAGCTGAAGGTTAACAAAGGCTGCCATGTTGCGAATAGCGTTTTGAGCACCCCGGAAAGGGATGCATCTCCCAACCCGGCCATGGGTTGGAAATCACTTAAAAATCATCAGCAAATCAACGCAAACGAGGAGGGACGTCATGGTAATGCCTCCGAGTTCTCACACGAATCGGACACGAACACACAACGGCACCCAGACACACACTTCTCCTTTTCAAAAAATGCAAATACAGGCAACGAATGACTAACGGTGAATACCACCTGCAGCCTGCATCTATCCCCCTGGCTCCTCTCTCTCTCTCTCTCTCTTTCTCTATCTCTCGCTCACTCTCTCTCTCTGGCTTCTTCTCTCATTCCCTGCATCTCTGATAAAGTCTGAAAAGTCAGTCTACTTAGACCAAATACAGGACCAAGGCTTCCCCTTAGCCACGTGCCATGTTTAGGGATAGTGACAGGACCCCTTGATGTCCTGATAAAAGGTCTGAGAAAACGACTTGTTTGAGCAAACCCATTACCTTTGGACGTTATACAACATGGGGGTGGGGAGTGATAACCCTTAATAAACAGCAACAAAACTGGCCAGATCAATAGGCGTCACTCAGGGCACACAATGTTAGCCATTAATATTCAGAATGACCCTCGGGATTGATGTCATCCGGCATATGAGGTCACAATTTCTGTAGCTTGGTTTATACACATGTATATATGTTAGTATATAAGAGTGATATTTTGTGTTTGTTGTAAAGCCTTTGGAGTGAGTAATGAAGGCAAATTACTGATGCGTGTGTTTTTATACATCACACTGTTTGACAGTAAGACTATGGGCTATCACTGTGGGTGACTATGGGCGGTTAGTGTTTCACCGTGTGTTTGCACTTAGCATTTTATGATATTTAGTATAATCATCAGTGGGGTTTTAAAGTTCCTGTGCCCTCTATGCAGTGCTGGGCAGTGAATTATGGTGCAGTGTCTGGTTCTCTCACTTCCTCTCTAAACTTCCTCTCAGACTGGGTTGAACTCAGTATAAACTAAACTCTTACAGTAAATAATGCTATTAATACTGCACTGAATATGCGTACACATACTCAGGCGCACGGCTCACACTCTAATGTGCGATTAATTACACCATGCACAATGAATGGAACATAAGTGTTTTTGGGTCTGTTATGGTTCAGCACTCACCAGCTGGGGCCTGTATTACGAGCTATTTAAACATGTATTTTCACAGAAATATAGCTTAGTTATATTTTTCATTTTTAATGTGCGTAAAAGAGGTATAAATCTGCCGGCGGTATGGGCCGTCCCCCTCACGGCTCTATTCCAGATGTCTGTTGTGGAAATGAGGTTCCTCTGGTTCCCTGACACACTCAGTACCCACTTTTTGCGTCAGACATTTCTGGCACCAGAACAGAGCGGGCACCGTCTGCCATGCCCCCAGTAGCTGAACTGCTGTAAGGTAAAGCAGCCAAACAGACGAGGTATTTTTGACAGGGGCACTTGTCTGCTTGCCAGTGGTGGACGCTCGTATGGCAAGTGGCTATGGGGCAGTATGCCATTTGGATTCAAGCCAAGGCTATCACAGAGTTTTCAACCCGCAGATGTCATGACCCCTACAACAACCCTCACTTGTGATTTCCCAGCTTTTCAAAGTGGTAGAAAAGAGGAAGAGGGTTTACTAATGGCAGGTACAATACGGAGCGGCTAGCATTTGATCTGGAATCATCTTCAGCCATACACCGCGCAGTAAATGTAAAGCCTAGTGGTCCGGACCTCCCCCGACGCAGCTCACGGTCACAGATATGTGGCCAGCAGCAACAGCCACAGATGTCAAAGTCAGAAACCATGCCTAAGACTCTTCGCTCGCGACGTAAGTTGGCGGCACAGTGTGAGCGGCCAGCCGTTCACAGCCCCGTGTGATTCGTTGATGATGCATGTCGAGACAAAGTCACACGCAGCAACACAAACGAAATGACCGAGTTCGTCGGAACCGAGGACACCCTTGCACAAGATTCACTTTGAGGCGTGAGTGGGACATGACTCTTTCTACAAAGCATGCTCCAGGCCACACAGGAGCATCTTGGGAGTCTGGTACAATCAGAAGGACAAACTGGCAGCATGTCATACACACCTGCTAGCTAGTGAATTCAAAAAGTACATCTGTTTACAAATACTAGCATACATACAACCTATCATTGCTGTATTTCTCACAAGAAAATACATCCGATGTCACTGGTACACGCACTCATAGAGCGAGTGCGAGACAGAAACGCACTCAGCGAGTAGAGGAGCCCTGCTTTTGCTACTGTAGACTGACCTTTCGTTCTGACTGCGAACAGTCAACCTGCTTTTGATGTCCACTAATTAGCAGAGTTTGCTGAAGGCAGGACAGCTAATTAATATCTCAGTATTGCCATGGGAGAAGCTGTTAATTAGCCATTAGTAACAAAAGGACAAAACTGTAAAAAGACTTACCCTGTAACCAAACATTTGAGTGCACCATGGCTGAGATCTGTCTGTCCGTCTTTCTCTGTTTACTTGCATCTAGTTTGTTCTCTATCTATCTATCCATCTCTCTCTCGCTCTCTCTCTCTCTCTCTCTCTCTCTCTCTCTCTCTCTATCTATCTCTCTCTCCACAAGGGGGGAACAAACTGATCATGAGGGGAGGGGAAAATAGTGTGTCTGCTTCTGTTTACCATCCTCCCTCTAAAACGCTCCCTCCTTCCACCACTGCCACCGCCCCCAGCACCCCACATCCTGAAGACAGTGCGCAGAGAATGAGAGGGTGGTGTATCAGATACAGTAGACTCAGCGAAAGAATTCTAAATTGGAGAGAGAAGGAGGAAGTAGGAGGAAGTGAGAGGTGGAGACGGAGAGAGGGCGTGAGAGAGGCCCCGAAGAGGCAGGTGGAGGGCGGATACAAAGCGAAAGAGAGCGGGGACGGCCTCGCCACGGAAAGTGTTGGGGTAGCTGGAAAGTGCCGATCAGAGCTTTTTGAAAAACATGCCCTTCGCATTTATTCAGTGTTTCTGTGTGTAAAAATGACATTTTGCTGGCACAGCCAAGGAGACTTCTATAAATAAGTTCTATATACAATGGCTTAAAATGAAAGCACTCTTACAAGGTGTGCGTTTAATGCAACAATTTGTATTAAATGAGACAGGTTACAGAAGGTATACCTCAGTGTTCCTCTGTTCATTATTTGTACAGTTCAAGCTTCAAATATGTACGAAAGAGTAGTGTTACAGTAATATTTTTAGTTTTTATAATTTGCCCTGTAATTTATTTGATTCCGATTTCAGCATTATTAATTATTGGTATTTCTCAGGTGACTTTCACATAGCTTTTTGTGTTTTATAATGTTAGTTATACCAATAATGTTAGTTATTAATGTTTTTGTATTTGCAGTTATAGCATGTAGTAGCGTCATCGGAACAAACTATTTAATCATACATCTTCAATTGATAATAATATGAAAGATACGATCTTAAAGTCTAAATGGCATGTGAATTAGTTCTTCCGTTACTATGACTTGGGGCGGGTTAAATCGCGGACTCGGAATCGGAGCACAATATTGTGTAGGAGCGGGATTCAACCACACGGTGGCAGCATTGACCACATCATCGATGTACGTCCACACGCAGCCTGGACACCAGGCAGTTCGGCATTTGCAGGATGACAGGGCGGCGATTGTAGATAGACAACGAAATTATGTGTAACTAGTAAAAGAGAAAATTAAATGTGTTTTCATATTTAGGGTCACTTTCTTTCTAAGCGACTTCCAGCTTCAGTTACATTAGAGCAGGGGGAAAACACGTAGGCATTAATCGAAGTCGCATCTCCTCCAGAGCCCTGGCCGCTATTTGCAGATGGGTGTGATGTGGGGGCAGCCAGTGTCCCCCTCTCACATTATGCACAGGGCTGGTGACAGACTGTGCGTGGGACATCGTGTGAGTGTCACTGAGGGCTGGGAAGTGAGGCGTGTCCATGTGTGTCGCCAGGTCAGAGGTCGTCGCGGCACTCTGGTGCTGCCCCCCTCCATAGATGTGCAAGGCCAAAGGTGTGGGGCTGTGTGGGAGGGGCCTGCCCTTCTGCTGGAGGGTGTTAAGCCTCTGTTCCCATGACGACAAGTCCAATAACACTTTATTCTGACTGCTCTGAAGGTACAGAATTTGTTCTGTTCTGTTCCATTTCTCATATTAAAGAACCATATAATCATTTAAAAAATTATTTTACTCTTTTCTTAGATTTTTGTATCATAGAAGGCCTGACATTTTAAGCATGTTGTTCTGTTTTGGTGCTGCGAAACCAGTGAAACTGGTGTAAACCCATTTTGCAGAAGTAGTTTTCACACATAAGGGGTTAACGTGATGGGTCCATCCCGATTTGGCTGGGCAACGATGGGTCTAACTAGATTCGCTGAGCAGGGACAGGTCTGTCTGGATTGGCTGGGCAGTGATGGGTCTCTTTGGATTGGCTGGGCAGCAGCAGGGCTGTCCCAATTGGCTGAGTGGCGACAGAACAGGACACCAAGCCATAGCGGACTGTATGATAGGAGGGCCGCACATGTGACGGGCACAAAGGCTTTGGCCGGCCTAGCGCTGACCCGCAGGAGGGGTGAGGAGTCACTGGGGGGCCATCAATCACAGCATTGTCAAGGCTGATGAACAGGATGGGGGGGTGGTGAGGGTCAGGCAGGGGAGCGCTGGACAGGGGAGGGGGCCACAATTGCTGGTCAGAGGGAATAGAGAAAGAACCTGTCCATTGTGGGGGCCTGAGGGGGGCTAACATCCACTCTCCACATCAGCCCCATTGCTCCCCACCCCCACCAGCACGTGGGCTTCATGTTCCTACCCTCTGTGAGCAGGTGGTTTCAAATGCGGTGGGGCCAAATGCGGTGGCAGCTGGCAGGGGACCGAGGAGGCACGAGCGGGCAGTCGCAATGTCAATGGACGGGCAGTAGCCCTCAGTGACCAGCACGACGCCTGAAGTCACAGTGCTCCAGTGGGCAGCAGACAGTCGGCTTCATGAGAACTCCAGCTGGAATCAACACTGGAAAGTAATGCTCTTTCCTGGGGGGGCAAGTCCCGCCATAATTTAAATCACTCCTTGGGCGATAACAACTTTAAAACATCTAAAATTACACCATGGAAAAATGACAAAGTTTAAGGCAGCCCAGAATTGGCAGATCAATTTGTTGTGGATCGTATAATTGGGAAGATCCGAAGGCCAGTGTTTTTGCTCCCGTTCTCTGTCATTCATCTACATCAGTCCATCCTCCCTGCTCCCCCCCTCACCAGCCCATCCATCCCTCTCTGCACCCTTACTCATTTCTCTCCCTCTTCTCTTCCCTCCATCTCACTCGCCCCCCACCCACTCCTGCCCCTCCCTCTCTCAGCTCAGAGTGCAGGAGTGCTGGTCAGCAGTAGCCGTGACATCACCGGACACAACTCTGCTCTCCGATTGGACACTTGGTCACGTTGCCAGGCAACAGCACTGGGAAGTCTGTGTATGTGTGTGTCGGTGTGTGCACATGTATGTTTGTGTGTGTACACGACTGAATGAATCATAGCAGGTTATGTTTTTGCGGCTGATTATTTTCAAAATGAGCACAGGACTTGTGAAGACTGAACATCAGTCCAAAAATCTGTTTTGTTCACGTTTGTGTGAGTATTGTTGGCCCATTCGATGACACAGAAGTAATTCTGTGTATTAGCGTTCATTTTAAAGGGCTTGCAGTTTAGAAATTCACTGATTTCGATGCTTCATTCAGGATTTTGTGGTCATGCTGTGACTTTTTTGAACAGTTTTGGTGTCAAAGTAGAGGTCCACTGAAGTGACACATGTTGAATGTGTATGATAGCAGACTGTGTCTTTCTGTGCATGTGGTGCGTGTCTGTGTCTGAGTGGAAACTGAGGATATTATTTTGTATTTGTGTGCGTGTGTGTGTGTGTGTGTGCGTGTGCGCGCGCGTGTCCCTGGGGAATGGGTGGTTATTGTATCTGACACAGCGGCTCTTTCTCGCGCCTCATATTTCTGGGCCGATCGATTCCTCTGACTCCCGACAAGACAATAATCGCACCTCCCTCCCTCACTCCATCACAGCCATTATTACTGCCCTCCCCAGGGAACACAATGGAGGGAGGGAGAGAGGGATGAGGGAGAAAGAGTGAGAAAGGCAGGGATGGGTTCGGAGGGGAAGAGTGAAGAAAGAGATCGACCGAGAAAAAAGATGGCATGGGAGCGGGGTATCAACGGAGAGATGGATGGAAGAGAAAGGCAGGTGAGGCTAGAGAGGGGAAAGAAACAGGCGAGACGGAAAAGGAGGGATGTGGAAGGGGGGGGCGATTAGAGAAGAAGTAGCCAGAGAGCCAGGGGGTACAGTGTGTGTGGAGGGGGGAAGGGGGGCGCAGGGGGCAGAACTAAAGGGAATGAGGCAGAGAGGTAGAGAGGAAGACAGAGGAGTGGCAGGGATGGGGAGAGAGTTAGGGTTAGCGTTAGCTGGGAGAGGGTTAGCTGGGAGAGGGTTAGCTGGGAGAGGGTTGGCTGGGAGAGGGTTAGCTGGGAGAGCGTTAGCTGGGAGAGCGCCCACGGATGGGACACTAAAGGCAGGGAATTACAAGGACAGAGATGAAGGATTCTGTTTCCCATCTTTTTCCAATAAAGGAGAAAATCAGAGACAAGGAAGGAAGATGGTGGGGGGGTCAGGGGGGTTAAGGGCAGGCAGATTCCAGAGAACAACACACTGGGCCTCGAATGCAAAAGGGTGGCCATGATCACGCGAAGGCGGGCCAGCCGGCCGGGGACACGGGCACACGGGCACGACACGCTCCATCTGGTGGAAGGAGGGAGCCGATGGGCGCCGTGAGACGCCTCCTCCGGCCCGGGCCTTCTGGATGCTTCTGTGCAGCTCTGCCCAAGACCACTGTGCCCAGCCACCTTAAATCTAGATTACATTTACAGTAATTGGCTCTCAATTGGAGAAATTGCTGTTTGACCTCTAACCCCTGCTGTCCACATTGTGCTCCCCATCCTAATCTTATCCCATATATACTCCACCCCTCTTTCTCTCCTCCTTTGCTTCATCAATATTCCCTCTTTCCCCCTCTCCCTCTATCAGTACATCCATCTTTCTCTCATTGTAATCCCTTTCCCTCCCCCTTCTCCATTTCCATCTCCCTATTCCCTTTCTCCTCTCCTTATACCTCCAATCCCATTTTCCTCCCCCCTCCAGGCCTCTCTCTCTCTCTCTCTCTCTTTCTCTCTCTCTATGATCCCCCATTCACTTCCCTTGCTATCACGCTTCCCTCCTGCCTAACCCACCCATAATTATGGTGTTCATGGAGTTTATTTATCTATATGTATAGCGCTCCTCCACAGTGAAACGAAAACATGCAGTGGCTAGACAAGGACATAGGTGCAGTTGGGAGAAAGAGCGATTGAGAGATGCAGGGTGGGGTGGTGTGGGGGGGGCAGTTAGGTGGAGGAGGTGTGTGTTGGGGGGGGTTAGGAAATTGGTCTGGCTAGCGGAACAGCTTTTCACCCCTCTCTCTCCCTTTCTCCCTCTCCATTCTGCTTTGTATTCTGCAGAGATGACAGGGGGAAAGCTTTATTGCTCCGAGTTTGTATCGATCGGGGCCCCTCACAGGGGGCATGCAGACACACGCACACTGGAGGCACTTTCACAATGACCACTGCCTCCAACCCTACCCCCACTCCTTCTTCCCCCCTCTCCCTCACTCTCTGAAATTCAAATTCAAGACTCCTATTCTCAAAGGTTAAAAGACAGACGGCGGCTTTTTTATTCTCCTTACCGTGCCGCGCACAGAGGCGGAATCTGATAAACAAAAATGAAGAGACTTTAAAATATAAATGCAGGCAAATAGATAAATTATACATATAGATATGTATATATAGTATTCATTTCTCCTCTCTCACTCTCTCGCTCCCCCTCAGTAACATTTAGTCCTCTATTGGTGTCCAGTGTTTCTTTACAGCACAAGGGGGAAAAAAAAACGATATTGCAACTAGCTAGATGAAAAAATTGAAAAATGAAGGAAGTCGTGCATGGCTGGCTACTCACGCTCACATGGGGAACAGCAATGGCAGCGCCAAAACGCCTTTAATTCCGTGCCGCGCCGCACGCACATTAAGGGCTGCCGCGTACTTTGTAAATACTTAATGGCGGATAAACAAAGCTGTTATTCCCGCACTACGACTGCTGCCACTGATCATAGCACGCAGGTGTTTCAGCAGGGCGGTGCGGGGGGGGCGAGCTGGCGGACCAGAGCTCTTCGGTTGGTGTGATGTATGACTGGAGGAGCATGTCTTCGGATCCCAGGCGGGATGCTCCCTGCCAGCAGACCCTGGGCAGGGTCCCTCACCCGAAGGTGTGCCTGTTTTTTGCCCTCCTTGGGGACTTCAGGTAAACCCAGGTCTGAAGTCTGGGCCTAAACAGCCGATAACGGCTACATACGTTAACGTCTGACGCTGTCTGGCGCTCCGACAGCCAAGGACATCAGCTACACTCAAGCATCTGTTAGCACCACAGGGCCACCTCTGCCAAGACTCAGGGGCTGCTCAGGTCACACAGCAACCATACATTTATGAACGTCAGTGCTTGAGGATCATCATTACTGTTCCAGTCTTGCTCTGATACATCGTTTGAGGACCGTATTTATCTGTAAAAGCCTTGATAAACACAAAACAAAAGCCCAGAAAACTCTGTATTCTCTGAGAAATGCCCGCCTCCTCCCACTGGCTCTGCTATGATGGGAGCCGGCCCACCGACTGGTTCATAGTGTGGGAAAGTTGAGGTGGCGCAGTGGCAAGGCTCCCTGTGCCCGGCTCTGATGACACGTCTCCCTTAAAGGTTAAAGCCGATTCGCAGCACTCAGCACCATGCTGCAAATGTGCCCCTTTCCAGGCCTCACACAGCCATGAAGGTACGCGGACCAGTGATTCTGGGAACAGGAAAGCGTGGCTTTGATGGTAGATATATTATCTCTATTTGAATGAGAGCTCTGCAGTACCATCTAGATGAAGTATGTTTTCAGCAGGAACCAGCTGAGTGTCACACTCTGTATAACGACAGATTCCATATGAATCACATGTGCAAAATCGTATCTTCCTAAAAATAAACATGATTATTTAAAGCGCTCCGCGTTCTGGATGCAGTGTTTCTTTGTAATTCTATAAATAAATCGGAATGAAATATGTCGACATGAAATACTGTATTAAATATTATAAATATTAATTTGCAGCGTATAGGTGTGTGAGTGATTCTGCCTTCAGCATTTTCCCACCACAATAGCTTCCATTAAAAGTGGAGCCATAGAGGCTTGTCTGTGTACCCAACTACCACTGGGAGAAAGCATTACTGCGCTGTATTTCCATGATATCATTGGGTTGTATGTCCATGACATCATTGGGCTGTACATCCATGATATCACTGGGCTATATGTCCATGACATCATTGCATGTTTCTTGCATCACCAAGTCAATGATGTAAGTATGCTACACCTTAATGGTTTATGCTCCTGGTGGTACAGTACCGGGAACATACAGCCGTCACCATTGTGTCCATTCCAGAGTCTCCTGGATCTGGTAAATCCACGCCTATTTGACTCATGCATTTGATTGGAGGGCATGTGGCAACACAGCGAAGGGCATCGCCCTGGCATGGTTGGGGACGTGCCTGAAGCACGTAGGCTGCCCGGCCCACACCGCAACACGTGCTCATTGTGTTTACATTCGTGGAAGAGCACGCGGGGCGATATCTCACGGCGATCGATGAGAGAGGGAGGGAGGGAGAGAGGGAGGGAGGGAGAGAAAAATCGGTAAAGAAAGCAGGTTATCTCCTGTCATTAATGGAGGGAATCCCGGGCAAAGGAGGGAGTAAAGGGGGGGGTGTGGGGGAAGACCTGGATTCATTGAGAAAAAAGAGGGAGAGGGAGAGAGAGAGACTGTTTGGCATCAGGAGAAAGCAGACAATTATCTGTATTGATTAAAGCAAGCCAGCACAGTGAAGACTGAGAAAAGTATGACTAGATCAATAGAGAGAGAGATGGAGAAAGAGTGAGGCAGAGGGTCTGGGAGCGGGACGAGCGGGAGGTCGAGAGGGTGGAAAAAAGTGCAGCAAGGGGACATCTGGGAAAGCCGTGCAACAGGAACGACGCAGAGTGCAGTTTATAGCTGAGGTGACCAGGGTGTCAGTGGACACAGGAGCAGCAGATGAACGTCTCTCCACCAGGCCTCGATTTTCAAGGGTCTTCGGCCTCGGCAGGAGCGAATCGCCCTTCTAATTGGGGTAGTTAGCTTCTGCGCTTAGTCCCGAGGTCGTTAGTGCTCGGGAGAGACAGCACAGACTTGGAGATGCTGCGACCCACCTGGACCGGGCTTAAGAACAGCGGCTATGGGTGAGCGGACAGAGGGCCACGGGGTGGGCCGAGGCAGGGAGGAAGCTGGCATTAGTGAGACTGAAACGGAAAGCGGGGAGAAGAGGGGTTAACATTGCCATTGAGCTGGAGGTGCCCCCTCCCCGCGAGACTAATCTCGAAAAACTGGGACAAAAGCCCATGGAAAGCTAACAAACGGAACTGAGTGGAACCATCTTGCTAGTACACAGAGACGCCCACTGAGACAGACTTGCGGATGTATGCCCGGGACCCTCCTCCGCTCTATCCCCAATTCAGAGCCCGCGGCCCATACTGACATCTCTGTGCTCTGGCCAATCGGAGCCGGGCTCAGTTGCCCAGAAGCCAAGACCACAATGTTCACAAGGACCAGGTGTTAGACAATAAACCTGCATGCTAGTTAAAAAAAAATAGTAATAATAAAAACAATAATTTTGTTGAAAAGCAGAATAACCATCTATATGAAAGAGGCTTCTACATAAAAACATATTTCAAAACAGAAAAAAATGGATTACATCAAAATGATTCTAACTACAAGCATGAGGCCAAATGTAAAGTGTTGTGGGTAATGAAATTCTGTTTGAAGAAGAGAATAATTACATTTTTCAGTTTTAAACAAAGCTCTCATAAATAATATCTAAAATAATATGTTTTAATAATGCCTTCTACTTTCCTGATAAAATGGATTTTGGAAAGATAATTTAATAACTGACAGGCCATCAGAATGAATGAGTGTGAGAGAGTGAGAGAGTGAAAGAGTGAGATTAGGGGAGGGATAAAACTAATGGGAAAAGAAAGAGTGCAGAAAGGCAGGGAGGGGAATGGGAGGGGCGTGCGAGGAGGGCACACGGCACAGATTACAGATGTATCGTTATGCATGCGTGACATCACGAATCCCCTCCCCTGGCCACTGGGAAGGGGGCCTTGGAAACGGTCGCTAAGGGAACAGACATGTTGGGAAGTGGGTGGGGGGCTAAGGTGGAGTACAGAAATCGTGAAAGGGGGTTGATGGAGAGAATGGGAAAGGTAAAAAGACTGTGGGGGGAGAGTGAGGTAGAGGATGAGAAAGATTTTTCTCCTGGTGGGTCCTAAGCACCATTATTACTTCCTCAAATCCCATTGACTTGCCCAGGCTGATTTCCGGCACTTTTGACAGAGGATTACTGCCTGTTCTGTAGGGGGCGCTGTCTAATCCAACCAACGACCGCCATGAATGGCAATACCGCATGTGCGCTGAGATACTCAGTGTGAAAGCACCGTCTCAGCACCTCTCTGCTCTGTGACCGTGTGTTTTTTTGTATGTGTCTGTGTAATTGCACAGACAGTTAGGAGATTAGCAGAATTTGTGAATGCTAATTCGAATGAGAACATGCAGAGACAGTGAGGAGAGGACCTGAGTTT
>JABFEA020000138.1:25375877-25387885 GCA_019775915.2 Cyphomyrus plagiostoma | reverse complement strand
CCCCCCCCCCCCCCCCCCCCGCCCCCCCCCCCCCCCCCCCCCCCCCCCCCCCCCCCCCGCGCCCGCCCCCGCGCGCGGCGGGGCCGGGGCCCGCCCCCCCCCCCCCCCAACAGCTTGTGAAATACTGGCTAGAAGCTAGAGTGCTGCTTGCGTAATGTCTCTGGGACTGTGTTTTTTAAAAGCCGTTTCTGTGTTATATCCTGCTTTGGGTTCAATGACCGTAGAAATGTCTAGCAATGCGCTGTAATGCTCAGGACAGTATGTTTTGACTAACGCCACTGTGATGCTCACTGGGATACACTTTGTAGCTATTTTCTAATGCTCTGGATAGTATGTTTCGTCTACCACTATCTCTTGATGGGATAGTATGTTTTGTGATTCTCAGGGCAGTATGTTTTGTCTAGAAGTATCTCTTGATGAGATAGTTTGTTCATTCTGTATAATATTCTTTCGTGATTCTTGGGACAGTATGTTTTGTTGTGCTTCGTGTTAAACGGCAGTGTACATTTTGACTATGGGTGTTATTGTTTATTATTTTTTTAATAATACTCAAGATGGTATGCTCTGTCTTGTAGTACTTTATAATACTCAGGACCCATGTTTGTTTAGTCTACAGTGACCTGTGACACGGTCTCTAAACTGACTTATGTGCAAGGCCATTACTATCGTGGGTCCCCTGACAAAATGTCACGATGCCCCCATATCATTTTACGTATTTAGGGGCCTCTGTCGAGTGCTGAAACTGCCAGGATATCCATGCCCCTCCAGTGCCTCTGTGTGTGGGGGGGGGGTGTTCTCTATGGCTGCACTCAGCGTATGTCACGGTTAGAAGACTAAGAAGGATATCACTGAGTTCTGAAATCCAAGGTAGTTTTAGTGTGGGTGAGGTGGCCTTTCCTGACATGCAGTCAGTGGGTTTATGGAAGGATGTGAGGATTTTTTTGAGGGAAGCTTTGACATGAAGCTTTGAGGAAGCCTGCCGCACGCAGAAGAGCTGCCGCATGCTCTGGCAGTCAGAGAGCTGCAATCACTTGCCTTTGGATGAGGACTTGGGGAGCTCAGATGGACCAACTGAGATCACAGAGTAGCGAAACTGGTATGGGACAGCATCTAGATGTTAGGCACATGCTGAGCGAAAAAGCAATGTAACGGTTTACACTCAAATGCACATGCAGTTATACAGAGAGGCTGTGGATCAGGGCCTTTTCCTTTACATTCAGGCACACGCATATAAAACGATGCGAGATGGGCTTTCCTGGATCATGTCTCAGGGTATCAGAGATATTGGAGTGGCAACACTACAGTAACTGGCTGGGGCTGAGGGCAGCTTCCGGGAGCTGGGAGAGAGGGGAGCCTCGGGTCACATCCAGAGGAATGTGCGGTTGAGTCCTGGGAGGCAAGCATTGCCATGGAAACCAGGCATCATCTGGTTGGGCTCTTTGTGCAGGGTGAGTCTGTCCTGACAATGAGGACACTGAGGAAATGAGCAGTGAAATATGACAGCATTGTAAGGAAATTGAAGCGAGCCACTACTCAGTCCACTGACCTGGGAACAGGCCTGTCAACCGACTGGCACCCGCTGTGGTCAGTGAAGCCCCACTTAGCATTTCCTCTGCAATATGGCTGCCCTGCTCAGCACCCCTGCTCCACAGACCTCAGAACCAGGACGTCCTCCTATAGGATGGAGGGAGAAGTGCATGTGGTCGGTCGCTGGGCACTGGGTGGCTAACATTTTGGGAAGGTCAGTTACTCTACCTTTCGAGAGCATGAGTGACTCTGCCACAGTCTATGCACCGTTCAGCAAAACACAAGCACGTGCATATGCCAGTGTTTTGTGGCAACACGCTTGCGGAAGGTGTGATTACCGCTCGACATTCTGCCGATCCAAACGGAGCATGTGGGTCGGTGTGTGACCACAGGGGGCCCCTTGTTGGTCTCTCATTACTGTTTTTTGCAGATTTTACAGATGTGGCTGTGCTTTTTACAGTTTGCTTTGAAAGCATTTTGTCTACAAAGTCAAGTGTGCGTGAAGAGGACAGGTGTACAGGCTAAGGATCACACAGCGTACTCCTGCCTAGCGCTGTCGTGTTTGCAACCTTGAGGGAACATTGTGATCATGTTACAGCGGCTGAAATGTTCACAATATGTATAAAAAGAAAGCAATCCCTTTCAAGAAAAGGCTCAGGCTTTCAGTAGCGTGCGGCACTGATGTCATAATGGTGAGTTATTACCCTGACCCTGAAGAAAATGTTAATGTGATCACCTCCTATTGACTGTCTTCAAAGTGGAAAAAACAAAACTTGTGCAGCATTTTATAAATTGAAGATTCTTCAAGGGTGTGTGTGTGTGTGTGGGTGTGTGTGTGTGTTGGGGGGGTACCATAATGTCACACTTTCGATGTGACCTGTACATCCTGTACCTCGAGGTTCTACCAAGCTTCCTAACCATGTTATGCTCCCAGAAAGTTCTACCTGTTGCTGTGGCTATCGGGTGATAGCAGGGTGGTACGCGACCATGTAGCGTCACACAGCCAGTTGTTTGCTCCTTTTTGTTCAAGTAGTGCAGGTCAGCTGGTAGCGTTGCTCAGTTCTGGGCATTCTGTAGTGGGGCGGCTATCCTTGAGGCTACAAGGTTGGCCACAAAAACATAAATGTAAACAAAAATACTAAAAAACTAAAGTACCCAGGATCACACGTGGGGCGTCTTCAGAGGCGATGGCACGGAATACATAGGAATACATCAAAGGAAAAGGAGCCCTGAATACTGAAGTTAAGGCTGTGGACCAGGGTCTCTAGTTGCTTAAAACCAGGCCATGCCTTCAAACGGAGGTGCTGCCCTCTAGCAAATGGGAGGATTCCTAACGTGACCGTCCAGTATTAATAAACTCTCGGCAGCTGTATGGAGCTTCACATTACCTTCCGTTACAGACGGGAGGCAAATAATTAATGAGAAGAACAGCCTCTAATTGGTGACCCAGCGGTCCCTGGATTCCAGCGGGGGTCAGTTGACCTTGGGCCTGTACAGACTATTCGCTCTGGAGCTTCCAGCAAGGGGCATGTAGCCAGACCACTCGGACAGTCGGGGCACCGAACCCGCTGGGCCCAGCTGTCCTTGGAACATTCGCCCAAGAGGCCAGCTCTTGTGACACCTCGATAGCGTTTTGGGAAAATGTTCCAGGGCTGAGCTTAGATTGTCATTGTTAGTGTTTCCACAGTAGATAATGACTACTGAACACAGGGAACATGCTGAAGGCACATTTACCGGCTCTGTTGTGAGTGCATATCAATGCTGCAAGGCACCGACACATCACCCTTGCCCACGCCAGCACCTCCAGCGTCTTTGCTCTGTGGAGAAGCCATGACCTTCCCCACTACACACCACTCAGGTCTGCCTCTTCTTTCCTCAGTTTGTTATTCTTGTACATGTTTGCTCCTGGGTTTTTCCCCCCCAGTAGCGGCAACTGAGGGAGATTTCTTTTTTCAATAAATGGTTGCCTGGCGAGGAAGTGGCCAAATACCGATCGATGGCGGAAGCAGAAATGGTTTCCGTCTGTCGGGCAGATTTTCTCCCCTGAATGCTCTTTACACACTGGGTCTATAACAGCAGTGTGTGGTTGGAGTTCTCCTTCCAGTGCTTCTTGATGCCTTTGTCCAGCTGTGGATCCTCATCAGTGACAGCCCTCTGAGCAGCTTCTGCCAAAGACTCTGAAGTCTAATTACCCAATTTTTCCTCCAAGCTCACAGCCTAGTGACCCCCTAACTCATTTTGGTCGTTTCCAAATTTCTGTGAAGGGCCTTTATATACAGCACGATCTGCACTGAGCTGATATTGCTTCATGAGTTCTACTTTCTTGCAGTGCAGTTAAAAAATCATGTTCTGCGGATTATTACAATCCATAAAATGCTACTTGCAGTGTAAACAAAACAGCAAGACTTTCACTGTAGCGGTAACTAAGGTAGATAAATCACACTAATGTTCTCAGAGAGCCTTATAGGTAGACTGTCTATGGAAGATGTGGTCGCAGATATTTGTCCTGAATCTGGTCGTCAGCAGGTATAGTTCATCCATGCCATGTAGCCATGAAGTCTGATCTACGGCAAGCCGGCATGCTCCTCTCAGATTTCCCCACTGTGCCACAGATCTCCAGTGATCCTTCAGTGACTGGATCCTTTAAGATGAGGCCTTGGGCAGATGTTGAGGCCGTGAACCCGGACATTACCCCCCTCACTTCTGTCCTGAATTTTTGGCTGTGGGGCGACACCGGAAGGGCAGTATGAGGAGAAACATCTGACTTTCAGGAACCGGTTCTCATCTAGCCCCCCCCCCCGGCCCCCAGTGACTGAGAACTGGACAGTTTGCAGCATGAGCAGCCTTCTCCCCATTCTGCGCTTCAGCAAGGCTCGGCATGCTTGCCTTCTAATCCAGACTGGCTGCATCCGTGTCCAGACACTTAGCAGTGATGGCCGCCGTGGCCTACTGGCTAATCTAATACTCACACACCAGGATCTTATGCAGTACGTTAGAAATCACACACCAGAGTCAATTGCACAGCTCATGAAGATGTCTTCACGAAAACCAGAGTGTGCGGTTCAAGGACTTATGGGTATGACATGAGGGCAGTTACTCCAAGGGGTATGTGATTAAGATTTTAAGGGTCTGAAAATAATTAGTGTCTGGAGCAGAGAAATGCCAGGGAGCTGAAAGGCGCTGGAGATGCTTACAGCACAGCTTGGCAGCACAAGCCGAACGGCGATTAACAATCACTGCTTCTGTATCCTTTGAAACACAAAGCCTTGAAGACTGCTAAGGGGGATCGATGAAAAATAAATATCACACGGGCTATCTTATCTCAGCGCTTCTTAAGTAAATGACAGAAATGTGTAGACAGGATGTACGCATGGGTGACTAATTAGGATGCACCACAGAGGGACCTTGGTATGGCTAGAAAAGCTGGCTAGGATCAGTATCAGAGCGGATGTGAGGCTGTCTACCTGGGGTGGGACGGAGGACACTGGGAACATGGCCCCAGTGGGCAGCACTGGGAGCCGGGCCCTTCACCGTCGTTCATCGGCAGATGGCTTATGTTCAAAGGCTCACTGGGACGGTGAGTGAGTGATAACACGAATGCGTTTGATAAACAATAGTGGAAAGTTTGATTGGCATCTGAGGGAGTGAGTGTGCAGGGGAACAGGTGAGTGAACAAGAGAGCAGCCGGGGTGCCTACTGCAATGCGCTGAGAGATCTGACGGTGGCTAAGAATTCTGGGAAGCCATGTCAGAGGCTGTGGAAAAAGGGGACCAGAGTTGAGCTCCAAGAGCAGAATGACCCCGAAATCACAACAAGGTCTTTCAAAACTGCTAATGAAAATGGGAAGGATCTGAAAACAGAAGGAACTTTCTGTAAGCACGTGCCGGGGCAGGCGTGCTCCAGGTTACCGCTCTCGACAGTGGCGGCCATTCGGAGGAGAGCCACGTCGCCATGTCGGAGACTGTCACCCAGAGTTGGAGGCAACGGTTCCTTAGTGTCAGCTGCCCCCCTCTCCCAGCCACGCACGGCTGTCACGGTGAGCCAGAAGATTATCAAGCCAGGAGCACTTTAAGGAGCTGCTGTTTATTTGATTATCCGTTACGCAGTCAGCTCATTCGTGGCGAGAGCGCTTCTGTCCCCCAGTTTTCCAGCTCAGATAAGGAGCCGACTTCAAATGTATATCAGCCGGATCTCTGGCCTGATATTTGAACCGACAGCCTCCTTATCCTGAACCGCAACCCGAGAGAGTGTGTCTGTCACTCTGACCATGCCCCGCCCTGCTGAGTCCAGCCCCACCCACTCTCTTATCTACCTGAAAGTGTTCTGTGATTCTATGGCCAATCACTGGCTTTGCCATCAAGCCCTTTTGGTGTCTATTCAGTGAAATGCCAAAGTTGCATTCAAAGATCACTTAGAGAATCCTAATCTATTAAGATTTCAAAGGAAGCAGCTTGTAGCCTCTGTAATTGTTACTCAAAGCCCAAATGTTGTAACAGCCTGCAAAGGTTATTACTGAGAGCGGTCTCATAGCTGAGAAGAGTTGGAATATGTTTGGCTTGTGAGTTTGTCACCCTTGGGAAATGCTGTTTCTGTGAAAGTAGACAATTAAATGGCATAAATGGTTGGCCTGAGATCACTGGCTGAATGACATCATCAGTGAAATTAGCAGTTTACTGTATGGATAAATTGCACATTAAAAGTAATAACTAACTAGCAGCATATTGGTCTTTTTAATCCAATATATTACATTAATTGGACTATGTAATGATGGTGATTATTCAGAAAAATGTCCCGTGATTCTCTTGTTATATATATATTGTTATATATATATATATTATATATTCTTGTTTGAGGCATGTAAAACTATTTGGAAATGCAGGACAAAATATTTAGTTTCAGTCAGTATGAAATATTTGTCAGCATCTATGCTTTCTTTGTCCTATATGTATAATATTGAATCGGTAAACAGAATCCAATTTTAGTTCTATATCTACCAGGTTTCACCACTGTGTCTGAAAAGGAGGGGGATGAGGTGTTGATCTTGGACAGTAAGCACTCATGGGAGTTTTACTAACACGTCAATTTTCTGATGGCAGAACAAAAAAAATCATTGTTAGAGATAACCAATCAGATCTTGGTCAGACGGCAGACCAACCAATCTGATGTGTTGGACCCGCCTCCTCTACAATTTGATTGGTTATGTCTCTGAACCAGTCACTTTTCATTTTTCCCTCACAACATTTTTTGCGTAAGTAAAACTCCCACAACCATAAAAAGCAGTGAGCTCCTTCTGGGTTTATATGCAGGTGCATGGCGCACCTCCCAGGCCGACAGAGCACCCCCATATAACATGGGGACCTCGAAGAATCCACACAACTGTCGTTCTATGCCAGGCTTAACTTTATGAAAAATGGCAGGTAACAATAACATTAGTTTTACATAAATCTCTGCATTTTCCACTTGTATTGAAACTGATTGTAAGTATCAGTTCACGGGAATGGTACTGCTTTTTTTTCTAGGTCGAAGCCTATATGAATTCCTTTGAATAAAGGGACTATTGTTGCACAAGCTGTTATTACAAATTAGCTTACATTCCTGTATTTAAGTTCACAGAGACCTAGTTAGTTTTGAGTTTCTGTGGCTTGGCTGGAATATGTCTTGCATAAACACTATGAAAAAAATGATATAGTGGGAGTGGCCATATCAGGTAAAAAGCCAATGTTGCATTTGGTCACAGTAAAAAAAACTTTTGTGGGTGTAATCACATAAAACGTCTTGTGTGTTCAGGTGTACAGGAGATAAAGAGATACAAAGGAGGTGGTCGCTTTGGATAAAAAGCTATTGATGGGTCTGGCCATATTAAATAAGTATGATGAGGTCATAGCGGGCGTGGTCATATTAAATAAGTATGATGAGGTCATAGCGGGCGTGGTCATATTAAATAAGTATGATGAGGTCATAGCAGGCGTGACCATATTAAAGAAGTATGATGATGTCATAGTGGGCATGGTCATATTAAATAAGTATGATGAGGCATGGCCACATTGGATCATTTTGGCAGAAGTGCAATGGATGTGGAAAAGATGTGGTGAGTGTGATGGGTTTTTGCGGGTGTGGCCTACGAATGAAATAATGTGTCTGAGGCACACACTGTGATTTTGCCTTGAGACCCAGCACTCAGCGTCTTGATAAATATGCGTTCACTAAGGGCGACGTTTGTCTTTCCACTATGGAGGCTTGTGTAACCCTTAGAAAAGGAGGGCTGGGGCCCCATGTTACCACTGTGACTGGCAGCGTGTTCACCCTGCACTGGGGCGTGGAAGCACTAGGGCCATCTTGTGGTCAGGTGAGCCACTTTTTTTTTCCATGTGGTGGGCTGGTAAACTGGGACCGTGCATTTGTGCTGTGACATTTCTTGTTGGTCCTAACCCTCTCACACTCTGTATTTCCCTCTGCCCTTTGGAGTTGCGTCACATGACCCACTTTTTGCAGGCATCCCAAATAGCGTTCATGTTGTGCCAACCGTGAGTCAGCAGTTGGTGTTTTACCCATGGGGGGCGTGGGGGTGGGATGACCCCACCCCTCAGTGGCCAAGGAGGGGATGAGCATCTTATTGTACTCAGTGCCTGGACCATGCCAGCAGATCGAAAAGCTTGCCAGCAATTTGGGTGTGTTTGTTTTCCGGGATTTGGCAATGATGTCATTTGTCCAGGCTGACTGGCGTCAGGTTTCCATAGCAACGTGGGCACCACCCTGCACCAGCATCCTTACTATTGGCTAATCCATTATGGAGCCCCTGCTGGCCTGTTACTCTTTGCCCAGCTGTAGGTGGCTTCTGGCAGACTGGTTTCTCCCCATTAGCCTGTGTCCAGTGAGGACAAGTAGCATAACACCCTATTGGTTCTGCTAATAGCAACAGTAGCATCAGTAGATACTGTAACAGCATAAATCGAGTTTGTAGTTGATATTGTAGAAATATATATATTTTTTGTGGTATTGGAGTTCTTTTTAGTAATGGTACATGTACAATGCAGTTAATTAGCAGCGAGCATGGTGTCCTCTGGAGTTTGTTAGTCGCAGTACTATCTTTACTGTAAGGATATTAGCAGTTAGCATGAGGTCAAAAGGAGTTAATTGTATTTTAGGGATATTAGCAGCTAGCATGATGTCAGGAGTTTGGTGGTCGGACTCATATCTGTATTTTAGGGATATTAGCAATTGGCATGATGTCAGTAGGAGTTTGGTGGTCGGAGTAGTATCTGTCTTGCAGTAGTATCTGTATGGTAGTGATCCAGTCAGCAACCACGGTAATTATGGAGTGAATTTTTCATACCTTTCTCAGGAACAAACTGTCTCTGTTTGTAACACATTTGTAATAAATACATATAGTACAGCCAATACTGATCAGATTCCTGTGTGTTTTGGGACCACTGGCATCTGGCATGTGATTTTGCCCATGGGGCGTTCATCTCTTTCTTTCGTGAGGTTGCGTCACCCTTCGGCAGAGTTCGTGTGCTGCCACTCTCACAGATGCACAATGTTGTACTAAATCCTCAATGAAACCGCAGCTCTCAACTGTTCCAGGAAGACTGTGATAATGATGTACAGCGCAATTTCCTCGTGACCCGAAAGCTGGAGGTTGCTGGGGTTCGAGTTGTAGATGGTGAGCACAGCATTCCGAGGCCCCGGCTTCAAGGTCAAGGGTGGAGTTTACTGGAAGGACGCGGAATGTGACAATCCCCATGCACCCTGAGGGGCCTTGCCTGGGGCACAGACCAGTCCTCACCGGGAGGACTAGAGATATGGGCCCCCAGTTGACAATATTTTTAGGTTTCTGATTGCATTCACAGATTTTTTTTTTTATAAATTTGAGTTCTCCCTAGTAGAGAAACCTAGGACTGGAAAGATGTCCCTAAATGGCCAAAATAGCATGTTTTTATCACATTGTGGGGACATTTGGTCCCCGCAAAGTAATACATACATGACCCACATCCACACACACACAGAGGCAGACGTGGGCTTACATGCCGAATACAGACAGCTTTGTGATGGATATATACCACTGTGGGGCTCTGGGCTGAGTCCTTCTGGAGGTCGTTTGTTTAGCTCTGAGTCTATGCGAATATACTGCCACCTGCTTCCAGGGCTTTTTATGAAATTGTAACCCCCACCCCCTGATGGCTGCCCTCTTGCAGCCTGAATGCAAATATGCAAATGAGCATAAATTTGTCATGCACTTTTATAGCGACAAGAGTATAAATACACTAACACTGCGGACAGCAGAGTGTGTCCACAGCCAGTAATTTTCCCGTTGAGTGCCATGCTTTAAAGGGCCTGTCTCCTCATCTGTTGCCCTGTCCCATTAAACTGCTTGGCCATACAGTGGTGGTGGGGGGGGGGCTCTGTCAGTGTGTGCCATAAAACTCGTGGCTGGAAATGAGCCCGCATGGTGACGGGAAAGTGATCCCACCTTTATTAAATCTCCCCGTCCTTGTGAACAGGAAATGTAACACTCCTTTTCTTTTGCCTGGAGCCCGTGCGAGATTAATTAAAAGTCTCGCCGGCTCTCAGCTCTTGGGCGTGGGTGGCAGCAACACTTCTCCAGTTTTTTATGAACAGAAAAAAAAAACAAAACATTTCCTCTGAGCCGCCCCGGAGTGCGGCACGTGGACGGAATTTGCTGGCGCAGCAGAAATGCCTCTTTCCCGTTGGCTTCCGTCACTCCTGCTTTCAGTCATCATGTCGCTCGATGAGGCCGCTTGGCACCATCCACCTTGGTACCCATAAATCTATTTGGCCGTAAGTGACAAGAGGGCTGGCGGGTAATGTGACCTGTAAAGTAAACTGCGTTCATTGCACATGTTCGGCTTTGGCACATGTTGCGCATTTCATCTTGTGCTCTGATAGTGCGCAGAATGGCATGTACGTGTGTCCCTGGAGCAGCCTCAGAGGGCTATTAAGAGAGCATAGCTCAGTGAAAAGCAGACCTGGGGGGCATTAACTACGCAGACTGGAACACATCGGAGGACCCAGGCCCCGACGATGACGACATTAAGGGCTGTGGGATCTGTGCTTAAGATCCTGTGGATAATTGCTTTCTCTGCCGCTGCCAACCACATTACCTTGCTTTAAAATGATGAAAGTCACAATAATTCGGAGAAACTGAGTGCAAGACAGAGAGAGTGAGTGAAACAGACGTGTAATAAACACCATAAGTCAGAGGATGAGGTGCGGAGAGTATGAGGTTGACAGGTGACGAAGGGTCTCCCAACACCGGCGAAACTCCACCAACACCAGCTGTAACGTTTAGGTGCTGATAGTGATGGATCTTCTCATCTCCTCTGTCTTGATGGTTCTCCTTTGGCTTATAAAGGCTTCCTCATCTGCTTTGTATTGTCTGTGGGGGTCTCAGAGCAGATGTTTCCGGGTTTAAACATAAAACAACCTTACGTCAGGATTAATGGCCACAATTGGCCCTAAATCGTTTTTTATTTTTTGCTTTATTTTGAACTCTTAATGAAAAGCCGCACATCAGTGAAGGGGTCCTGTGTTTTCCAGTTCCTTACATGTTTTGTGGGACACACTGGGGGGACAGTCAAACTCAGAAGGGGCTTTGTCAGGTTTCGACAGGATACATCTATCAGTACTTCCCTTTCTCGCTGGTCATCCTCTTGGGATGCTGCCATGCAGAACAACACTGCAGCCCTAAGCCTTGCATTTCTTACCGTCATCAATGGACATTGTTTGTAAACAACCCAGTCTTACTCAAGCTGTAGGTTCCAGTTATAGGAGCCACTAGCACACAACTGCGGGACACTGATGAAATGTCGGTGCGACATAAAACGTCTGAGAGGGGGCTGGCTGAACACCCACACTCATTAGAGCCCCCTCCCCGGGTCAGGACAGCCCCAGGCTTGCTGGAAAGACTGAGTGGTGATCAACCAGCATTTGTGAAGTGCTGGTTATGCTGTAGGGCAGGAGCCCTGAAGTTGTGTGTGTACATGTGTGTTTGTGAGTGTGCTTAGCTTGGGATTATCTCCCATGGTGGGTTCACTGAGGAACAGGCAGCCATTTTCCCTCAAAACAACTCCTTTCGATTCCTGGATACACCTCTGACACACTGTCGACACGGCTTTAACCGTGCCCCTGACACGCCTCTGACACACGGCTTTGCCGTGCCCCTGACATGCCTCTGACTCACTGCTGACTCAGCTTTACTGTGCCCCTGACACACCTCTGACACACTGCCCACACGGCTTTACTGTGCCCCTGACATGCCTGTGACACACTGCCCACACGGCTTTACTGTGCCTCTGACACACTGCCCACACGGCTTTACTGTACCCCTGACATGCCTGTGACACACTGCCCACACGGCTTTACTGTGCCTCTGACACACTGCCAACACGGCTTTACTGTGCCCCTGACATGCCTGTGACACACTGCCCACACGGCTTTACTGTGCCTCTGACACACTGCCC
>JABFEA020000138.1:25357848-25369339 GCA_019775915.2 Cyphomyrus plagiostoma | reverse complement strand
GTGGCCACCTGCTCTCTCTTGCTTTCTCTCGAGATTATTGGTGTGTTTTTTCGGGGTTTTTTAACACTTTGTGTTTGTGTGTTTGTGTGTGTGTGTGTGTGTGTGTGTGTGTGTGTGTGTGTGTGTGTGTGTGTGTGTGAGAGAGAGAGAGAGCGTGCTCACATAAGCACCTGTATTCCTCTTTGCTGCCAGAATAACAGCAATACCTAAGAAACAGACTTCTATGGGGCAGAAGCTTATTTTCCTCGATTTTGAGGTTTGCCGTATGTGTGCCTGTCTGTCTACAGGCATGTGTGCAGCTCTGTCTACCCTCCCCGGCATGGTCCAAGGTGTTCGCATTCTGAGAAGCCGTCTCCAAATACGTTCCCAAATATGCCGCACAGATGTTTCTTGCGTGACTGAGTCACACATACATTTATCCCCTGAAGTACACTCATATGAGAGTGCCGTGCTGGATTCCTGCCGCAAGGACGCAACCCCAAACCACTTCCTATTCATGAGCTGGGTGGGGGGGCAGGGTTGCGGCTGAAAAGGACGTTTCTTCACTGGGATTGTGGACTCCAACCCACCTGGGTAATAACCCCTTCCCAGAATGCCACTGGAGCATTTCACATTTTTCAACTTCAGTACCCACTTGGAGTACCTTCTGCATGAGCCCGGCCCCATAGAATCCAGTCAGTACCAGAAACCAGAACCACTGTGGTTCTGAGGAAATGGGTCAAGCGACGTAATTCACGGAAATGTTTCCCCTTTTTAAGTTTTAATCGTGCGGTGTACTGCCTGCTTTTAGAGCGAAAGTTTCAGTAATTTTCCTCACTATTTATACTCGCCCCATGCCTTCATTTTCCATGGCTGCCTTTAATATTTAAAGCGGCTGGTTCGTTCCCTACAAACGGACAGCAGCCGAAAATGTTTTGTTGATTGAAGACTCCCAGGAAAATGTGATTCAAAAAGGGCCCAGATACCATTAAGGCCAGTCTCTGCCACTATCTGCTCCTTTAAAGGAGATAAATGTCCTTTTGGCTTAAACTGTTAAATAATCCAATTTATAAGAATATACAAACAGTAGATAGCAGAAATTCTGCCTAGGGTTTACTGAACCTTAGATCGATGGGGTGTATCTTCTCGGTCTGCGGTTATGAGTTATTATAATATTCCCTTTTCCCTGTATCAGTCAACATGGCCATATGTGCTCGTGTGGGGAAAATGAGTATGAAGATGTATGGAGTTCTGATGGCAAAAACCAAAGAGAGCGAGACTCAATTTTCTGCCTCTGGTTGTAGATCCTGTTATATGGGGGCTGCGGCGAGATCCATTCACTGGCATTGCTCCCTCTCCCCACTCACACATTCATGCTCATCTTCAAGGTTGTTGTTGTAGCTAAATCTTTGTGCGCCGGGAGCAATTATGTTCAGAGAGGCACTGTATAAATAGAAATAGGATAAACTGTAGCCATACGGGTAAATCTTTCATTCCTGAGCCGAAATCATTTATGTTACCAGCTGTGTCATTTCACTAGTGTTTTTGAGTGTCCTGACCCCATTCGCTCCTGCTCCCAGGTCCACGCCGCTGGCGGATGATGTCACGTGGTGAGAGCGCTCAGCGCCGCCATCTGCTGGTTGTCGGGTTACACATGCAGAATAGTGGGCTGTTTCATGCCCACGTCTGAATGCCACAAGAGGAGCTTAAGCTGTCCAGGGCTTGCTGGGTTGCTCTGGGTGAGCAGATCTTGTGATCACTTTCTTCTCATCCTGTTCTTCTGGTGTTTTGGGCAGACTGGTAAACCTCTGAGAGTTTTTTATTTTTATTTTTCCACCACCGATCAGTTTCTGAGAAAGAATAATTTATTGGTTTGTATCTGGCTAGCCTGGGGCTCTTACGGTATGAAGAACCAGTACTAGGTGCTTGGCCCTTTAGACAAATTGTCCTTGACTTTGGGCAGTATCAAGACAATGTTTTATGGACATGTTTGCAGATATTCCCTGATTTCAGAACATGTGAGCATCTGCTGTTTGCATCCACAGTTTGGTCTGAGTGTGATCTAGCAGAAGACAGTGAGAAACCTTCAAGTTAAGCCCTTCAATCCTGGGCTTTGAGGCCACAACTAAACCATGACCAGCCCAGCGTCACGTGCAGGATGGTGCAGGGGTGTGTGCGGGCAGCATGGCCCGACTGCCGCAGGGTCTCATAGCGAGGAAACCGTCTCCCCATGGCTAAGCTCAGCAGATGTGGTTAGGTCAGGAAAGGCAGTGTGACAGCCCTGCCGCTCCCGTTCCCGCATGCACGTCCGTGTGGCCCAGCTGGACTGCGTCATGTGACAGCTGTCTACCTCAGGCGCCCGCTGACTGTCCGCTTCGCTTTTAATCCCATCGGACAGATCCCTGCTACCATAGACTCATTGTGTCTTCCGACATCATGGCAATCCATGAAATCTTAGGACAGTCAGAATTGGCCGGGGAAAAGGAGGGTAAGGCATGGAATCAAGCCGAATTCTTACTCAACATGCTTACCAAAGCGTTTTTTGTCGATGTTCGCGGGGTATCGTCAGGCTTCAATGAGGCTCCTGTGCCTGGCTCTTAACGCACCGCCCTACCCTGCCTACGGCTGGATCGCTCTCATATCTGTGGCTCAGCACTCGCCGTGCCTGTAGTTGCAGTGACAGTGTGCTTCTGGGGTCAGCTGTGTAGTTGCGATGTACAGCTGTTGTCATAGCGACCCTCGCCCCCCTCCACCCAGCACTGTCGTCTTTATTTACAGTAGTTGTGCTGCATTTGACCACCCTGCAGCCCTAATCTCCATTCTTGGCCACAGCCCCCCGTGCTTCCTCCCAGCCGCTGTTCAGCCATTGTCACGCCTTTTCCTTCCCATTGTTAATCCATTGTTATGTCTCTGTTATGGCAGTCATGCCTTTGTCACACCTCTGCCTGTTAATCCATTGTCATCCCTTTATCACTGCATTGTAGATTGTCTTTGCCTCAGTTGTGTTTTAGTGAATGTTCAGCAGGCAGATGCTTGAGCTGTGCCATATCTGATCCCCTCCCGCACACGCGCACACAGAGGATGACAGCTACTCCAGTGATAACCACACTGCCTCTGTCTTTTTACACTTTCATTTCATTTGTCTGTTCCCGTTTGCAACCCCCCCCCCCCAACAACAACCCCTGAAAAACTGTCACTTAGGAAAATGACAGCAAAAGGAAGTTAAACTACCTGGCACAGAATGATTTGTGTCGAAGCCTTCGTCTGCCTCTCATATACATATGTATTTGCTTTTATAAACCGGCTGAAACCACTAACGGGATCTGAAGGTATATTAATAATTTCTCCTGCTATTTATGGCAAACATTTTTCACTTTTATTACTTCATAATGTTGTTATTTACAGTAAGCAATTTTTGAGGCTTTTTTATTCAATTTCTTTTTGTTTTTGTTATATAAACGCTGACTTTTCAGCTTTTCAAATGCCTTTTGTTTTAATTAATTGTTTTGCCATTTGGGATACCAAATGAGAGCATGCTGGGGAGCACTGTGAGAGTACGCAGTGTGGAGGCTCCGGCCTGGGAGGAGGTGCAGAGAGCAGTGTGAGAGTATGCAGTGTGGAGGCTCCGGCCTGGGAGGAGGTGCGGAGAGCAGTGTGAGAGTACGCAGTGTGGAGGCTCCGGCCTGGGGGGAGGTGCGGAGAGCAGTGTGAGAGTACGCAGTGTGGAGGCTCCGGCCTGGGGGGAGGTGCAGAGAGCAGTGTGAGAGTACGCAGTGTGGAGGCTCCGGCCTGGGGGGAGGTGCAGAGAGCAGTGTGAGAGTACACAGTGTGGAGGCTCCGGCCTGGGGGGAGGTGCGGAGAGCAGTGTGAGAGTACGCAGTCTCTCCATCACCATTGATGAGTTATCAAACGCCGGCCCTTGTGCACCACAGTATTAATGCAGTAGCTCAAGAAAATGCTGTGTTTATAATGCATTGATTAGCACGTTGCAGTTATGCATTAGATATTATTTATCTTACATTAATATTGCCACCTCTGGCCTATTTGTAATGTGGCGTTCACACTTTCTTTTAGTTATGTATTGCATAATATTTATCTTATATGAATATAATATCCATCCATCCATCCATTTTCCAAACCGGTTATCCTACTGGGTCGCGGGGGGTCCGGAGCCTATCTCGGAAACAACGGGCACGAGGCAGGGAACAACCCTGGATGGGGGGCCAGCCCATCACAGGGCAATAATATAATATAATATAATATAATATAATATAATATTGACTCCAGCCAGTGTAGAATGCAACATTTATGCAAGTTTTTACAGTTACACATTCCATAGTATTTATGTTGGATTAATGTAATGTAATTGACAGTTTAATATAGTATTAAATCACTGTTGTATGCATGCAGTACTGGTTGGAAATAAAAACTGATCACATGACACAAAACTGAAGTTATCCAAATGGCGACCTGAAAAAATGTTCCCAAAAGTTAGGAAGTTTCAGGTTTTACCATGTTACCCAAATGTGGTCTTCGCAAACATACACACACATGTGCACACACACACACACACACCCGAACAGTACGGCAGATATTTCAGTGCTAATCGCCGTGCATCTATGTGGGTGGGGGGCGATCACGGGGGACGTTTGACTTGTCCCCTTTTTTGAGTTTCTGGAGCCCCCGCATCACTGTCTGAGGGAGGCAGTAATGCAGCTGCGTTTTATTCATTCTCTGAACGCCACACAGACGTTAAGTAATTTCCAGTTGATGCTTTTCTTTTATTTTATACCACATGCCTCCTGGGTAGGGGGGCGGCCAGGCTGAATGGGAGACATTCTTACTCGATAATGATGTGAATTTCCATCGGAATCTTGCCAGAAAGTCTAATTTACACCCAATCCCTCCCTCATTACACATTTCTTCCAAATCATCGCGTCCGTGGGCACAATTGACTGTTTTTAATCCGGCGCAAATTTTTAATTAACACTAATCTAACCTCGGAGTAATATATTCCAGAGCACATTGAGAGAGACAATAACTCATAAATCACAACCGTGGTGTAATTCCAAACAAGTAATTCTTTTCCCCACATAAATGATGTATTTCCAGAAAAAAAGCTTGCACACTGTTAACCTTTGATAGAGTTATTATTGGTGGTGGGGGGCATATTGCAGCAATATGGCTGACGCCCATGTTATGACTCACGCTGGTCCAGCACAGCTTCCTTATAGCACTGCAGTGTGTAGTGTTTTTTATAGCGAGAGTATTGTAGTGCATTGTGGGATACTTTTTGTGTAATGCCGGATGGGAGTCCCTCCAAATTTATGGCTTAAGTCCTCTCAAAGCTTACAGGTTAAAGCCAGTGCCACTGCAGCTGAGAGTTACTGTGTCCTTGTCCTGGATCCGTATCCATAAATCTCTGCAGCGACTGCATTTCCCTCCGGAGTAGGTCACATGATGGTCACATGATCCCGTGCTGGCGACGGAAGAACCGTTCTGTGCGCCGGCGCCCAAAGGGGTCGGCCTTGTCGCATTTTACCGCGCGGCATGACGAGCTGTCAAGATGAACGAGTTCTCACCAGCGCCCTTGTTTGTTTATGCAGGGTATGGCTTCGTGGATTTCGACAGCCCGGCGGCCGCTCAGAAGGCCGTGGCATCCCTCAAGGCCAGCGGAGTACAGGCACAGATGGCCAAGGTGAGTAGACCTGCGATGTGGGCCCAGCTCACGGCCTCGCACCCTGGGCCAGCCTTGTTATGATGACAGACAGATGCCTGGGCAGGGCCCCCTGGCGATCAGTCATTGTGATGTCATTGTTTAAGCTGCTAATGGCTCACTGATGCTGTGTGGAGGCTTTGATGATAGCTACCAGGTCCCGTTTGCTTCTAATGATGTCTGTTGCTGCCTGGAAGGAGACACTGATCGCCCTCAGAATGGATATGCTCTCAAGGTCTCCATGTCTCATTATACAGACTTTTCACTAAGCTTATTAATTTTCTTTCAAGGCAATAAAAAGGTGTTAGAAAATTTTAAAAAATGAAAATAAGTTGCTGGAATGCTCAGCTGGGGCACAGTATCAGTCAGCTGGGGCACGGTATCAGTCAGCTGGGGCACGGAATCAGTCAGCTGGGACACGGCATCAGTCAGCTGGGGCACAGCATCAGTCAGGTGGGGCATGGTATCAGTTAGCTGGGGCACGGTATCAGTCAGCTGGGGCATGGTATCAGTCAGCTGGAGCACAGCATCAGTCAGCTGGGGCGTGGTATCAGTCAGCTGGGGCGTGGTATCAGTCAGCTGGGGCACGGTATCAGTCAGCTGGGGCACGGTATCAGTCAGCTGGAGCACGGAATCAGTCAGGTGGGGCACGGTATCAGTTAGCTGGGGCACGGTATCAGTCAGCTGGGGCAAGGCATCAGTCAGCTGGGGCACGGTATCAGTCAGGTGGGGCATGGTATCAGTTAGCTGGGGCACGGTATTAGTCAGCTGGGACACGGTATCAGTCAGCTGGGACACGGCATCAGTCAACTGGGACACGGTATCAGTCAGCTGGGGCACGGTATCAGTCAGCTGGGACACGGTATCAGTCAGCTGGAGCACGGAATCAGTCAGGTGGGGCACGGCATCAGTCAGCTGGGGCACGGTATCAGTCAGCTGGAGTACAGCATCAGTTGTTGGAGGTCGGTCAGCTCAAATACACTGGCTGTCAGTCAGAAGAAATGCAGTGGGTGTCAGTCAGCAGAGCACAGGGGGTGTCTGTGTCAGTCACAGGAAACACAGTGGAAGTGAGTCAGCTGAAACGCCGTCAGCCTGTTCATCACGAGAGGAGTGACTGACACAGCAGGTGGGGGGGGGGGCATGGAGAAGCGGGATGCTCATTAAGTGAGATGGAGACATTTGGAGGGTGACGGAGAGCTTTATCTCCCAGGGAAGTGGCACAGGTGCTCCGCGTCTCCAGTGAACAATTTATCTTTCTTCTCTTTCCTTAAAGCGCCCTTCTTCTAATATTTATAAGGTGCCGTGCTTGTGGAATATAAATGGGCTCTGTGGCTTAAATCCTATTTAAATGCATGCGATTTGGACCTGCCGTAGTCCCGTTAACACGCTATGTGCATGTTAGGATATGGGCGCCTCACACCAGACGCGTGTTATGGCCAGCCCCATGTTTCCCGGCTATAACCGTGTTCTTCGATACATGTGGATTTTAGCACACATGTAGCTGTGTGTGTCCATGCGTGTATGGGGCATGATCTGAGCTTGATCTCATTTTCAGACTGGACCTTGTAATCATGTCAGACATCTCTGCCTCTTCTCATTTCCTGGTTCATTTGAGTATGACAGTTAGATCTGGAGCCCTGCTATCGGTCAACTCTGGATTGGACAGATTTCATTGTACAGATTTTAACAGTTTGAATGGAATTTACAAGGATTCCCATTGATTGTGTGGTGGACTCTTATTAGTTGAATGGGCTCTGGCTGCCTCTGTAGCCCTGAAGTGGATAGGATTCTGATTGGTTGTTTGCAGTGTAATTTGTTAGATGAGATTTGATTGGTTCAGCTGACCTGCTGGAGGTGTGATTTTGTCTGCATTCCAAATGGTGTAAATGATTATAACGTCTTTCTTTGAGTCTAGCATGTTTGTGGTTTTGTTGCACAAACAGTTGAAGACCTTCAACACAGAGTCGATTTAAGGGAACGCTTCAGGCATCGTTGCTAACATCTACTTAAGGAAGAAATTTGGGCAGTGTATGGTGATAATTTTACATTACGGGACTGCAGAATATCCTGAGAGATTGCCTTTGCATTTTATACTAGTGTATGCATGGTCAAACTCACCATCCCACCCTCCCGTCCTACTCACAGAGAGTACGCAGTCCCCAAGTTCCAGTTCTGCATTGCAGTGTTTACTGTCATGGTATTGCCGACAGCTAGTCGTTTTGCAGGTGTTGCGCCTTCGTGCTGGGGGTTAATTTCGAAGATGGAGGAGTAGATCTGACATCATCCCAAAGCACAGCGGCCCGGAGTCAACACTGTTGGGTCTTACAGCCGTGCACGAAGCAAGCAGCACTTCATTTAAGGCTGAACAAACCCAAAACGAGGCCTTCATGCCCGTAGCTTCACCCTAGGCACATTTTGGATGGAGCGTTTATTTTATAGTTTTCTCATAATTAATATAGTTTTCCCTCCTAAAATAGAATAAATGTAATGGTTACTTTTCTCTCTCTGGCTTTTGTTTGGATGTAAATATGCTTTCAGGTTGGGGTTTCCTGGTTCTGTGGGTGTTTGTGCCCGTTTGTGTGTTTGTGTGTGTGTGTGTGTGTGTGTGTTTGTGTGTATATATATATATATATATATATGTGCATCAATCTAATATAATCATGTAATGACAAACCCACGGCATAAAATATATATCATACCTATATATATATTATTTGCAGATATGGCTGCAGTTTAGCATGTACTTTTATAACCACACACACATTTGTATTCATATCTTTGTGGGGACCATTATTAATTTTGATGGAAAAAAAACTCTTATCCCAACAATGACAGCCTTAACCCCTACCCAGCCCTAACCTTAGCCATAAGTAACCAAACAGAATACAAGACCTTCTGCATTTTTAGTTTTTTGATTGCAGTCACATATTTTTTTTAAATTGAATTTCCCCTTGTGGGGACCAAAAAATGGTCCGCCGACACCAAAATGAAAGGTTTTATCACATTGGGGGGGGGGCATTTGTAATATATACCTGTGCCCCCCCCCCGCAAACAGACCCAGAGAAGAAGGCGCACAAGAGGGGTCGGTGTGGGGGAGTAAGGGGGGACGGTGGGGCCGTATTTCTCCTGAGGTGTTTATGCGTCATGCAGCAGGAAGCTGAATGCTCCACCTACCTGCTTCTACATACATCACTGCAGACCATCTCCGGCAAAAGACTCTTATGCCACTACTTACTAGAAGCTTCTATAGCGACAGGGTGCCAAAGAATGTCTGCATCGAATGGAAGGCTTGGAGGAACATTTAAAACACATTCATCTGATTAACGTTTGCATTTAAACGAAGACAAAGACCTGCACTAGCTACAGCTATTCCACACCAAGGCTAATGAAGAGCAAACACATCATTAGTGGTCGTGCCCTGCTTCTTTTGCTGTCTGCTGCATATGTCCCTGTCTTCCTGCTTGCCAGGATGCCAGTGTTTGTTTTCTCTGCATCCACCTTTGTCGAAAATAGATCCCAGGCTTCAGAGATTTTTCAGGATAAGGCTCTCTGTCTGCACTGAGCAGCTTGTTGAAAGAAAACTTCCTTATCTGGCCGCTTCCTGGTCAACATAACACTGTCTGGTTAGTACTTCTAGAAGCAAATTACTCCTTCTGACCAATTCTGAGCATAAACAACCTTGTGTGACTATCTGCTGGTGCCCTTTACACTATTTTACCCACGTCTTGGTCTAAATTGCCTTGTCTGCCCATTGCCCTTCCTGACCACTTCCATTGAGACATTGTCCTTCCTGACCACTTCCAGTGAGACATTGCCCTTCCTGACCACTTCCAGTGAGACATTGCCCTTCCTGACCACTTCCAGTGAGACATTGACCTTCCTGACCACTTCCAGTGAGACATTGCCCTTCCTGACCACTTCCAGTGAGACATTGCCATTCCTGACCACTTCCTGGTGAACAGTACTTTCTGTTACGTGTGTTTTACAGAGGATAGCAATTTCAATAAACTAATCAGGTGGGAAAACACTATTAATAAAATGTTCCCTTTATAACTGATAAAAGCTCATTGAAGTCCTGCAGTGGTTCAGAGGGTCACAGGGCATCCACACAGCACCTACTTACATCAGCCCTTTCTCTGACTTTCCCGCACATTTATTTAACAAAAAACATTATTGGAAATACATAGCTATGCATTTTCCCATTCCTCAATAGAACTATTTAGCAAATTCATTTACTGTATGGGCCTTTTGCAAAAAAGGTATGAATGTAAATAGCACATTGGGCTCATTTGATTTGCAGTTGATAAGGAGAGAGTTTCTCCCCACAGTAGGTCTCCTCCTCACATAAATGTTTAAGCCATTAAAAGTAGGGTCAGCCAGTCTCTGGAGCAATCGGGATTAAGGCCACCCAACGCCCCGGGGGGGGGCATCAGTCACCCAGGGACTTGAACCGGCAACCTTCTGAGTCCCAATCCACAGAGCTGCCCCCTCCCCAAACAAATTAAATGTTTTTGTTTAATACTTTCATGATTAGTGCATGAATTCATATGAACCGATATAGCTCTGATATCTTTATAATTATTCTAAAATGTAGAGAATGGTAGAAATAAACCTTTATGTGGAATTGTGTGTCCAAACTTATGACTGGTACTGTATATTTTTAATAAATGTCACGTCAGTGTGAACACAATGTATAGGGAGGAGAATTTCTGCATAAGACCAGGGAGAAGACGTGTGATGTTAAATCACTGACTTATTTAGCCTTAAGGCTCCTTGTGGCGTTTGTGCCATGCAGCAGTCTGCGCCAAGCCTTGCTTCTCCATTAGGGAGGTTAACGAACTGTGATGGTATGCCGTTGCCACGGCGCCGCATCTCATAGCCAGCAACTATTAAGAAGTGGTGGAGGATTTCTGCCTGTCATGCCTGTTACATGCCCCTTCTCATGGGGCCCAAGGGAAATATGTGAGCTCATCGGTGGGTCTGGGAGGCCCTGAATCAGCAAATGGAGCAAAGCAGGATGGACCCCAGGATGGCTGACCTCACATTTGCCCGTCGCCGTGTGTGACGTGTTCACGGCCTGTTCTGAAATTTCAGCATATGTGCCTCAGTAACTTTCACTGCGTTCTATTGGCCTTTCTTCTCCTCCTGTTTAGTGATATCAGACAGGCAGCTTTAAAATAAATCCGGTTTCTCCTTTCTCATTTTAAATGCCCGCTGAGAAACACTGTATATTTACTTATTCCGAAACACTAGTAACCTTTCTCTTTTATCTCCGGCCCAGAAGCAAAATGCATAAATGTTTAATGGCCACTGTAGTAAGAATAGGTTGTGAGACAGTGGCGAGATAGCATTAGCCGTGCGGGATCTTGTTGATGTGTGATATCCTGTGTCAGGGAGAAGGCGGCGGCTCCCGTTGCCCAGCAACCGCCGCGCCTCGGGCCACGGGCCCCCGCTGGCCTGTAACCCTTTGGGTATGTGATACACACTTTAGCGTTCCAGAGGGGGCAGTGTGGAGAGGACATTTTGTCATCATTTGGGCCAGAAAAGTATTAAAAAAGAAAAACAGCTCTGGGGATTTTTTTGTATAAAATCAGCCAATCAGAGGGTTGCGCATCGGTTAGTACTGTTGCCTGACACCTCTGGGACCTGGGTGTGAGTCTCTGCCATGGCTCTATGTGTGTGCAATTTGCATATTCTCTCCTTGTCATTCCTCCTGATGCCCTAGGGGGGGGGGGGGGGGGGGGGGGGGGGGGGGGGGGGGGGGGGGGGGGGGGGGGGGGGGGGGGGGGGGGGGGG
>JABFEA020000138.1:25289694-25309363 GCA_019775915.2 Cyphomyrus plagiostoma | reverse complement strand
CTTCTGCTGGTCTGTGAATTAGCAGGGATCTGACACCTGTGCGTGTCTCTGTGTCGCCCCCACAGCCCCTAGTGAGCCTCTGCTGTGCAAGTTCGCCGACGGAGGTCAGAAAAAGCGGCAGAACCAGAGCAAATACCCCCAGAATGGCCGGGCATGGCCCAGAGAAGGCGAGGTGAGTGCTGTCTGCGGGGTCACAGTCACACAGCCAGATCTGCACAGCGGCTGCGGACATGCCTGTGCAGAAAGACGACACACACACAGTCCATCATTCTTATCTTTTTAGAGACTCCCCATTCATTTCCATGGACAAAACCCTAATCCCAACAACGACAATCTTAACCTCAACCCACCCCTAACCTACACTATAAGTAACCAAAATAAATACAAGACTTTTTTTTTTTCGTTTTTTTTTTTTCGTTTTTTTTTGGTCACAGATTTTTATGAAATTGATGGTAATCCTTACAGGGACAGGAAAGATATCCCCACAAGGCAAACAGTTGCAGGTTTTTCTCTCATTGTTGGCAAATCAATGTAATATACACATTACCCCTCCCACACACACACACACACACACACACACACACAACCACCACATTCTGAAAACTAAAGCAACTGCATTTGTAGGAGCCCAGCCTGAAATTGAAATCAGATGAGACTTTTACAAGAACAACAGTGAGATTATGAGTCCTGGCCCCTAGCTCCCATTTAAACCAGCTCTTAATGAGCACTGACATCTGGCCACATTTAGTCTCGAGCATCTCAATCAGTCATTTAATCTAAACCCCAACCCCCCGCCCGCCTTTCCCAGACAAGCTCTATCCAGAACAGGGCTCCATGTATGCAGCTGGCCTGCTTCCAACACTAGGGAATCCTGGGAAAGATACCCCATCCTCCACAGGGACCCAAACACAGTTGCCAGTGTTATTGGTTCACAGGATTTCAAAAAAGAAAGAAAAAACAAGCTGTGAGAGAAGTAGCACATATGGAGCACGACTGCTTGGTTGAATTGAGCATGACAACAGAACACTCTCCCCAGAAATGCGTTTTCGCAACATGCAAATGCACCCGGCTAAATGCTGAACTCGCTGCTGGTCTTAATTGGTCCTGAAGGCAAGTCGTGGTAACAGCTGCATGTGCAAGGCGTGAATCAAGCGTTTTAAACGTAAACTCTGCCGTCTTTTGTTTCCCCCCCTTCCCCCCCCCGTCGTCTCTATTCACTTGATGACTTTTTAGTGTTTTTGGTGATAAATGGATCAAATTGGTTTTTTAAAAGCTGAGAAGCCACCCAAAGTCGCCTGGCAGAGCATGCAGTGGCTCTTCCTGGCTAGATGCTATTGAGGCATCATGTCGGAATCGCTACAATCATGGCGGAACTGAGCCGTAAACACGCCTCCTCCCCCCCTATCTGTTGCCTGCCCTGCTCCACCTTCATACTTTCCCCATGAGTTACGGTCACATGACACTGTCGCATCATTGAAATATCGCCACATTCACGCAAGTGCACCTGCAGGGGGCGCTCATGGAGGGATGAGACTCAAGTGTGGCTGCCCGACAGTAATTAACGGAGAGGCCCTCATCCATCTTCAGGCAGGAGTTAACACTCAGGGCCCGGTAGGGCCGTTTCAGATGCCCGGCCCCTGCAATTTGTCTCCAGAAGCGGGGGGGGCAGCCAGCAGCGTCGCGACAGAACAAAAGGAAAAGTAAAGTGCCGCTGTCAGCAGTTTGCCAGCCTCAGACACAATTACTGCGCTGCGATTCTAATCCCTGGCGTTGAGTGTTGCTGACTGACGCCCGAGGCTCATTATGCAGCGGCGTCTACCGTCTGCTTGGCGTGTGATTGCAACATGCCTGGCCTGACTGCGACATGCACCCTTATAACGTGTTCGCTGCATGTCTGTCGTGTTCATTTTTTGTGCCTGTCATGTGCTCACTGCATGCTGGTCATGTGCTCATTGTGTGTTTGTCATGTGTTCACTGCGTATCTGTCACGTGTTTATTGTGTGCATGTCATGTGCTCATTGCATGCTTGGCATGTGTTCACTTGTGTGCATGTCACATGTTTAGTGTGTGCCTGCCGTGCTCACTACATCCTTGTCATGTGTTCAGTGTCTGTCTGTCAAATGTTCACTACATGCCTGTCATGTGTCCACTGCATGTGTGTCATGTGTTCCCTGTGTTTGCTATGTGATTACTGTGTACCTGTATTGTTTACTGCATACCTGCCCTGTTTACGGCATGTTTGTCACGTGTTTATTGCGTGTCTGTGTCTTGTGACCCTGCATGGATCTCACAGATGCTATCAGCAGTCTTGTGACAGATGGTACCAGCCTCTCATCATTCATGTGTCATTTGTATGTCCTTCATGTTTTCCTTACATGTCTTACCCATGGTGCTCTGGCATCTAATTTATCATGAGGCATAAACATTCTCGTCTCCTCATCTTAACGTCACAGGAGAGGTCTGGGTGGGGTGGGGGGGGGTTTCAGCATTGCATGAGCCAAGGTGAGTCAGATGTCAAGGGACAACAGCAGTCAGCTTCAGCTGTGAGCTGTATGAGGGACCTACCAAGAGACAGTGACAGTGCCCCCTAGTGGCCAGTAGCTGGGCGTTACGCTCCACCCATATTGATCCTTCTAGAAGAGCAATGGGTGGCAAGGGGAGATTTATGGCTCATCCCACAAATCTTCCAGAGCCTGAGCTCTGTTAGTTTTCCACGCAGGTCTCACAAGAAATTAAGAGGAATTGTGGGGGTGAAATCCACTATCGTCAGCAACTCTGTTAAAGGGTAAAAATGTAGTTATTGCCCCCCAGAGACTGTGCGGGGGGGGGGGGGGCATCCTGGAATGCACGGCAATAGGTTGGCGATTATTTGAGGCGGGAGAAAGCCTGGCTTTTATTGCGACCTGGGATCTGGCGATGTCTAATATACAGCGAACAGTATGGGAAGTGCTGGGATTTTCCTGAGGAATTGTATACCCTGGACAGCCATTTTGGCACAATGATATTCTCCCAGGCCACGTGAAACCTAAATAATGGTTGTATGACGAAACTACAAACAATTGTTCCACAAAATCGTGTTGCCAGTCCAGTCGGGAGAATCAGCGGGTCTGGCCATGATTGGTACGTATGTTGATGTCATTAGTCTGATTTATTGGCTTCCCGTCTCTCTCTCGTTCCAGACCGGCATGGCGCTGACGTATGATCCTGGGGCGATGCAGAATGGGTAAGGCCCCCCTCCGTCTGGCGGGTTGGTCCCTTCCTCCTTCCTGATCTCCTGCCATGGAAAAGCCCTGATCCATCACGCTCTTTCTTCCACTATACCGTGGCTTTCAAGCCCATTAGATGGGTTAGATGCTGTAAAAAATAACTGTGAGCTTCAGGACTTCCGGAGATTCTCTTCCTCTCTGCAAAGCACAGAAACACACTGCATTCTTTTCTCCCTCCTTGTCCGCCATGTCACCCCGTCTGTCTCCATTCTGCTCTCTCATTTGTCCTCCTTCTCCCCCCATCTCTTTTTTAGTGCTGTCACTCTCCTGTACTTTTTTTTACTGGAATGGACGCATCTTTACACAGTCATTCTAAGACACAGTGTTTCTGTTTATCAGGTGCTTCTAAAAATGGACACCCCCTAGCTATCAGGGTGGTATTTGTGTATGCCTTTGTTGTTCTGGCTTAGGGCAAAGATGTTCATTAATGAGGAACACATCTGAGACACAATTCCTCAATGTGTCTGTGATGTTTCGCTCTGTGTTACGATGATTGGCGTGTCATTGCTCAGCATGGTGCCCTTCCTATACATGCACGCTGCACATGACCCGACAATCCCTTTCGATTGGCATCCTCACACATCCATGCCCCTTCTTAACCAATCACGTTTTATGGAGTGGTGAGCCCTGCTGACAATTACCGCTGTCGTACCGGAGACAGGTAGCAAGCTAAATAATTAACATGCAAGCTGTTCGCATTTATTGGAACTGAAGTAGCAGACAAAATAAAAATGTAATGATTAATACTAAGGAGGAACATGTAAACAATCCTCAGTGTGGGACCTCCCACGCCTGTCTGTCCTCTTCCATTTGCTTCCTTGGCTTTTAATTGGCTGAATCTTTCCCACCATGCTGAGACCGCGGCCATTCACCACGGCTTGCTGTGCCACCGTGTTGGTTATAAGCTCAGTTTTCCAGGTCCCAGGGTCAGCGACACATCGCGGCTCTGCTCGGGGAAATCGGGATTCCATTGGAAACGTAGCCTCCGATTTCCATGCAAGTACAGCACAGACATGGCCTCGTTCCCAGGCCTAGATCAGTACATGTAGACCAGTGAGTCTCACTCAGCATTATGCTGATCTTCTCTGGCTGACCACTGGGTGGAGCACTGTCTATAGCATGTGAGAGACAGTTGCTCGGCAACAGCCTCAGACTTATTGATTGGCAATATGGCTCAAAGCAAGGCTGCTTTGCCAGCGAATGACGGTGCTGGTCCTGAAAGCCATGATGCCCGTTGGACTAGGCTTTTTTGGGTCTTGGAGGTGACAATTCCTGTAAGAATATTCCAAGCTAATCCTCAAAGCCACAGTGTCTTAGACTAGTTTCCTTTGGCCTTGGAGATCACAGTGCCTGTAGTATTAGATTGTTTTTGGCCTTGAGGTCACAACACCTGTAGTACTAGGCTGTTTTTGGCTTTGTAGTTCACAGTGTCTGCAGTACTAGGCTGTGTTTAACTTTGAAGGTTATATTGCCTGGAACACTCCAAGCTGGTCCTGAAACCTAGAACATAATGTTCTATCTTTGGTCTTGGAGGTTGCCTCATCTGTAGGCCTGCTCTACCCTGGCTCTGGATGATCACAGAACCCCTCTTGCTCTCTGTCTCCCCCTGCAGGTTCTACTCCTCCCCCTACAGCATTGCCACCAATCGGATGATCGCACAGACCTCCATCACGCCCTTCATTGCTGCTTCACCTGTTTCCACATATCAGGTGAGGAACAAGGAAGCCGCTGTGTGCTGGTGTGTGTGTGTCTCTGCCTGTGGGTTTGTGTGTGAGAGATTTCACTCAAAGATATGAGTCTATATTAGAAATATTGGCCTTTTTCTCGCTTGGCACTCAAGGCAAAGGCAGCTATGAACTTATGAAGAATATAAAGTTCAGTTTTTATTTTCCCCTCCTGGCACCCCATCCTGTGAACTTTCCTCTGTTTTATTAAGGTCAGGGGGGCAGCTGGGGATGTTGTGTTCAAGGAGCTGCACTTCCAAAATGTTAAAGTTAAAGTGATCAGCCTGAATTTGCTCATTGAGTATCTGACTTGATATATGGGCAGAATTATTAACTTCTGTAAGATACCTTGGACAAAACAGTGTAATTGGCAGTTTAATACAATTTAATTGTCTTATGGACCTTTATTAAATGTTACAGGGCCTAAACTCCTCATCCCCAAACAGACCTGTAAATGTTTCCTTTAATCTGAGGTTCCTAGAGCACTGGTTTCAAACCCAGGTACAACCCTCAGGATTGCAAATGAACAGTCTTCCCTCCATAAACTGATTTAGCAAAAGCCATTGGGTGTATAAATGGCTGCAGTGTATTTGCTTAATTGTGCCTTTGAGCACAGCATTAAGTGTGTCCTTCATTCTTGCCGTAGAACAGGAGGGGAAAGAGAGCAGCCCTGCGGCAGCAGAAATTCTAATGAAAGCCACCCAGCTGGGTTGGCTGCCTTGGTATAGTCATTGTGTGGTCAGCTGAGTAGATTCAGGAAATGCGGTAAGGGAGATCTAACAGAGGTGATCAGGATAAAGCTCTGCATACGCTGCACGAATAAGCTCCAGAACCTTGTCTTCTTTTGCATTGAGCCTTTGTTGTGTTTGTATATGCTTGCGTTGTTTTTTCATCCAGTATTTTCAATTAAATTAACTTTTATTTGGTATAGTGCATTTTCACATTTCACTGTTTCTAAGCGCTTTACATTATCCCCGCCCAAAGTCCCCAGTGATTAAGCCATAGATGACAGGGGCAAGGAAAAACTCCCTAGAAGGACGAACCCTTGGGAGGGACCAGACTCAGAGGGGGAGCCCATCCTCCAGGGGCCGGCAGAGGAAGCCAAATGAGCATGATGGCAAGACCCCAGTGCACACTGTCCCAGTTTCAAGATTTGAGTCTCAATGCGGGGGGGCAGGCAGGTGATGGCAGGCAGGTGCTGGTGCTGCTTCTGATGGCAGGCTGAACAGTGGCAGGGAATGAGGGAGAGACGTCACAAGGGCGAAGGGCGGCCAGGCCGGAAGGACATCGCCTAGTAGAGGCATCACAGACAGCAGGGTAGGCAGGATATCTTTATTTTTCTGGGCTGTCCAGTCTTCGTTCTGGATAACTGTGCCACCAAGCCCGTGTGGCAGACTGTAGGCCCTAACCTGCCACAAGCGTTCATGTGTAACCACGAGATGCCTGCATTTAGTACCAAGCTAATTGTCCCGGCATGACATGCCACTCAGGCATTTCCAGTTAAGAGCCCTGATTACAGGCATAACAGAAGGGCATCTCTGGGGTCTGCCCACTTGACCATGACACCTTATGGTCTGACAGTTTATTTCTCGAACCACTGGGTAGCCTGCTCTACTGAGTGGGGGCACAGAGCTGCCGTCCATGTCATGGTGGCATCACATAAGTGCCGAGTGCCGGAATGTGGTTGCAAGGCCCGCGTTTATATTTCCTTGCCACAGAGTGTTCCTTTGCAGACCTAATGTGGCGTGGTGTAGATCATGTCTGGTCTAGCTAGCAAGGATTCGTTGGACTGTAAGCCCTTATTATTGAAACACAAAATTTGAATATGAGCCCGAAGACAAAATGCATATGCAACAAACTACAAGTCTTATACTCAATCACCCCAAGATCCCATGAATAACTGAATGTGAACATGATCCATCTCAGCTTCTCCTAAATGTGCCAAGCTGACCTTGTTTAAACCCCAAACCGGGGTGTAGGCTAATTGGGGCCAGCTGGATCCTATCCGCTGAGGGCATACTTTGGTCTGTGGCTGGTGGTCAGATGCTGCAGGTTCTCACAGTTATAGAAAGTGACTCTACTGTGGAGATAGTCTTCGGCATCTTTCATAGGCAAACTTCGCAGACTCCGCAGTTCACGGGTTCAGAGTCACTGGAGCACAAAGACTTTCGTAAACAGGATGTCAGGCTTTATTATACTGCCCAAAGATAATGTCAGTTTTCCTCAGCCGAAACCTGCTTTGATTTCTGCGACCTTCCTGCATTATTAAAGTAAAAAATATTATTTACATTCCAAACATCCATCCACTTTAAAATCGCTTATCCAGGTCAAATGGGTCATGGTGCATTATTGCATTATGTGATATTATGCTGTTTTGTTTTGCTTTTTCTGAACTGAATTCTGCTCAACATACATTCTCACAAATGCACAATGTTGTGCGCAGACAAAGATATGCTCACAGTGGTATTTACAAGTAATAATGAAAAAAGAAATAAATACTTATTTTACCAGTGAAAAATAACTGATAATGCTATAAACTGCTCACACCCATGCATCCATTTTGCCCAGTACTGTGTCTTGCTGTTGGATTATATTCTCGCACCGGATTTGAGGCAGAGGGCATCCGGAATGAGATGCCACTCAATCGTGAGACTCCCATGCTGACACACTATGGGCAATTTAGACACTGCACGTTTACCGAGTGTGGGAGGGAACAGGATGATCCAGATGAGAAGCACTACCCCTAAGGGCAGAAGACAGGGGACAGGTCCTCAGCAGCGCCGGGGGTAGGAGTCACGTGTGAGGCTACAGTGTTACTCACAGAGCCCCTGTTACCGACAGACATACATGCTTTATTTGTTATCTTAGGTCGCTGGAAGAAAAACACTTATTTATTTTTTTTTTACAAAGCAGAAAGGCTGGTGTTTACCCAGCTGAAACACACAGAGAACAGACATCGGTGATGCTCAGATCGTTTGTTAGTTTGTCTGGCTCCACGAGGCTGTTGTTTCTCTGCTTGTCTACACGCATCATGAAGTCAGCGTAAACACAGACACACACACACACACACACACACATACACACACACAATAGTGAAGTTCCTATAGTTTGTAAGTTTATCCAGCTCAGTGAAGGCTGTACTTTTTCTGCTTCTCTACGTGCCTCAGGTCAGCAGCAAATAGCTTTAGACACCCCCCCCCCACACACACACACACACACACACACGCACAATTTCTATGTTTCATTAAAAATGCCTTTTATGAAGTGGAATTAGTCATGTAAATTCATGTGGACGGAAGTAAAAACCATGTGAAGTGGGTGCAGGATGAGCTTTTGTGACAAAGCTGCCTCCCTCGTTTGCGTAATTATTAGACCGGACTCATCATGGCAGCACGGGCAGAGAGAGGCGGGTTTGAGGAGGTCAGCATTCACAGACAATATCTCGCCCACAGGTCCAGAGTACGTCATGGATGCCTCACCAACAATATGTTATGCAACCAACTGTAAGTACATGTGTGTGTGTGTGTGTGTGTGTGTCTGTGTCTGTGTGTGCACTTCTGTAATCACTATATTGTGGGGCCCAGATGAAAATGTGTAACTTTTTTTTCTTGTGGGGCATGTTTTTGGTCCCCACAAGGGGATACTTAATTTTATAAAATTCTGTGACTGCAATCAAAAAACTAAAAATACCAAAAGTCTTGTTTTTTGTTTGGTTACTTATGGTTAAGGTTTGGCTGTGTAGGGGTTTAGTTTTAGAAATGAATGGAGAGTCCCCATAGAGATATAATTACAAACCTGTGTGTGTAAAATGACCTGTCTCTCCCATCTGTGAAGACCCAGCAGACACTATAGCACATACCACACTGCTTACCTATTCAGCCATAAGTCTTCTGCAACCTTCATTGCTTCTGGTTTTTCATGTTTACTCCATCTTTGATGGTGCTCGTCTTCCAACCCTTCTGCCATATTCTCATCCATACATTTTCTGAAACTATTTGTCGTGACCAGGGTCACAGGGGGTTTGGAGCCTATCCTGGATGCTACGGGTACAAGACAGGGAACAACCCAGCATGGGCCGACACTCACACACCATTCGCTCACATATGCACACCTATGGCCAATCAACTCCAGTTAACCTCAGCATGTTTTTGGACTGTGGGAGGAAACCAGAGTACTCAGAGGAAACCCCATGACGACATGGGGAGAATATGCCAACTCCACACACATGTGACACATGAGACTCGAACCCAGGTCCCAGAGGTGTGAGGCAACAGTGCTAACCACTGCATCTCCATGCCATTTTTAACAATCACTATTTCTATTGTCTAACCACCATACCACCAGCGGTACTCCACCAGTATTACTCTACCAACAGTACTCTTCCAACAGTACTCTTCCAGTGTTATTATACCACCTGTATACCAGTGTTACAATACTAGTGTTACTATTCCAGCTGTACTGTACCATTGATATTATACCACTAAAACTCTACCAGTGTTACTATACCATTGGTATTATACCACCAAAACTCTATCACTGTTACTACCAGTGTTACTATACCAACAGTACTCTACGAGCTGCCTGGTTCCTTCTCTCATGTCTCCCTGAGAGAGTCCAGTTCAGACCACCTGGTTCCCATCAGACTGCAGAGTATGTTGGAATAGTTACGCAGTACTTTCCACGCTGATCGCGTTTCTGCCCTGTAGAGCCAAGGGCTCTGCCTGTTAGCAAAATCTCAGAAGGCAAGTGATGTGGGGGCGAGAGCTGTTCATGGAATCCAAAACAAACTTTGGCCTCTAAGCAAACTGTTTCAAAAGGTAAACTGTAGGCACAGCCAATTATGCGGCGCACACATTTCCAGCAGGCTGTGAATCATGCCTGTTACTCTGAGAACACTGTCAGTCTCATTTAGCTGTTCCTACAGCTTTTCAGGAAGTAGTTAGAGAAACATATGAAAGCAAAATGTAAACATGGAATAAATTGGCCTTGTGAAATGTAATGATTTTCTTTTGAAATGGTCATCAGTAACAATGCAGATTGTCCTTAGACATGATCGTCTGTGATGGTCTTTGCTGTTTGTCCTTATATGTGGTTGTCAGTGATGGTCTGTGCTGATTGTCCTTACACATGGTCTTCAGTGATGGTCTTTAATGATTGTCCTTAGATGTGCCATCAGTATGAGGCTCAGAGTACAGAGTTGCCACTGAGTAAACATATTTAGGTAGCGGCAGGATAGTTCATGATTACCTGCTCAGGCAAAGACTTTCAAATCGTCCAGTAACTGCTATTTTCATATTTCCATTATGGAAACAATGAAGTTTGGGAAGGCAGTTTTATGTACTGCATTGTACTGAATTCCAGAAAAAGCCTTAAAACCTCATAATTATACTGAAGTGTTAAATTTCATTAGCACCATTTGCTCCATGTCCTGGGGACGATAGATAGGGGAGGGCAGTGACAATTTTGGGAGGGGGAGTTAAGTGACTCTGCATATCCCTGGATCATGATTAATGCTTTAACTGAATGCCTTCTACTCCTACTTTCCTGCCGATGCCCATCCTTGCTCCCCCCACCATCTATATATGCAACGATCCAACATTTTTATTTCCTGTTTCCACTGTTTTGTTGAATCCATCCGCAAGCAGAAACTGTAAGGCCTAAAAAGGGGGGGGGGGGGTGAAATGGGAAGCCCCATCCCCAGTAAGACTGCCAGTCCCTATCCTCCTTTCTTGCCCAGAGAGACCCTCACCATCACTTTTCCTAGTTATGTTCCTAAGACTGTAGCTGTATCTTCTTGGTCCCATTGCTTCTCCTGGCTGTCACCTGCATCCACGGGAGTCGGGTCGTCCTAGGAGGGATTCGCCGAAAGCAGACAATGGGTTTCCAGCTGTCCTTTTCCACCATCAGTTCCTATCTCTTTGAGTTCTCTCTCCCTTGCCTCTTATTCTTTCCGATCACAGTGATCTTTTAAGAGCATCCTGTGAGCAGAATTGTTTTCCTGCCACAGACCATTTGGATGGGGCCTGGACAGCAAGCAGATGGCAGAATGTTTCAGCAATAACAGAGTGGGCCTGGCTCAGATTCCCGGGGAAAGAGCACAATGGAGGCTCAGTAATGAAAGAATCTTTTTTGTCATTTTGGCAAAGTCAAGTCTGCAGTTTGTGATTTCAAGAGTCTTCAGCCGGAAACGGAGCACTAGCATGCAGCTTTCTAACAGCTCCACATGGAAACACTCCTAGCTACTCTCATTCTTTATGCTGGCCGGCTTTGATCGAGGCCCCTGTGGTCATTTTTAATGAGTTGATGAGAAGGACGAGTGCCTTAGTCCAGAAACGGCCATGAGTCCATACTGTTTCGACCGGGCCTTTCTCGCAGTACGCTCTTTCAAAACGTAGATGGAGCTCACAATGCCTGCTGTTGACAGCTACTGCGATGTGACTGCTGCAGGTTTCACACCTGTCGCCATGACAGGACCGTCTGGCCAGTGTGTGCGCAGAGACCGTGGTATCCGAGCTCACTGGTGATAATCTGCATACGCCCGCTTTCCTGACTCCCTGTAGACGCAACTGAGATTTCGACGTTGCTGCATAACTAATGCATTAGCACATGCACGGGACTAATGTACATTGACTACTCAAGTACGAACGTGAGGAGACAGAGCAGTCAGGTGGCCTGCTCCTGTCGGAGATCCATACCCTCCCCATACCCTCCCCCCTCAGCTCAATCATCCACATGCTCCTTCTGCTGCTTCCAGCCCAGGAAACTGCTCATACCGCAGCCCCAAGACTTCCCTTGATCCTCTTACAAATCATCTGAGTGCAGAGTCTTAGCTATGTGATTAGTGAGCTGTATTCCCCTTCCCCACATCATGCATACAGTCACAGGGTCCCAGAGTCCCAGTGGAGAGGCCCTATGGGCCAAAGCTGGACAGTGAAAATGGGCAGGATCGCGGCCTTGGAATGCCGGAATGTTCCACAAGCTGGAACAAGCCCCCCCCCCCTTTTTCTGTCTACTTTGTTCTCTGTCTGAGCATGTTTTTGTCAAACCGGCGTGTGTGTGTGTGTGTGTGTGTGTCCCTAGCCCAGCCTTGTGTTTGCGATCGCTTGAACAAAGCAGGCCTGGATCTGAAAGCTGGGGACCTCCTGAGCGGAGCGGCTCACGGGACGCCGGGTTTGGATCATGGGCACGTGCCGAAAAAACAAATGGATGAAAAGGGAGGATGGGGCAGAGGGCCGCTGGCAGCGGGTGGGGGCTTCCTGTGCCCACATTCGGCTAAGTCCTTTGTCTTTGGAGATGATCGTGAAGAGTCCTGCTAGAGTCGCCTTCTTATCGCAAAGGAAGCACACCGTCAGTGGGAGCTGCGCGTTCTATATCGAGCACAAACATGGTGGCCTGAAAATCCCCATAAACCGGATTTTGACGGGCTCTTAATATTCCCGACAGAAATAACGAAGCAATTAAATCGGCCGGCGTTCCATCTCGCGCTCGCCCGGGAGCCATATGGGGATTTCTGTGATGTTACGGCAGATGTTCTGCGGCGGGCAGCGGGGCGGGCGTGCGGTGACAGCGAGCATTCCTGTTCACTGTCTCCAGCCCCCCTCAGCCCCCATTGTCTTTTGACTTCTTCCCCGACAGCCAGCTGGCCATTGGCAAGTTAGCTGAAGGAGCTGAAACCCAAGTTTGGCACCTGAGACAGAGATGCACATCGTGGGAATCTCGCACGATGGAACCTCTGCTTCTTGATCCCTCAAACCATCCCGTGCCCGAGCTGAGGAATCCTCCTCTACTGGCTTTTATGCGCATCATCATGCGGAACCGCACCAAACTCCTGTATTATTCATGCCCATTTCTTTGGCTTTCGTCTCTCTTTGACCCCAATTTGAAATGCACAAACCAGCGCCTCTGGTCGTCACAGGTCTTTCAAATTGAGAGGCCCCCACAAACTCCACTGGCGGAGTGCGGAGCAGCACGCACCTCCTCAAACGCGGTACCTCCCGCCACCGGCTCTCTCCCACTTCTCAGTCTGCGTGTCTCCCTCAGCAATGTGACGCCCTCGCAGAGAGAGCCTTTCTCTCTCAATTCCACCCACGGCCTGGTAAGCGGTGAGCCGCCTGTGGATAGAGCTGCAGAGTGAGGACGGGGACGGAGGGAGGGAGGGAGGGGGTGGGAGAATGGAGTCAGTCTCTGAATATGAGCCCATATTTATCCCTGGGCCTCCTCATCTGAGCCAGAGCCACCGTGACACAGCTGGGGTTGGAGGTGTGTTTCAGCCCTTCAATGCGCCTTAATCCCAGTGATGGGGATTCTGAGGTACAGACAGTTTTAATCAACGTCTTGTTAGCTGGTGCACCTGTTGCCGTCTCATTAAACCAGCCAGTGATCGACAGCACCATACAGTCCCAGCATCTGTGGGTTTCAAAGCACCATTCTCTCCCAACACTAGTTTAGCTCAGTATTTTCCAACACGGTCCTCTGGAACCCTCAGACAGGTCATGTTTTTTGCCCTAGCTGGAGCTGCTCCCTCCCTAGGAGGAAGCAAAAATGTGTACTGTCTGGGGGGGAGGAAAAATGTGGACTGTCTTGGGGGGAGGAAAAATGTGGACTGTCTGGGAGGGAGCAAAAATGTGGACTGTCTGGGGGGGAGAAAAAAATGTGGACTGTCTGGGGGGGAGAAAAAAATGTGGACTGTCTGGGAGGGAGCAAAAATGTGGACTGTCTGGGGGGGAGCAAAAATGTGGACTGTCTGGCCGGCTTTGTAAACGCTGGTTTAGACCATTGTGTAGCTTCAAATATTTCTTTGCGGGAATCAAAAAAAAACACGACGCTTATGTGCCACTGTCCTCACTGACGGCCCTGGGAGCTTAGTCTCCACCAGCTGGAGCTGTGTTTTGGAAAAACACGCTTGCGAGAATGACGGCACGTTTCCGATGCCTATTGGGCCTCGCAGCGGATTCAAAGACAGAGTGCAGGCTACCTGCTGAAGGAGCATCAGACTCTCCACCAGATCCCACAGTGAAGATAAGTCACTGTGAGACTGCAGAATAACCTCAGCTGCAGTGAGGAGAACATGCTCATGTTTGCGGTGACGTCGTTGCTGCATTGACGTACTGACTGCGCTTAGGGTGGCCTGACATTAACCGTGTAATTCATCACCAAGGCAGCACTATGTGCTACATTGTGCCAGTAGCTAAGACATCACTACAGACATGCATGTAATCTTCAGCTGGTAAGAGGAGTGCCATTTTGTCCATCCGTTTTCCTTAACTGCTTATCCGGTATAACGTCACAGCAACCCTGTAGCCTGTCCCAGTCAGCACTGGGCAGGAGGCCCCTGGACAGGACGCTGTGGATGACTTAGAGATACACCACAGTGCACCTTTTCGGGCTGCAGCACACACATGCACACACACACACAGGCAAACATCGGGAGAACACGCAAACTCCAGACCAAGAGCCGGGACAGGAAATTACCTCACACTGGTCACCTACACTGTCCTAATAACACCTTGCATGAAGTATATTGCATCAAGGCACTAAGAGTTTTTTTAATCGTTTTCAGCCCATGAGACTGGTTAATTTGACCTGCTATAGTGAGAAATAACAAAAGATGGGGGATAAAATTAAAGTAAAATATCACTTATGTTGCTTTTTAGTGCTAATGGTGTGCTAGCTGGTATATATTTCTGTCAGAAGTCATGTGACTTTGCTGTCTCCTGTGATTTTCGTAGCAGGGTGGCGTGGTGCTTTTCTGGGTCCGGGTTCCGAAGCATCACACAGCATGAGCGAGTCGAACTACACGAACAGCGAATGAGCGTCATGTGCAGGTGGCAAAATGAAGCGTCTCCTTATCTGGAAATGTCAATTTGCTGCGAGAGAGAGGAGCGTGTTTGACGAGCGCTGAGCAAACATATCAAGGCGGCTTTCCGTAAGACGGTCTCGCGTTACTCCATATACCGTAGCTCACGTCAGTACAGCAAGCGGGTGTGTAAAAGTCATTTTCCAGTGGCATCTGCAAGCTCCATTTGCTCTTGAATGTGGAAAACGATTTTAACCGCCTGGTGCCTGATATCCTGTCTGAAGTCTGTTTGTTTTTCTGACTACCTGAGGACAGCCAGCACCTCCCTACCCTGCCAGAGTCTTTCATTTATTCGCTTATACTCAGATTTGAGGAGAAGCGACACAGAAACCTAGTCAAGGGAGAAGATACCTGCCCCAGCTGCCCCTGCACCACAAGGGGGCATCTGCTGAAACTTCTCAGTTTGCACTGTGTGCGTGTTTGAGTTGGACTCCCAACTTTGGAGGTGGTGGTCTTTGAAGGAGACCCGAACCCTGTCTTCTCTTTTTCACGTCCTTTTCTGCTATTGCTTTACTGCTGCTGCTGATATCAGACAGCCGTTTTTATCGCAGGAATGGTTGCCGCTTCTCCACAACCGCTTTAACTGCGCCGAGATCTTGCACTTTTAAATTCCTGTCACCTGGTTGACCTTTAAACCAGGCCTCGTGGTGTATTTATATATGGCTTCTACCTATCTGTTGTGCATTGGAATTCACCGCCACTTTCTCACGATGACCTTGCAGACTTATGGTTCTCCATGGTCTTTAAGTTTCTTACGTGCTGCCGGAATGTGAAATGCTCGGTGGGTGTCCTCCGTAGGGGATCTTTTCTGTGGTATCCCAAACACGCAGGAACACAGGCAGATAGCAACACAGCCCTGAATGTACAAACTCGCAATCGTGCTTGATGTCTCCTTGTTTTTTGATATGGAGTTGACCACCCCCCACCTCAAGAAAAAGAAAAACAAAAATTGGTCTGCTGTTCTTCCAGCTCAATAGCGCCACTGCGTGGTTCAGTGAGGCCAAGCAAGCCACCACTTGATAATAGGAAGACGTGAGGTCATGCTGCCCTCTGCTGGTCTGCAGTGTAATTGCTCAGTCGGCTGTCACCTGTCCAGTGTACATGCCTACACACACATGCATTGCAAGTACTGCGGCGTGCCTGGGCTCCTTCTGCGCCACAGAGTTCTGTGTGTTTCTTATGAGGGTGATGACTGACATCTGACCCGGTTCTGGACGCCGGTCCTAGCCCATTCCTGTACTCTCATGTTGGCAGTCAGCCGTAGCCAATCGATCTCAGCATTTCGGTCCGATATTTATTATATCTGTGGGAAACGTTGCTACTACAGTTGCAGTATGCCTTTAAAATATACACACGCATAATATATATTTAAATAAATTTAAACAGACACCATGCATCATTTCCAGAACTCTACGCAGAACATGCTCGGATGTGTTAGGATGGCATTAAATCATTTGTCCACTCGAGGGGGCCTGGAAGAACCCCCCCCCAACATCTCTGATATGATGAGTTCTACCAGGACCATGTAGGATGGTGATTCCCCTATGTGAACAGGAACAGCACATCCTGGCCCGCCCTCAGCAACATCCACGCTCATACAGACCTTCCTAAGCATTCACAGCTGTCAATCACTCACCCACACACAGCCTGAAAAACACAGAGCTCCTTTGTCCATTACGAGAGGATAAGCAGACCACTTAGCCAGTTATTCAGACTAATTTTGCACAGTGAGTTGACATTTAACTGCCATTAGATGGCGATAGAGCTAGCTGTTCCCCATCTACACTGAATGTGCACATGTGGCTCAGATAGGCAGACATGACAAGAGCTAACCAACCAATATTATTTACTGAATTACAAGCAGAGAAATTAAGATATTACTCATGGAGTCATCAGTGAGTGAAATAAAATGAGACTTTCAGAAACAATAGTTTGGTTGTGACGACTTTCAGTGTCTTGAAAATACGTATCCATTCCTGGTCGATATGATGTCATGCACATGCTGTCCTCTGGGGGCGGGGCTCTATGCTGTCCTCTGGGGGCAGGGCTCTATGCTGCCCTCTGGGGGCGGGGCTCCATGCTGCCCTCTGTCCCAGTTGTATCACAGGTGTTCTCCTGCTCTCTTGCCAGGGTGCTGTGATCACACCCGCCATGGAACACACCATGTCCATGCAGCCGGCCAGCCTGATTGGGCCCCTGACCCAGCAGATGAACCACCTCTCTCTGGGCACTACAGGAACTGTAAGTATTACGCTGGAGAAAAACTGCATGACTGTCCGGCAGCCCGTTCTTCCACACCTGCAGATGAGATATCTTGGATCTAGCTCTGACTCTGGTCCTCACGGGGGCACTTTCTGGGGTCACGTTGACCCTGCGGCGCCTGGCAGATTGCGTTAGAGAAGGGCGGCAGAGCAGCTGTTTAACGAGATCTGGGCTTTCGGTACCTCCAGCCAGACATTGACTTACATCTGCTTCTGTCCAAATAATTATTCAGCAGAGTAATTAACAACTGTGGTAGAGTAAAGAACAGCATGCACGGTTTCTCCCAAGGAGCACCTGACCTCGTCCATGTTCACGACTTTCTAAATATTATTAAGGATGAACCGACCTTCGGCACATTTGGTCTCCCCACGGTGTCTGTGGGTTTTATGAGCTTTCGGTCGATCTGAATTGCTTCTGAGTTAGCTGAACCGGGGTGGGCGACGCCTGTTCGAAGTTATGAAGCGGGGCGACGTAGCGATGGTTCGGGGAGAGGTTCGGTGGCACCGCACAGACATCGGGCCGGGCCTGCCTTCTCGCTGAGTGGAGACGGCAGTGAGAAGTGGACCACGGGCACCTGCTGTTTGGCCTTCGCTGTGGAGACTTACCCGGCTGTGCCGCTGCTTTTCACGCAGTTCTGTTGGCCTTACTCCCACCGCCATGTTTGTTAGGATGCCAGGTTTGGCTGCGAGCCTGATCCAAATGTAAAAGCCCTCAAGAATCCTCAGAGCATCCCGAGTATCCATGGAATCGCATGGCAGCAGCTGTGCGCCGTTCCTGCCTCCTAATGCCACCACCGGAATACAACCGCGTTTCCCTGGGGCTGTGACTCCCTGGGGCTGTGACTCTATGAGTCTCCAGAAGGCTCTACTTCTTTCCCCATGCCTCTCTCTTCCTCATTTCCCGTTACACCTTCATCTCCCAAACCCCACCTGGGAAATCGATGTTCCTTCAGCATGGCCGCCACGTCCACGCGGGATGCCCTACTGGGCTCCGGAGCTTGTTCTATCCTTAGCTGCCCGCTGGCACTCCCAGGGACTCAGGACGCCATCCACTGCTCGCTCACCACACCGATCATGGGCTATTTCGTTGTTCCGGAGCCGTGACCTTCAGCGAGCTGCCGCTCCTTCCCTGTGTGGAGAGAGGAGAAGAAGAGGGTTCTTTATATGACTGTCCAGCGTCAGGAAGGGGAAGGAATCAAGCCCCGAGCCAGAGAGAACTATAAGCAGTCTGATGTGATGGAGGACATACTGTATGGTCTAAGGCAGCCTCACCAGCTGTTTAATGTGTGATGGTGGCAGCCGTCCTCTCACCTTGTCTTCAGTCTGAGGACGCCCCCCCACACACACACACATACACCCCCCCATACACACACATACACACACACACCCACACAGACACATACACAGACCCTGTTGCTTGTTGTTCCTTGATACCTGCATATGGTGTTGGCTCCCATGCATACAGCTGTCAGAGGTGCACTGTTGCTTAGCAAGGAGCCACCCTGTGTTTTAACCCCCCCTGACCAAATCCGGCTCTGGCTGAATAGCCCGTGCTGTCTGGACTGGCTTCCTCCTTTCCTGCCACCCCCATGTTTGCAGAAGAAGATGTTTTAATCCCCTCCTTAGCTGAGGTCGTTTCTGCAAGCTGATGTCAGCAAGGTTGGTTAGAGCTTAGTTAGTTAGGGGCCGGTCTCTTCTGTAACTTTGTTTGCATTTGCTGTTACCTCTCTTATACACTGTTTCCATAAACACCTATGACAGACAGACACACAACAGGAGAAAGACTGTGGATTTCACGTGTAGCCATTAACAACCTATCTATATTTCTTTTGGTTGATTTGCTTAGTTACCGAGCCTAAAAGTCACCCTATTTTACTTGTAAAAGAGAATTAATGACAAGCAGCTCAGCCGATAGTAACTGTCCTTCTTCCACCAATGACAAACACTTCTGTCCATTTAAAGACTAAGAAAGCTTCATTGAAACTAGTTGGTGGATGGCAGCTAGATCTTTTCTTCTCTGTTGTATAGACCTTTGAACTTTGCTTGAAGCCAAGCCAGCCTGTGCCCCTTGGGTGGTGGGCCTGTATGTGAAGACCTCACCCAGGTTCCACCCAGAGGCAGGAAGGCAGACCTCTGATCTTCAGCAGCCTCGCAGCGGGGGTGTGTGGATGTTTCTGTACTCGGCTGATTATTTTTAGTGCGCAGGGGGACCATTCAGATCTCATACCCTGACTTTAAGATCCACACAGCAGCGAAAACAGGAATTGTTTTATTCAGAAATAGTGCAGGCTCAGGAAATGTCATTTCTGCAAGATGGGAAAATGCAGGGAAAACAACAGGGGAAGCGGAGGGGTGGGGTGGGGTGGGGGTGGGGGGGCATGTGTGTGGCTCAGCATGCTGGGGTGAGAGAGGACAAAAAGCGTAATATTAGCAGTGATCACAACTGACAGACTCCAATCTGGAACTAATAGTATAATCGCGACCATGAGAATGTGGGGGGGGGGGGGGGGGGGGGGGGGGGGGGGGGGGGGGGGGGGGGGGGGGGGGGGGGGGGGGGGGGGG
>JABFEA020000138.1:25271012-25289594 GCA_019775915.2 Cyphomyrus plagiostoma | reverse complement strand
TACACCAATGTGTAACTTATAGTATAACCGCGACCATGATAATGACCCCCCCCCCCCTTCAGCTAATCCCCCAAACCCCCCCCCCACACACACCCCACCCCCACCCGAACCGTGTGGCTCATGGATTTTGGACCTCAAGGAAAAAATAATTGAGAACATATGATAAAAGGAATCCAGTCACCTGCCTCACATTGCCCAGAAGTCCCTAAGCCACACCCCCAGACACACACTAAGCCCCCCATACATACACTTGCATTTCCACAGGCGATATAAAAATCAGCATTTTTCTGTCCTTATTTTTTTCTTGTCCTTCCAACTTGGCTCCAGAATGGTCTCCTTGAAGCCGTCGTTTCCCGTGCCCTTTTGCTCCTGCCATAAAGCGCTTTTCCCTCCCGATACGGATGCATCGCACACCGTTTGCGAGCTTCAGTAGCGCGGCCCGGAGTCGGCTATCTGCCGGCGCCACCATGGGGGGGGATCCGGCTGCCAACAAACCGTAAAGGAAATTGCTGCTCGCGGCCATGGGGAAATGTGTGCTGTTACAGAAGGCAGTAACAGCAAGGCCTTGAGTGTTGCCTCCAAACACCCTCAGAACGATCCATCCAATGATCCGAGACTTCGTTTTGTCTGGGGTCAAAGGGCAAGTATCACAGTACACCAATATAACTGCCGCAATCTATTTCCTCCTGTCTGTAGTGCAGCTGTGTGTCTGTGACTGCGCAGAACGTCTGTAGAACGTTAAATTCCTCCGACTGCATGCTCTGCTTGGTGTGACAAATGAAAAAAACCATGCGAGTTGTGAGTTTGTAGGTATTTTGTTTCTAGGTCTTTGAGTTGGCAGTAACTTGCTGTCAATGTGCAGGATGTCCCTGTGAACTGTCTCACATCGTATTACTGTACAGGGGACCGTAAACAGGATAACACGTCTCATAGCATTACTGCCATATTAGTGTTCTTTAAAATCACAATATAATGTTACCAATGGAAACGTCTAATGCTCACAAACAGAATTCTGGGTCACTGGAACTGGTTTTATAGTTGCATGACGAAAAGCAAGGTGGGCCGCCCCCACCACACTGTCAGGTCTGTTGGAAACAGGCAGCTGCCTGGGTTTGGGCCCACTGACTACACAGGGGGGTTGGGGGGTGTGGTTCCCGGATTTGGGGGGAACTCAAGTGCCGTGGAACTGGAATCAGCTGAAATGAAACCTTCATACACATCAAACGAGATGAGACAGGAGCACCGAGTCTCAACAGGACTGACTGCCGAGCAAAGCTGACTGCTCAGTTTATATCGGACCTGGGGCTTGTGGTTTTAATTAAGTCCTTGGGGACACGATTGCATCGCATCAGTCCAAGTTGCGAAGTTGTGAGCGATTCCCCAACTCACCACTGCCCCCTGATGGCGATGTCTCTGTGTTGCAGTACATGACCGCTGCGGCCGCAGCTGCTCCTATGCAAGGGACGTACATTCCCCAGTACACTCCTGTGCCTCCTTCCGCCGTCCCAGTCGAAGTAAGTGTGCTCAGCCGACCTCTGCCCTCTGACCTTCTACCTCTCCCGTACCTACCATGTGTTGCTAGGGCAGGCAGAGGGCCCAGCTTGACCTCACAGGCCTCTCACCCAGCATGCACAAAGTCTTTTAAGAAAATTATGTTTGCGTGTCCATTCACACGATAACTATATGTTGAGGTTTTGTCCTCAGACAGTTGCTGAGGTGGCTCTCCTAAACTGTGCTGTTTAAGAAGAACGTATTATGCGTGGCAACAGCGAGTATCTCTGGAGGAGTGCTGTTCTGTTTTAGTTGGTCTGGTTTGTAAATCAGCACCACCCGGCTGTTCCTGGCGTAACAAAACTGCAAGCTCTGCTGCCTGCCCCCCCCCCACTCCGGAATACCCTGATGCTCTTCCATCTGTGGGAATATCTTTATGTTTCTTCATGTCTCATCTCCATGGAAACATTGTAGCGCTCTCCCGTCTCTGTGGGGATGTGTTGGTGCTTTCTCGTTATGCCTCAGTCAAGCCAGTAGGGGGCACTGGCAGAGTGTGGCATAGTGTTAACTGATGATAACTTTCCAGATGGTGCCGTGGCTGTCATCACCTTAATAAAAATAAATAAAAAGAAGTTTCATTCTTTTTTTCTGAACGATGAAGAGAAACAGTCTCCTTCTGTCAGCTGTTTTGGTCTCTGATGCACTTCCTGTCTCTCCGTTTGGGGAATGGAGTCACTTAAATACACTCTAGATTACCCTACTGTTTTGGCTGGCAGTCCACTAGTGGCCACACCAACACTCCCAAAGTACTTGTTGTTCCACCTGATCTGAATATTTAGTTTTCTGATACCTACTTGATACTGAGACTCTATTACAGTGTGAGAGGCTGTATTACATGTTCAGCTGCATGTACCACAGCTATAAGGGAGAGGGTTCCCTAGCTTCTAAAATAGAACCATAAACTCTGGCAGAACCAGCCCTTGCGAGGCAAAAACTATTTTAGGTAAAATGTGCTGCCCTCTAGCAGATGCGAGGGCTCATAACAAATGTACGGTAAGCCAGATGCACATTGTCCCTGCCAAGCAGCATTACCTGATAAGGCACACTGACAAAGCTCAAACGAACACGAGATGTTTCTCAGTAACGGTTTAGGGAGAGACAAGTGCGGAGCCTTAAAAAAGCATACCAAGCCATCCCAGAATAATCTCACGGGAGTCTTATGAGCCTCTCCTATAACAAGGAATAGATGTATCCCATTTCCCATGATTCCTGAGTGATATAGTCCCTGTAAGGGAAACTTGGTAGTGCAGGACAGGTAATCGTATAAGTTTGGGGGAGAAGTGACCCCCATGACCTCATCCCTGTGCAGGGAGTGGTGGCGGATGCCTCGCCCCAGACGGTGGCCCCCTCCTCGCAGGACGCTGGCGGTACACAGCCCCCTCTGCAGGTGGAGAACGCCACTGATCATGCGTCCGTCTACTCCTACCAACAGTCGAAGTGAGTATCTGCACACGGGTGACGGATATGGGTTGCCAGATCTGAGCCCAGAATCAAAAAGCCGTTGCCATGCTACTCCGCTTGATACCTCATGACATGGCAACCGAGAACGTCCCTCCTACCCCAGGCCTGGTTAATTTATTTGCCGCTATAGCCCGGCTCCCGTCGCCGGTGATGCAGATTGGAATCGACAGCTCCCTTAATTAGCGCTGGCATGCCGGAGAGCCGCCCCCCCATTGATCCCGGCTGCCGTCTCGCTAACGAGGCGTGATGCACGGCAGTCATGGTGACCTTCACTTCGCCCGCTTCCATTACACTGTCACAATGGTTTACGCTGCAATTTATTAAAAGGTGCCAAGGTCGTTCCCCTGCTATCGATTAATACTTGACTTTGATATTTTAATTTAACTCACCTCTGGAGCAGAGGCACCGTTCCAGGCTTAGCCCCTGTGCCCTGTACAGTACTCTATCCTGGGTCTCGAACCCAAGACTTTTGGATCATGATTAACTCATTAGCCGCTGTAGCTCCTGCCATCCATTCACAGTGCTCAAACTTGGAGTAAATGACTTAACTAAAACAAAAAAAGACTAATTTTAGGCAACATGTATAAAAGTTTCCAGATATTAATTATGAAGCAGATTAGGACCACAGAGTAAGACGACTGAGTAAGCTTTCCTTTTTTCTTGTGACCCTGCCCAGAATCACTAGTTAGAGGATGGATGGATGGATGGATGGATGGATGGATATGGTTATTTTCTGTCTCATAATCCACTTTATATCATATGGTAATTCATTCTGCCATCATAATTTTCACATTATATGTTAAAATGCTTTGTATCTTAAGGTTTGCAGCCTATAAATTGGTGCCTAACAGAGAAAAGTTGAGATATTGTGTGTATTTGGTCAATGCTGAGAATTCGTCCTTACCTGCTGTCTCTTGCTCTCCCCTCCCAGATAACACGGGACAGAGGGGCATTACCTGGGACTGCATTGCCTTGAGTTGGGGGGAGGGGGTGCTGGGTATGGCTGCACTGAGACTGAGGCTGCACAGCCCCCAAAAGGACACTTCTTCATTTTCCACGGGGCCCCGCCAAGGAGGTTTGTGACGGGCAGAGCCGTGAGCTGCAGTCTAGTAGCCTGAAAGCCTCAAAAAGGCTAAATTTTTTCTTCACAAAATTTCCTGAATAAAAAACAGAAAATATTTAAAAAAAAAAAACAAAAAACAAAAAAAAAACAAAAGAACGTGCTGGTAGGTTTCAGTGGCGGTGAGGTTTTTTAAATTAGGAGAGGAAGCCAGTTTGAGAAAAGTTGTCTTCCTCTGATATTAAACTACTCTTCCTTTTCATTTTTTTATTACTTGTGTTAAACTTTAGTTTTCTAGAGAACTTTAGCTACGTTTTTTTCTTGAATCTTTATTGCCTTAATTTCAAAGACGTCAGAGACTTTTCCAGAAGCGATCAGTCACACGTCTTGTTAAAAAAAAAAATCTAATGAATGAAAGTGGCTTGGACCAATTGAATGGTACAAGATATTAAACAGAGATGAGCTGAGAAGAGAGAGATTGAAAAAAAATATTGAATAAGCTGTACAGATTCAATAGAGAAGTTGTTTCTTTGTTAGAAGTGAACTTTATTCATCAGTGGCAACCAGGAAGCTTATGGTGTGGTGTGGTGTGGTGGTGGGGGGGGGGGGGACGGCCATCTTGGAAAAGGGGACTCAGAGGTTTCCAGAACAAGGAACAGTTGCAGCGTCGGCAGAATGTGGCCTCTGTTGCAAAGCGTGCAGAACACGTTTCTTCTTTTTTATGTTTGTTTTTATTTCACTTTATGCGGCAGAATTGCTATCGATGGCATTAGTGCTTTTTACCTGCAACCTTTTTTAAGAGCTATATGATGTTTTTAGCCTGCGTTGCTTGTCACATTGCAAAAAAAAAGAAAAAAAAAACTAATGAAAATAAATAAAAGCTAAAGGAATTGAAAAAAGCTAAATCAGCAAACTGCAAATGTAGATAGAAGCTTATGGTTAAAACCAATTTGTGCAAAAGCAATAGCTAGAAGAAATTGTTGACAATTTCTGTAGTTTTTCTTAGTTGTGAATCAAATGCAGGCTGTGGATGGCCTATTTTATACCAAAGATGAAGAAACGCCCAGAAGCTGAAGAGGAGAAAGAGATTTTTACTTTGTTAGTTATTTTTTTATTATTTTGTTCTCCTTGTTCTCCTTGTTGTCGGTGTTCCTGTTTTTTTTTTAAACCTTGACCTAGATGGCCGGACCAGAGGCTCGTTTCCTTTCTAGGTGTATACTACCTTCCACTGGCGGTTCGTGGCAATGGCACCGGCCCTGAGTCCAGCAGAGCCAGAGTATAGCCAGAGTATAGCCAGAGTACAGCCGGGTGTGGACGGAGTGTGCTGCTTTTGGGTGGATTGGGGGGGGAAGAGAAGAGGCAGTCACTCCGCCCTATGGGACAATCGCTGGGGGTTTTAACACTAGGAGGCGCTCCCTCTGTGCCTCCCTGTGACCTCCTTCTTGTCCCCTTGGCTAGCTGGTGTTGAATACAGCATACCAGTCACCTATGGCTGCATAGGAAACAACCCCCCCCCCGCGCTTCGTCATGATCCATTTCTTAAAAACACAAGCTTTTCCACCTCTGTCAGAGAGAGAAACTGTCTAGGGCTCACCTCTGTGTATTTAAATTGTATGTCAGCTACCTCATTCTTTCCCATTGTTACGTTCTAAGGAAATACTCAATAACAAGAACAGCGCGTGTAGCTTAGCTCCGGGGCAGCGGAAGGCTGCCGACCAGTCTGGGACTTGCCCCTTCATCACCTCCAGGCAGGTGACTCCATTTCTTCGTGGCCCAGTACTGATGTTGCTCTCTACCGTGCTCATCTGCTCCCTCCTAATTAGGCTCTTCCGAAACAATGCCATGCAGCGGCCACTCTGCCGGAGGCCGGCGCAGGCTGGCTGGAAAGCGTTTGACGGGGTCCCAAGGTGTCTCCTGGAGAAAAGCCTAAGCAGGCTGCCATCTACACCGGGTTCCCCCCAGCCAGCCCACCTGCTTCGCTGTGCCTTCACCTTGTGAAGGATGAAGCCCGCTCTTCACGCACGTTACAGGAGTTTGAACAATCACGGCCCTCTTCTAAGCGGAGGACCACAGCAGGAGAAAGGCAGGCACCAGTTCTTTGCAAGGCATGATGGGTAGGAGAGAGATTGTGTGAGATGTTCTGAATAGCTGACTCCGAGACATACAGTCAAATGCTACAGTTAAATCGTTTCTCGAGTGCCTTGTTCCGAACCTTTACGATCGATTCTCCTAATTTTAAAATGCAAAAAGCACACACACTCACACTCGCAACTGTAGAAGAGGTTTTGTATTGCTGTACTAACTGATCTTTCACTTTCATTCTTTTCTTTTACAAAAGGTGCTAAGACAGAGGTGGCTCATGTCTCATAAGAAACTAGAGCTCACAAGTTTAATGACACCATGTACCATTAATGTAGTTTAACACACAGTGATGTATGTCAATTATTAGTGATCAAATATTTATGAATAGCTACACCATCAGATGAAGGTGTAGTTAAAATTATGACATTAAATATAACCACTGACAGCGGCAATAATTCCTAACTTTTTGATGTATGTTGGAGACCGAACTGTCCCAATGATTGTCCAAACTCCTGCAACATTGGCAGAGGATAATCAGGCGGTTTAATAACCTCGGATATGCATCATTTCTGTCTGGAGAGTCAGGCAGGACCTGTAAATCAGAAACATTTTCAAGGAGGTGATCTCTGCTCAAAAAAATAATTTGAAAAGTTCAGTCATTTGCAATTTAAATACACAAGGTGCGTTTCGTGTTTTTGGCTGCTGTTGTTTTACTGTTGCTTTTTCTTACTGTATTTTTTCAGTCTTTTCGAACCATAACTTGCGTTGTGTCACTGCTAGGCATAGTTCAGGCTTACAAGCATGTCCTGTTGAGTCTTCTCAGGATTTTTGTTATGCTGTGAGTCCTGTTGAAAGGGTGGGCGGGGTGGAGCTGCTGGGTTGAGCCAAGCGTAACCAGTACTGCCCCCATATGGGCGACCGTTGCGGCATTGAGCATCTTTCCTTTTCCACCAAGAATATCTCATGCGTGAGAATATGAGGGGTCTCCCTCAGGGAGAAGACATTTCTGCCAAGAAAAAGGGGCTTGTTTGCTCCCTGATGAAAGCAAAGGGCATAAAATCACAGAGCACCCTGGATCAGCAATAGGACATACAGCACATAGCAAAAGCAGAACCACCCCCCCCCATAGTCAGCTGATCACTTGCTGTCCTGTCTGTGCAGAATGGAACTATGGGTACGCCAGCAGCTCCTTCTAATGCACAGATTTCCAGCAGAATTGCAAGCTTTTAATCATTTTCCCCCTTTTCTGTCAAGTTAAAAGTTGCTGGCCCCATTTTAACAGACAATGGGACATGTCAAGCCGCAGTGAGACGATGCTGATGCGTTACCTGGCCAAGTAGCGCATGTAAAACCATGTTTAAAAGGGCAAGTTTTTTTCTTTAAAAAGGCTATCGGTCCTTATAAAAAAAAGTGAAATATCCTTGTAATACAATCTAATAAAAAAATTCTCTGGCATAGCAATCTGTCTAAACTGCTGCGTTTTTTTAGATCAGAAGTGGTCAAACTCAAGTCTTAGACAGCAAACTAAGCGGAAATTAATCAGGTCAGCTCTGACCCCATAAGAGAATCCCGACAGAACCCAAATAGAGGGGCTAGGAATATGGACGTTATAGACTGGGGCAAGAGTGCCTCTTGAACATTAATCCTCAGATTAATGTGCAGAAGGAGGAGGAGCCATTTTACCGATGGCACGCCCACCATTACAAGCTTGGCCAATCAATGATAAGTACAAGGGGCCATTCTGACTGATCATGTGCCACCTTACATACTTAGCCAATCAGCAGTCTATGAGTAAAATCATTCTGTTTGAGGGAATACGCCCTGACAAATTGGGCCAATCAGTGATAAGTAGGAGGAACCATTCTGAATGACACCACTTAAGAGCAGGACTAATTAAAATGGAACCTCATTAAACAGGCTGGTTTAAAATAATTTATTCTGGCTTTAGGAGATAATGTTTGTTTAATCTTTATGAATCCCCTCCCCATCTGGGAAAAAGATCCCCCCCCCCACCTGACAGTAGGCGAGCTCATAGCGCAGCTGGCTGTATGTTCCTGCTATCTAACATATTTTCTGGAGGGATACCAGGTGGTTGGCTCGGAGCTGGAATCCCCGCTTTTGGGTTTGGGCAAGGGATGTGTTAATAGTCTCGTGGACCATGACAGTTTGGTCGATGTTCCTGGACGGTCAAGCACAGTGTGGTTCGGTACAGTACAGCACAGCACAGCACGTTCCGGTGCTCAGGAAGAAGAGCTGGCTTCTTGCCTCTGTTTTTGTGTGAGAAGAAAAAAAAATGAGGAAAGTTATTTTCTTTGTTATCCTGCCTTTATTTTTTAGAAAAGACTAAATGTATTAGCTGCTACGAAGTTCAGTATTTGAGAGCCAGAACTGTGCCGCGGGTGGAGGAGCTCGCTGAACGCGTCGTCCTCCATGGTAACCGGGCGCCATGGCGACGCCGTTTCCTCAGCATGGCCGCCCACGAACAAAGTCTCGCATGTACCGCTCCCGTGTCGCACGTGGATTGCCATAAAATTCACGTGACCACGCCCTGCCGGACGAAAGCAAACGACCTAGACTGCGTCGGCACACTCACTGGGACAGCGAGTAGAAGCCAGGGGTCAATCTGCTGCTGAGGTTTGATCCCCATCTGATTAGCTGAGGTTTGATTAGCTGGTGTGGTCTGGAGGTACAAAGATCTTGATTTCCCTCACGGAGGTTTGAGGCCTGGGCACCTCTAACTCTCAACACTCCACATCAGTTTTTCTGGATACTGAGCACCTGAGACATGTTGAGTAAAATGGAGGGATTTGCAATCCCCTCCAAGGGTGGCTGCTATGTCAGTCAAGCCTGTGTTGACCTTAGAGTTAAGTGCTTTATTTCTCTCTACGGAGAGCGAAGAGACACTATGAAGTTGACATGAGCGTTGAGTGTTGAGGAAGAGCACTGTGGTGAGCTTCTGCTGTTCCAGAAGGAAATGATAGTGCCAGAGAGGATTAACTTGAGCGAAATGTGTGTCATCCTCGTTGTGTGTAAGTGAGCACCGGCAGAAAGGAGGCGCCAAAGAGTCCCATCTGCATTGTTTGGCTGTAAAGCTGCTCTTCCTACATTGTGTTTGTGCATGTCTGACATCACTCTCCGTCTTCCTCCCTAGTAATCTCTACAAAACATTATAATCCTCATGATAATGAAAGACATGAACCACAAGTGTACTTACACTCTGCATTTATCGTCGTCTGAGGAGTAACATAATTATGAGGGGCTGAACCCCATTCATCATGCTGCCCATGACCATGTAAAATACTTTGTCACAGACATGGCAGCAGAAGGTGCTCCCTTGCCTGATTGGTTAATATAGCACATGTGATGGAAGAGGATGACCAACGGCCGATCCGCATTTCCAAAGTGGTGGATATATACACAAATCATTTTTCCCTGCTGGCAGTACAGACGATCTGTGTTCCCCTTAAATGGACTCATAGCCTTTGCCAGTATTGGTAAAACATTTCTTTACCAGGAGACCAGGAACTTTAGGTGTACCTTGCAACTGTTGGTATTACATTTTTTCCACTGAGAACATCTCTTTTAAAGCTCTGTATCAAAGCTCACAGTATTTTAACACACAGATCGTTAGTGGGTCTACTGATTGTCTCCAGATTGCTCACATGCCATGTTTAAAACATCAGAGAGATACTCTCCAACCTGATTTGGAGATTACACAATGGATTGTAATGTTGTCAGGAGACAGGCCATAGACCGCCTCTTCCTGCAGAGTGATTGTCAATTACGACATGCTAGAATCAGCCACTCGGCTAATTTAGATCACAGGTCCACAAGGCTTTTGAAAGATCACACCAGTGTCATTAGCTTTTAGCTGATGAGACTAGCTGATGAGGCTTCCCTGAGATGGCAGTGTCCGTGCGCTCATGGTGAGTTTTGCTTTCGCTCTGTCTGCATTGGAGACAAAAGTGGAGCCAAAAATGCATATCCACAATTGCAGTCATGTGATTGGCGGTCGTCCCCAAGGACTGGGATTTGATTGGTTGTGGAGGCTTTGCGTTCAGCATGCTCGCGTCTTTCTCTGCGAGTTTCTGGCTCTAGGAAAAAAAATGTATTGGAGTAACATAGAGGGAAAACCATTGAAACTATGTTTTACCAAATTTATTGAAAACAACACAACCTCTATTAGACATTAAATTATTAAAGAGAGGAAAATAAGAATATTTATGAAATCCTTTTTGTACAGGTGTTTAAAAAAAAGCAACAGAACGGATCTTCGATGCTATTTTTTTATTTGTAGTGCTGTCATGCTTCCCATGTCTCTGAATTGTGATCCTGAGAATTTCTGTAGATCAGTGGATGTTAGATTTATTCTTCTGTTTTATTATGTTTTTTTTTTCTTTGAAGAAGCTTTCAATAAAAAAAAAGTTGAAAATCAGATTGTTCTGCGGCTCCTTTTTGATCTTTTTCTTCTATTGTGGTTAGTTTTGCATCCACCGGCTTGGCGTTGAGCCCACATGCCATACGCTGGGCTTCTGTATCTGCTCACCCAGCTCTTACAGCAGCAGAAACACTGCATGTGAAGATTCACTCCTAATCGTTATGCGGCTCTGACACATTCAGAATGAAAAACGTAATAGAGAATAGGCAGCAGGCATCACCCATGACCAAACAAACACAGATTTCTGGGCTGCCATTATTTAGATGTTTGTTTAATTCTGTTGTTTTTAATAATAATAATATTGCAGCTGCTATCTATTTTACAGTCATTATCTACACCATACTCACAGACTGTTATACTAGAAATAAACTAGAGGCAATGTTGCATGCATCTACACATCTTGTCTTGTTTATAATGATTTGAACACATTTCCATGGTAACAGCTTGTCTACTTTTGAACGCCCAGGACTCTCTCGGGTATCCTGCTGAGGCCAGCGGTGAGTGGGAAAGAAAGATCAACCATATAAAAGTTTAAACCCACATAAACATTATTATTAAAATGGACGATATTCCAGAAAGTTACACCAACCCTGGTATCACAAAAAGATGTATTATGCTAGAAAGTTGCCAATTGAAACAGGGATTGTTGAAATTAATAGCTGTATTCTTCTAGAAAAAAATTACGCAATGGCTTACATTATGTTATGAGAAGTGGCAATCACAGGTCCAAAACTAATTACATGAAAAACATTCCTTTACATCTGAAGGACCTTGCGATAGGCCAGACTGTCACAAAGATTATTAAGGCTCTTATATGAGTTGACTCAAGTGCGTCATTTGTGCCCCCCTTTAACTAAAATTAATTTATTTCACTTTATCAATATTTACTTAGTTTTGTTATTTTTGATTTGCAACTATATATGTACGTACATATGTGTAAGTAGGTATGTATGAGTAAGCCTATAATCCAAATACATTTAATTTCCCATGTGGATATTGTAAATTCTCAATTTTTACTGTAAAAGCAGATAAATCTCCCATTATGCACAGGGGCAGGAACCCTTTAGAGAAGGATCCCCTGGAGCGAGGCATGAGCCACAAGCTAAACTCTATGGACAGAGAAACACCTCAAGAGGAAGAGGAATCCATTAGCATACAGTCGTAGCCAAAAGTTTTGAGAATGACACAAGTATTGGTTTTCATAAAGTATGCAGCCTGTTTTTATGGTGGCATTTTGCATATACTCCAGGATCGGGGCACCGCCAGTGCAGAGCTCGCTCAGGAATGGCAGCAGGCAGGTGTGAGTGCATCTGCACGCTCAGTGAGGTGAAGACTTTGGGAGGATGACCTGGTGTCAAGAAGGGCAGCAAAGAAGCCACTTCTCTCCAAGAAAAATGCCAGGACAGACTGATATTCTGCAAAAGGTACAGGGACTGGACTGCTGAGGACTGGGGTAAAGTCATTTTCTTTGATGAATCCCATTTCCGATTCTTTGGAACATCCGGAAAAAAGATTGCCTTAGAGAAGAAAAGGTGAGCGCTGCCATCAATCCTGTGTAATGCCAACAGTAAAGCATCCTGAGACCATTCATGTGTGGGGCTGCTTCTCAGCCAAGGGACTGGGCTCACTCACAATTTTGCCTAGGAACAGAGTCATGAATAAAGAACGGTACCAAAACATTCTCCGAGAGCAACTTCTCCCAACCATCCAAGAACTGTTGGGTCCCTAGCCCCTTTTCCAGCACGATGAAGCACTGTGCCATAATGCAGAAGTGACAACTAAGAGGCTCAGGGAACAAAACATCGACATTTTGGTTCCATGGCCAGGAAACTCCCCAGACCTTAATCTCATTGAGAACTTGTCAATCCTAAAGAGGTGGGTGGACAAACGAAAACCCCACAAATTCTGAAAAACCTCTAAGCATTGATTATGCAAAAATGGGCTTCCATCAGTCAGTCAGGATTTGGCCCAGAAGTTGATTGACAGCATGCCAGGGCGAATTACAAAGGTCTTGAAAAAGAAGGACCAACACTGCCAATATTGGCTCTTTGCATGAACTTAATATAATTGTCAATAAAGCCTTTGACGCTTATGAAACGCTTGTAATTATTTACTTCAATATACCATAGAAACATCTGAGCTAAAGATCTACACACACTGAAGCAGCAATCTTAGTGAAAACCAACAATTGTGTCATTTTCAGAACATTTAGCCATGGCTGTATTTAGAGAGGGTGCACATCTCAACCTGTGCACTAGAGGCATTCTGAGGATAATACTTCCTGCTCCCCTGTTTATCAGCTGACAGCCTAATTATCGGTAAGCGTCTGCGCTTGTGTTGGGTTGTGATCCCTTCAAAAGCTGCGCTGAATCGGCTCGGCACTTTTTCTTCAGTCTCGATTCGGTGAATCGGCGAGCCGATGGGATTTTATTGCCGTCGGGTGAAAAATGGTCAGTTTATTAAGAGTGTAATACAGTAAGAGGAATGAAGGGAAAATGAGGAGGGAAGCATGGGGGGCATTGAAGGGGAAAGTGTATGGGAAGGAGACATCCAAATCCTTCCTGAGGCTTGGACTCTTCACAAAGAGTCATCCAGAGCATGCTGGGTTTCTCAGGGATTATGGGAAGAATTAAAAAAGATTGACTGTGTGTGTGTGTGTCTGTGTGATTGCGTGATTATGTTTATAGTGCATTGTGGGGGACCATATTTTGCCTACAATATAATAAAAAACAGTTATTTTGACATTGTGGGGACCATTTTTCAAGTTAAGGGTGATGTGACTGAGAATTTAAAAATGAATGGAATGAATGGAGAGTCCACACTTACATCGGTACACCAAGATGTGTGTGTGTGTGTGTGTGTGTGTGTGTGTGTTTACAAGTAACACTGTGTGTAATACTTTATAGTACTGCATTAATGTAGAACATCTGTACAGCATTGTTTATGTATCTCTGTGTAGTACAACCCGTATTACTGTCTGTGTAGTACTATCTCTGAAGTACCGTCTATTCAAAACTGCCTGTAGTTTCTTAGGTTGTGTGTTTGATGCCGTGTTTGAATGTAAACGTTACCTTAGATCTTAAAAACGTTGACTTTGCTAGACCGCTCAAACTGTCAGCTGTATTCTGGTGTCCCAACCTGACCACCAGAGGGCGTCAATGATCAACATCGGATTCTGACGCTCCAGTCCACCAGCTAACTAGGTGTTTGCCTGACTAGATTGGTTTCCTACTTGCTCCCGGTGATCCACTTGTCGCTCAGTCTTGTGAACATCTATGTACTGTTTGGGGCTATTGTTAATTTACTTGACTTTTCTATCAGTTAATGATTGTTTATTTAACATGTTTTTTTTTTTTTGCTTAAAACGTAGATAAATAGGAAACTGATTGATCAGTCTGTCTGAGGGAGATCTCTATTCTGTGACATACCTCCCTGCATTTGGGTTCATATCTATTTTGAGAAAAACGTGGTCTGTGTAAAGCACCGTGATATATTATGGTCTCTATGGGAAAGCTGTAATAATTTCAAGTATTTATAAATGCAGAAATACTTCTGGTAGTGGAAACATTTGGTACACACAACTTACACACTTGCTAAACTGTCATTCATGGGTTTTAGACAAAGTCTCCAACATGTTCATGCAAATCAATCGAAATGGCAGTCTAATTGCTTTGTATTGTTAGCTTTTAGCAATAAATCCAGGTTGCTGCATGCTATAAGACGCATGCTATAAGTGTGGCAGGACAGAAGGTAAAAACGATACAGAGGTACGGCAACGACTAGTGTTGGTTACTGCGGCGTCAAGACTTAGCTATTTAGACAAGCTATTTTCTGTAAGCCGAACCTCAGACTAATGGTCAGTCTGTTTCATAACTGCTGAAAATGGCACCAGCCAGGAGTGTAAAACCAGCTACATCGTCGTTCAATTAAAAAGGTGCTTTCATTGAATTGGCATTAAAAAATTAAAAAATAAATAAAGCGAATACCAATTTACACCACTAGGGTGCAGCATTGCTACACAAATAAAATGTCCTTTGAGGCATATTTTAGAATACTAAAACAATGGAAAATGCACTAATAAAACGTAAATCTGTGTGTACAGACACATGCAGAATCTTAAGTTCTTCAGAAGCTATACACATGCACCCACCAACTATTCATATACTTTCAAGCAGTCTTCATGAAATAGTAAATATTACAGGAAACCATTTCAGGTTGAGGAATTTTAAGATGCAAGATGGTGAGAGTAATGTGTGCTTGTGGCAGCTGCCACAGGTCACAGAGAAGTGAGTGCACCATTCAGCTAATAAAGGAAGAGCGAAACATCACAAGCTATATGGGACAAACCACAGACCTTCACGCATAGGGGTGCTGGCAGTGAGGGTGTGGTCCAGGGCAGTTGGAGCAATGGGCCTATTCAGGCATGGACACTAGAGACAGAAGAATATGGTGAGAGTACCATGTGTGTTTAGGAAATGGGGGGTCGCTTAGTCCCTAGCAATGTTGAAACCATACCTACTCACTTGAGTCAAAGAGAGCATTTACATTTTGCATAATAGGAGACGCTTTTCTCTGAAATGATGTACAAGTGAGGCAATTGAGCACACTACAGACATATATGGAATGTAAAGAGGCGTCAGGCTAGAGGAATTTATGGAACAGTCGGGTCTTGAGGCGTTTCTTGAAGGTGGAGAGGGAGTTTGATGACAGCAGCTCATTTCTTCACCAGGGAACCACACAAGTGAACAGCATTAGTCCCCCTTCCCCCTTGGGGAGGTCTGTCAGTCAGGCCTGGCCCCATCCTGTCCACCCCAGAGTATAGTGTGTGGTGCAGTTATCTTATGTGAATAGCTTATAAATTTAACATATCATTTCAATGGTGTAACACAGTGGTCACTAAATGGTTAATCATATTGGACAGGTTGATCTTTAAGACATTCATAATCAATTGCACCATCCTTAACCCCTCGCCCCAGAAAAGTACACCATCGCAACTTGGTAGCACCTCAGATTATTTTCCTTGTGAAAGCAGCTCTCTTTGTAAAAAACATGGAGACCACTGCATTAACTCACAACGGATCGTGTCACATACTAATCTCCCATATAGCTATATATTTCCCTGCAGGCTGCAATGTTACACAAGCTGTAGTCAAGGTGGTCTGCATGAACAGACTGTGGGACAGGTAGTCTGCTTGCACAGATTGTGGGACAGGTATTCTGCATGCATGCGTCGGCTGTGGGACAGGTGATCTGTATGTATGGATTGCGGGACATGTGGTCTGTATGTATGGGCTGGGGGACAGGTGGTCTGCATGTATGGGTTGTGGGGCATGTGGTCTGTATGTATGGGCTGGGGAACACGTGGTCTGCATGCAACAACTGCTGTCAAGGCGGTCCGCATGCACAGACTGTGGGGCAGATGGTCTGCATTCACAGGCTGCTACTGTATATGTGTACCTGCATCTGACCCCCCCTCCTCTCCAGAATGACCCTGTTTCACCTTCTGGGGCTCCTTGTGCCCCTCTTTAAAATCACAGTGAAAACTGCCAGAAGTATGTAATGTAAACTCTGAACAGTTGAGCTCAGTTCCCCCTCATTAAAATGTCCTTCTTCAATCTGAAACCGGAGGCTGTTGAGCAGGGTGGGATAAACAGGTTTCACAGTGAACGAATGCTAAGGCCAGGTACTCTGAACCCTTGGGGGCCCCCAGTGTCCACATGGGGGGGCGGCATCGCATCCAAGGCTGTGCCACTCGACAATGCTGGCATTCATGGGGCCGCCTTCTGCCGCGGGGAGCTTGCCGAAGGCGGTCCTCGGCTGCGGTGGGGGCAGGGAGCACAGACGCTCCTTTGTGCCCCCTCCCCAGCCCACGCGCTCACACCGCTCACGGGATCCGGGGCCTCAGCCGCAGCCGCAGTGCCGTTTGCGACCCTACAAACAGCACTGCGATCCACCTGCGTTGCCAGGCCCATGGGAGATATTTTCTCGCTTTGCCGCTGCCTACAAAGCCCAGGCCGACAGCTGGATTAAACAGAGAATTTGCAGCGGTGGCAGGCAGCCCCCGGGAACCCACTGCGCCACTGCAGCGAGGCGTCCTCCAGAGGAGCTTCTCTTTAATCCCATAAAGCGCTTCCCTTTCAGGGTCATCTCCCGTGGGAGAATAAACACAGCAGCGCAGGTCTAGTCTTAGGAATGCCAGGCATGGCAAAGCAGCCGTCACACCCTGTGCTTCCACGCCTGCAGCTGCCCTCTGTCCCCCCCCACACACACACACACACCTGCCAGCGTCTCTCAACCTGCCCATCTGTCTGTCTCTGTACTTCTTCAAGATCTATCTGCCAACCTGCCTCACCATTACAGGTCTGCGTGTCTCCCGGCATGTTTGTTCACATTTCATCCATTGTCAGTTATTCTAACAAACGGTACACGAAGAATCAGGCATAAAATTATTCTGCCTACAATAATCCATCCAAGCAAATTGCACTCTACCTCGGACTACAGTAACCAGGCACTGTAGTAGTAATCCAGAATCCAGAAATAAAGTTCATCCAGTAAATAATCCAGGCTCCAAGAATCCAGTCTGAAGTGGTCCAGGCTACAGTAATCAGGCATGCAAGAAAGTAGCATACAGTAATCCAGGCTGAACTGATCCAACACACAGAAATGTATTATACAGTAACTACAGATCCAGATTACCATAATCCTGGCTACAGGAAATCAATGGGAAAGCAGAATTCTGTAATCTGGGCTGCTGTAATCATCTGCACCTTCCATCTTGAAGCACTATTCCAGAAGCAGTCTTCACTTTCCTGCCAAGACTACAAAGAAAAGGGTCTTGTTAAGTGCTAATGACTGGGAGAGTCTCCTGTTGCAGACTGCACATTTATCTGTCTATGCAACGGGCAGGAGCTGCTTGCTGGGTCTGTGCTTTAAGCGCTGTGTTAATCACCTGCCTGGGCGTCTCTGCCTTGCTGGTGAAGCTACAGACAAGGCCGGCCAGGCTGGTCATGCTCACTTTGGGATGTCATCCGGCGAACGGGACCCGGGAACAGGGGCCATCCGCAAAGAGCCCAGTCAGATTCCAGTACACCCAGCAGGCCCATTCAGATCGAGACGGTGAGGTACAGTGGAGATAGAATTTGCCCAGTTTTGACGTTGTGTTTCTATAAAGCGCCGATGCTCCCCGATTTGACAGCAGTGGAGATAGCAGGCCTGGGAGTGACGTTGCTTGTTTATCCTCAGAGGGCATCAGTAACGTTATTGTTCGGATGCTGTGCCAGACCGTTCATGGGCTGCGGAGACAATTGCGGCTTAATCAGACGCGGATCACAATGACGGGAACAGTCCCGCCCATGGCTAAAGCCTTTGGTTATGAAGCTGCCATACACTCTCGCTATCGCTAAGGATTTGCCATTAAAATAACCCTAACTCCGGACAATGCCCCGTTCAGACGCTCATCGCTTGTGGCCAGGGAGTGGGCTGGTGTCGCAAAGCGGCCACTCCCAGTCCAGGAAGACGCAAGCAGACGGCAGAGAGACAGGCTCTTGCCACACGGCCGCTAACTTCCTGGGAACTGACGGCGCTCTTGCATGTGATTCATCAGACCACGGCGACTTTCCGCAACACATCTTGTGTGTTTTCCTGCGAAGAGATTGTTATGCATCAGTCGCTCACTTTGTTGTTTTCAACTTTCACAATTTCATCACCCCCCCCCAAAAAGCAAAAGAAAAAAAACAAACAAAACAAAATGGCTCCGCCCCCTTTTAAATACATGCATCTCCATGGCCGCTGCAGCCTCCATGGGATCAGGCTTGGCCAGTGTTATCGCCTCTCTAACCCTCTGCATGGGGGGCAGCCGCTATGGTGAGGGCCAATACAAAACAGCCCAGATTCCTGTAGGGGGGGGGGGGGCGCGGGGGGGGGCCGGGGGGGGGGGGGGGGTGGGTGGGGGGGGGGGGGGGGGGGGGGGAGGGGGGGGGGGGGGGGGGGG
>JABFEA020000138.1:25238380-25249414 GCA_019775915.2 Cyphomyrus plagiostoma | reverse complement strand
CCCCCCCCCCCCCCCCCCCCCCCCCCCCCCCCCCCCCCCCCCCCCCCGCCCCCCCCCCCCCCCCCCCCCCCCCCGAGCTGCGTCTGCACGGCCCCCGTGTGTCAGCCAGCACGCCTGGGATAATGCATGCACACACACTCCGTGTGGTTTCTCGCACTCAGAGCTGTTTTCCAGCCACGACCAGCCTGTGCAAGAGGAAATACAATGGCCAGGGTCTTGGTGTGTGGGGGGGGGGGGACACAGGACGTATCGGTTATGGGGGGCAGACGCTCGAGGCTCCTCTTTCTGCTGGTCTTGGCTTCTCAGAGGAAGAACAGAAACAGGGGGGCATGATCTCAGCAAGTTCCCATGAGACCCCGGGTAATTTAAGAGCGGGAATTCGTGGTGGTGAGGGGCTGGGGGGACTGGGGGGGTAGGAGTGTTCCACCAGCCATGAGTCAAACATGAGTGCCGATTCACACAGACCATCAAATGAATGTGCATATCGTAACACGGCAAGTTCAAAACTTTATCCAGTTCCATATTCTTCCAGGTTGCTTCTGATTAAAGGGTGATGTGAACCCCCCCTCCCTCACTGCGATCTCTCACTCTCACCATCCTCATATCGTTAGTACCCAGCTGTTCCAGTCACGCCCTATGCTGCACCCTCGAGGTCCATAACGGAACGAAGGCAGCCCCATAATGCAGTGCGGAACCGGTGGGTTCTGACATGACAGCATACTTTTTATCCTGGGCATGTGTCACTCGTCTCCGAAATCTGTCACACCTGCATGTATGTCTCAAGGAGAACAGGATGGGAATTTCCCCATGGGGATTATTAGTAAAGTATCACCATTGTACTCTGTGGCTCCCTTCAGCCGGAACAAAAATGTCTTTATTAGAAGCGATGTCACCACCCATTAGCAGAATATGAAGAGCAAAGGTTGGAAGCTAATTCACCATGAGGTGATTATATTATAATTCCGAAAATAGAATTACTGTGCTTTATAGGGGAAGATTACAGTTATGTTTGTATGGTTGCATTGCACTGTAAACTTTCCAAAGGTTTACAGTGGTATACAAAAGGTATACAAAATCAAATTCTATGGCTTTTAATTTAACTAATTTTTACCCTTTTATTTAGCTAAACATTTTTACTGGAGCAGTTCCTGCAGATAGTCCAGTACAGAAACATGTGATTACGTATGCTGGTATCTCTAAAGTGTGTGTGTGTGCATGTATGCGTATGTGTGTGTTCTCTGATGATCTGGCCATTCAGGGTGTCCCCTGTCTTTTCCCCCTTCATTTCCTGTAAGGCTCCAGGCATGCTGGGTAACCCTGTCCCTGATAAGTGCTTTTGGAAGATGGATGGTGGCTCCATGATTGCATTCCCTTGGCCTTCCTGCCACCTGCATGCTCACCGAACATCCTTTCCTTCAAGAATGAACAAAGCATCGTATCTCAGTGTTACGGCCATGCAGACTCCGAAGGAGTGCTCAGACACCATTACAGAGCAGCAGTTTGCTGATAAAATAACCTGCCCGAGCCCTGAAATGAGCTGCCAAAGACAAGGAAACAAAATTCTGACCGCAATTCCAAGAATGACCACATTCATTTTGCACCTTGGAGAATTAGTGAAGAGTAGGTGGAGTAGAAGTTAAGGGCTCATATCGCTGAGTGGCACCTCGTGGGTGCTGTTGCATTACCCTGGAAGGAAGTTCTCCGTGGTTCACCAGCACGTGAAGGAAACAGCCACATTGCTGGTGGAAGGCGGGGGGGGGAGGGGTTAATGGGCAGGAGCAGCAGGCCAGACGGCGCCATTGCGATTTTTGCGCAACTGTGACTTAAGTTGCTGAGCACAGACAGACACACACACACACATAGAGAGAGACACAGAGAGAGGCAGCTGCCAGCAGGGCCTCGGCCAGCCTGACGAGGGCGCCGCCACAGCCAACAGGTGTTTGTCTCCAGCTGCTCTGTGTTGGCTGGCATCACCAGTCAAAATCAATAGAACTGGGTTAACGCCAGCAATCCACTGGTGGCGGGCCAAAATAATCACTGGCAGGGACTTTAAAAAATATTATAAATAATAAAAGGCAAAAAAACGTAACCGTTCAAAGGTACATTAGCACCAGTGAGTGTTAGCGTTTTTGTTATGCGTGATCCGCTCAGGATTCGCAGAGGTGACAAGAGAGACCCACGGGCAGAGACTCGTGGTATCCTGTGGGTTCTGTGCAGCTGGTACTACCAACCAGAACATTATTCTGAGAGCAGTAAAGAGCACGCCAAGCCAAGTTACCCAGAATGTGTGACAAGTGCCACTATTAATCTGCACCTGCATCTGTGTTTGGATGATGCCTCTGCGCTGTTGACGATGTCGTCAAGCAGGAATGTGGATCGCCTGAGAATCCCCCAGGGCGGTGCAAGAAGAACATGAAAGTTACTCCTGAGGAGGTTAATGCAAGAGGGGCATGACGCGTGGGGCTGATCATCGCGTGGAGATTTATCGCGTGGTAGTCTGACAACAGACAGACGACTGAACCTCTGCTGCTGTTGCAGGTGAAGTGGACCCTTTGAAGGCTGAAATAATGAGAGGGGGAGATATCAGGGGAGACTCTCAGCCATGTGCGTGGGGGCCGGCGCTGACAGTCAGACACATTTCGCTTGGCACTTGCAGGGATTCGCCATTGACATCACCTGGCTCTGCCTTTACCGCTATCTTGAGGGGTGACAGCAACACCCCATATACACCTTTTAACACCTTTCAGCAGCCCTGGATGCGCTGCCTTCATGCAGATCTGGAGATTACCGGTGATTTGTGACACATCTAAAAACCCAAATCGCTTCCAAGTACAATAATAATAATGACAGGTCCAGGTAATTTATTTGTCTAGCTGTTTTTCTGCGCCAAATCTTCATTTAATTACCTAATTAACAACCCCTCCTCCATTAGAGGCACATTTATGCCTGTAACGTTGGTGCAAGTTTCCTGAACACATGGCAAAGTGGGTGCGATTGAGCTCTCAGACACACTTTAACCTACAAGTCTTATTAAGATTATTGGGCAATTTAACCAATTAAGGCATAAATTCATTTAATTGACTAACTATAAAATGTATGGGGGTGTTTTTCACTGCCAGTTATATATAAGGCACCTAAAATTGGTTACAGGAAGCCAAACTGTGAAGGCTTTCCCAAGCTGTTCGAGATGAGTTCCAGTGCATTCCAGGACGGCCACACGGCGCGGAACGGCCAACAAGCCCCAACCGGATCACTTACACCGCTCTTATTATCCTCCCTGGGGGGCCTGGCCCTTGTGTGCCATTCTTTCGTCTTCCCACCGTGATCTCTTAAGTAGTACACAGTTTGAACAACTAAGTTCCTGTCAGAGCACACGTCCTGGGGAAATATTATATGCTTCTACTCTTTCGTTAAGGGGAGAATGGATATGATTTTTTTTTCCTTTCCCCAAGAGTTTTGTATTTTGCAAGGCAGCTGGCAGCATTAAAATTGAATTTCTGTAGACGGGCTTGAAAATAACCCACTAAAAAGGTGCTAAAGAGAACTGACTACTTGTGTAAAACCAGGTAACCTGGCTGACTGCTCACGGCAAATTAATGCATGAACAGCATGCATCTCCAGGAAGGTCCCAACCTTAGGTGGCAGCAGATAAAAGTCGGTGAGCCGTTTTGACCACGGTTCCCAAATGCAAAGGTTTTCACTTGAGGTTCATCAGTAGCTGTGAGCTGTGAATGACATTATCTGCATGTATATGGTTCCTTGTCCTCAGCTTTCTCTGCTTTGTCGATTAACAGACTTTTGTTTTCTGACTGTAAGTCCAAAATCCTCCTTGCCAGATGAGCGTCATAATAGAATTCTTCTCTGGTGAGACTGTGCTTTGGGATCCCTCCCCCCCACCCCACCCCTAGCCAAAAGTCTTAGTGAAGCTCAGATGATTCCAGAACGGTGGGACCAGAACTCACATCCCATATTTCTTCTGGGGCTGTAGGTGAGCCAGACCTGGGTTAAAGGGAGGGGCCTCTTCATTTTGCTCCGCCCCTCTCAGATCCCGGGCGACAACCCTGCGATTTTTATCACCGACCAGCAGGAAGGACGTAAGGTGAGATGGTGTCTCGCTGACCAGCTGAGAGAGTTCCACTTTCCAGCCGGGCCATTTGTCACCACAGCGCCCAAGAAAGGAAGTTAGGACCTCCAGCCACCAGACACCCTGTCAGCGATTCTAAGGCTTTACTCGGAATAAAAGAAGAGCGTCATGCAAACATAGGGTGTAAAGAAAAAAAAAAGAATAATCACAGACAGTGACAGAGAGCTGAGTTCACTGAGTTCACCTTAACGATGGGATGGGATGGGATGTCATGTTGCCGAATTTTCCTCAATAATAACAGAGAATTTCACTACAGCCTCCCTTTTACATAATCTTATTTGTTCTGTGGTTCTGCGCTACGCTCGACCGGAGGAAATCTGTGAAAACACACATGTGTTCTCTGTTACGGAACAACATCGCAAAGGCATGGCGCCAGATGCAACCGGAAAGCAGAAAGTGTAGACTGTAGACCCAGACAGTGATATACAATCAGCATAATTGCACCATACGCACAGAAACACTAGGCAAGTACTGCGAGCACACAAGACGTGATACAGTTTTAAGTAAAGGTTTACTTATTCTCTGCAGTTACACGACAACTTGGCAATCATAAATGGTGTCTTTTTATGCCGTTTGGTTTATATGTGTTACAGTAACACAGATGCATGAACCAGAACTGTCCTAAGGATGATAAAATCTTAAAGGGGCATGACTGATGATGATAAGAAATACTTTAATAAGCTGGGAAAATTGGTGTGATTTATGGTAAGGCATGTGCTAGCCTGGGTCTCCCACGGTAAATAGGGTCAGCCCCCAGCTGTGACTGTAAGGGGGGCATCTCTACTGCTTTGTCTATTGGGGATCCATAATTTTGCCCTCTGTAGGTGGGTCAGGGTCCTGCCCTGCACACAGGAGAGGACTCTGCAAAGCTCTGCTCTTCTCCTTCATGGGTGAAGGCAATTCCTCAGCAGGAGGGCACTGAGACCCTGCAGATGTCTGTCGGCCGCCGTATTCTCATGCGCCTGGTCTTTGGCTCCGCCCCCTCACGTGTAAATACTCACGGATGGACCTCCGCTCGCGTCATCCGCCAACGTATGCACACAAGACAGAGCACCTGTGTTCTCCACACACCCAGGTCACCTTAACGACTGAAACTGTGTAAACATGCCCCCTCCACACACAACCTCTCGAACACACACACACACACCTTCCCCAGAATGTTACATCACCTCCCCTGATCTTCTTCCATGTGTTGTCAGCTGGTGCCCCCCCCGGCAAACAGAGGACAAAGTGAAGCTTGTCTCAGGCCTCAGCGGGAACCTGGAATGCAGCGAGACTTTGTCACACTCTAAAGAAAGTGACTCAAGCAGGTGCAATTAAAGATCAGTCAAAGACACAGTAACAAAGAGGCCCCTAACTTTGCATTACCCACCTCCCCGGCCAGAGTCCTTGTTAACTTTATAAACAGTAGCTTGAAAAACTGCCACAATAGCTGATTTATTAAAAGTCACACAAAAGCACCAGAGGGTAAACTTCTTACCCTGACACAAACCGTTTTTTTTTTTTTTTTGTTCCTTTTGATGTATTAGTGAATGCAGTACAATTTCACCACATTCCCTTCCTGTATGCAATCGATTCTGGCAGGGGACCAAAAGGCATGTGGTCATTGTGAACTTGAGGATAAAGGGCTCTTTCTGTGGTTCAAAATATGTCGTATTCTTCACAAATTGATAATAATAATAAAATATAAATTATTATCCATTTGAAATGCTTCTGAATCTTTTTTTTTAATTAACCGTTTTAACAAAAATAGTTTATTGTCGTGTCCATTGACTATGAGAATAGTTATCCCATATTCTTAAGTGCTAACACTGAAAGTACGTAGAATATTTATTGTCAGAATATAGTATAGATGCAGCTGACGGTTTCACCATTCTCAAAGTTACAACAGGTTTACCATTGTGGGATTTACACCAGTCACCTTACAGCAGCCTGCCGTCTTCGCTGGTGTCATCATCGTCTTCTGTGGACCCTCAACCTCCCCCTTTTCAGACAGAACCTCGGTGTTGTGGTTTGGAACAGGAAGTGCAGTGCATTCCATGCTGCATTCTGGGAAAACAAGACACTTTGCAGAAGCTCTAATGTTGTAAGATCGAGTCCCTTGAGTCCAGACATCATGGATGAAAAACTGTCCACAAGAAAGAAAAAAAGGGGTTTATTGGAAGCGGCTGATATTTTTTCACACTGTCTCATTTCCATCTGGCTCCCCAGAAACGCATAACACACCTCTGTTTCTCAGCACTGCCCCGACTGTGATTCTGTGCTAAAAATATTTAACAACATGCGAAATTTCCAGTCATATCCTGAAAAAGTACAGTGCGATTATGGCATAGTATCAACTGTCAATACTAATTAACAGTAAGTAATTGACCTCGATGAAAAAACACAACTTTTCTAAGATGACTAAGAAAGGGGGCAAGGTGTTTAAGGCGTGTTTAAGGGGTAGTATCAGGTGTTCTGTAAGAGGCTGCATGTGACATTCCTTCTCTGTAAATCTGGATGATTATCCTGGAGCATAAAGATAGGAGACCACAGTGAAGATTCTTTTTCTTGGTAGAAGCGAATTCTCCCCATCCCGCTGCAGCCCTGCACTGCCCATAAAAGTGCCTCCTCATTTTGAAGCTGGGGAAAATGTCGCCCCTTCTTATAGTGAATGCTGGGATATCTCCAGTTAGCATACTGGTTCTGCCGCCCATTGGCAGGCTGCTGTTTTCAAGGGTCGAATGCACTTGGGCTGGAATTCCCTGGGCTTCCTGCCTGGGCTCAGAAAGAGAGGCAGGTCTTGGAGGCCACAGACGCATCTGTATTTAGACAAGAAGGGGCTTAACGCATGCTGTGTCTCAGGCACTCAGGGAGATGCTGTATATTTGCCATCTATGTGCAGGTTTTGGCCAGATACACACTAACACTCTCTCTTTCCCTCCCTACTGCTCCCTCTCTCCCTCCCTCCTTCTCTCTCTCTATCTCTCTCCCTCTCAGTGGAATGAGATTTGAGTCACTCCCTGCCAGCGTGTTGAAACATAGGTGGAAAATGGCAAGAACTGGGGAGTCAGCTGCTCATCACCCCCCACCCGAAAAAAAATAAAAAATAACATTCACACATACAACCAAAGTAGGTCTGGACTGTATGTGAAAGTCGTCTCCCCACATTTGTCATGCTACATGGGAAGTGTGATGCTGTTTGTTGTGGAGTAAAATGTCTTCCATTTAGAAGAAATACATGAAAGACAAAAATAAAAGAGAACACCCACAGAAGAGGATGCTGGTTACTGTACAAGGGAGTAAACTGTTTTCTTGGCAGGAACATCAGCTTTACACGTGTGACAGATGTATGTAAAACTTTCCTATTTACTTTTAGATTTCCAGTTATTTGTGTGCATTTGCCATGTATGTGTATGTGTGTGTGTTCAGGCTGCTTAAAAGGAAATAGAGACGGCCATAAATATATCGGAGAGCACTGAGGCCTAAGGTGTAGGCTGTGCTGTTTCTTCATGCATTTCTGCTTGCCCGCTCCATTTTAAGCATCGTACAGTCTGCTGAAACATATCATTTGGAGTGCTGTTTTCTATATTTGAACTGGGAGGTATGTAATTACCACGTCTCTTTGACCGAGAGAGACAGACAGAGAGAAAGAGGGAGTGAGACAGATATAGGGTGAGAGATGGAGACAGGGAGAGAGAGGGATGCACAGACAGCAAGAAACAGGGTGAAGTTGAGACAGAGAAACACACACAGAAGTGTGGAGAGAGAGAGAGAGAGAGAGAGAGAGAGAGAGAGGGAGGAAGTGAACACAGTGTCTGAGTCACAAGCCGAAGTTTGGATCCCCGAAGTACTCACTTCGCTGACATAGCAGCCTTCACTGCACACATCTCTCCTTGGCGCTACAAAAACTTAAAACGGGGCGCCTGCCCACCCCGCCCCGCTGCACCCCACCCCTCCTCTTCAAACCGGGGATCTTCGTCCAGCCCTCAGCAGCTCATCGGCTATTTAATGAACACCAGGAGCCTGAGTAGCCGCCGCTGAAATGGATGTCTGGAGGGTCTGTTTTTCCGTCTTCGCCTTGGCCATAGCGCAGTTCCCCGTCCACCTCGCCATGCACCGTGAGTCCACTTCTCGAATAGTTTCTTGCGGTCGTTCGACCTAGTGTGTCTATAATAATAATAACAATAGTAATAATAATAATACGTAGTATTATTATCATTATTATTAATAATGACGCGACTTACAAAGTGTTTAAGAAAGGCTGCGTTTCAGCTGTAGTAGGCTATGTAGTGGAGGCTGCTGTGACTGTGAGTAAAAGTTAAATGCGCGCAGCAGGTGGTTTCAGCCCTTAAAAAGTGCTTGAAAGTTTAAGGCTGATGCATAGTTTTGGTTATCGGATACCTGGGCGCCGGTAAGCCAATACGAAAGGGCAGCCCCCCCCCCCCCCCTTCTGAGCGCAGGTATGCGCGTGGGCTCCTTCGCAAACTCCACACTTAAGTCGCTTCTTTAAGCAGAAAATGCGGCGTTCTTTTTTTCTTTTTTCATCGACCTCCCCAGAGAAGGACACGAAATACACCAGCGGCAGTGTTTTCTTCCGGTTACTTTACTACGACTTCGGCTTCGCTTTTATTCTGTTCCTGTCACCGTAGCAGTAAATAACAATAACCGGGCGGTGCACATGCATTGATCTTATAACGAATTAACTTTCATTTGTAACTATAGTATCACCACCGCAAATCGTGCAACTGCACGATTCGCAGAACCGCGGTTTGTTTATTTGTTTTGTGTTAAAACATCTGCATCACACTTATTATTGTAGTAGTGATTAATATGATGAACAATATAAATATAAAGAGTAACGTACTATACTGTATGGTATCAGAACAACATCCGTAATTAAAAGAGCAATCATAACAGAGATTCATATCGTTGTACGTAGCTAATTTGCTGTCTTGTGTCTGTCATAAATACGGTTATCGCATTAAGACAAACCTGGACGCTCCAAATGCTACTGTAATGTACTTTTTAGCACGTTGCTAGTTGGTATATTTGTGTAAATAAAAATTTAAATATTGTTTCTTGCTCTGGTCCGCTTGCGTCCCACAAATAGTGAGTAAACGCACGCAGTTTTGTCTTTTAGTCATCTTTACTCTGTAAGAGTGTCTCTTATGTATAGAATATCGAATATTATCTGAAAGGATGATCGCCTTTGTCTATTTGAAAGCGCTGCAGTGTACTTCATTTTTTTCCTCTTCAGTTGGGTTGTTCACATGACCAATAATACGAATTAAGCTATAAAGCCCCCTTGATGGGCCCTCTGGCAAGTGAGCTGAGGAGAATACGCTGTTGTACATTTAACTGTCTACCAAACCACAGCTGAAACAGCTGTGTGTATCTAGTCCAGCTGAGCGCTTAAACAATGAATCACACTTACATACTATTTAAATTTAGAAAATAAGCATCATAAGTAGCAATTAATAGCGAGCACTGTAGGGGCAGCACTGTCCTGATTTCAAGAATGAAGGTTAGAAATACACAGCTTGGCAGGTTTTCTTTTTGCTGGCATTTAGTTTGTGTTCTTATCTAATAGGTTACAATTAATGTCTCTGGCCTGAACCCATCTCACTGGTAGAACAATGTAGCAGGCTGTCAGCTAGAAAATGGTAACATTAAACACGCATAGATGCATCGCCACCGAGTGTGATCCACCTATCTAGCAAAAAACGTTACTCATTCATGGTCGAGTCCAAGTGTCTTGCCTTGAGTTCTCGATGGTGATTTATGGTACGGTGTGACTTTGTCCCCCATGACCTGTCATGTGAGACAGAAGTTGCCATGGCTGAGAAGTGATCTGGATTGGCCAGGTCCTGCTAGAGCTGGAAACACCCAGATTCTGTCCCGGCGTCATCTTTCTGTCCTTGTGGGCGCGTTGTGAATGACGTGACGGGGGTGTCGGAGTGAGTTCGCCCACGTGGTGGATTTGCGCTCTTTGTGAAAACGCGCCACGTGCTTGATGCCTTTTCCAGCTTGTCTGTCAAATACGTCTGCTGCTATACATTTATGTATCACATGCTTTGTCAGCTCTTGTAGCATATCTGTGTGCTTGGATCCCTCTAAGCACCTGGCACATGGTCACTGGCTTGGAATTTGCCAGAAGGACCCATCTTCTCCACCGTAACCTAGGAAACGGACACACCGTGCCAAACAGCTGTCGCCAAGCCACTGCGCTCGTGAGACTCCCAGACCTCTTTGGCCAGGTTGCAAAGCCTGCCCCCAGCCCATGGCTGCAAACACTTACTTGTCAAATTAAGTTACTTATTTAGTTTGTTTAGGTGCATTCTTATTCTAATGGTGGTCCCCAACTATTTATAATAAACACATTTTGGTGTTAACAAACACAAATGACACCAAACACAAAGTCCATCCCTGCCATGCTGCAAAGGAATTCTGTCTGCAGTACTGCGATGCCAACTGGAAGTCACATGTTGTTGACGAGCCACCCTGATTGGACAGCAGGTGTTGGCTTGTGGGATTGGTGGGATTGTGACCAGCCACCTCATTGGACGGTTTAGGAAGTGGTGTGGTGGCACAATTTTCAAGCTAATGGTTACATCCAAAGTCGAAATATGAGGCTCGTACTGCGCCTCACATATGTTGTTATGAATATTATTCTCTTACCAATTTATTGGTTGGGTTTCTAGTGGATTCTTTGCACAAATTTGATGTGGTTTAAGTTTCTCATTAAGTCTGCTTCTCTAAGTTCATAAGTGTATTTTTATAACCATACCTTTTGGCTAGGTATGAACACCTGCACCAGGCTCTCAGTGCCAGGGGGGGGGGGGGGGGGGGGGGGGGGGGGCGGGGGGGGGGGGGGGGGGGGGGGGGGGCGCGCGGCGCCGCCCCCCCCG
>JABFEA020000138.1:25209936-25223176 GCA_019775915.2 Cyphomyrus plagiostoma | reverse complement strand
CCCAGGCGGAGACCAGAACCCGGGTCCCAGAGGTGTGAGGCAACAGTGCTAACCACTGCACCACCATGCCGCCCCCACTCAAAATACCGAAAATCTAAATTAAGTTAATGGTTACAGTGCAATACCTTGTACATTATTTAACAACAGAGTAATAATTGTGAGTCTTCTTTGTAACTCTAAATAAGATGTATCCCCTAAGAACGTGTCCAAGGAGCAGTAGAGGGTTGGGTTTTCACATTGTCAAGATGGATCTAATTTGTTCATCCTGATCCCTCTAATCAAAGACATGGAAATCTTCTCCATTGCTGCGCCACTGAGTCAATTTGCTCGTTTACAAGCAGACACCCGGGACAATGCACGCCCCCCCCCCCCAAACCGGAGATGAGTCAGCTGTGAGCCAGGCTGACTGTAGCTATTGGCAGAATAGGCTGTTACCCAGGGCCTCCATATTACTTACATGGCTGAGTAAGTGAAATGATCATCAGTTTTCTTGCTAGGGGGGGCTCCCAAGGAAAGCTTTGCCTAGGGCCCTAAAAAGATGGAGCCGGCCCTGATTGTGAAGGGGTTGGTGTCACCAGTGGTCCAGAAAGTAAAAATCCAGTCCAAGATTTTGATTCAACCATCTAGTTGAGTACTCTCTGTCTGTGACTCTTTATACTCAACTGGTTGGTAGAAACAAAAGCTTACACTGGATTTTTAACTTCTGGACCTGAACTATCCACCTCTAGCTGTAGCACTGGCCTAATGATTGGCTCTTACTATGCCCACACCCTGGATACTCCATACCCACAGGGAACTAAATTAAATGAGCAAATATCAAGTGTACACAAAAATTTGTTACGGAAACGCAAATTTAAAAATTGCATAACATCCCTAATCTGCTAGGGAATTTTTTGAGATTTTTTTTGTAACAATAATTATTATTAATTATAATAATAACTTTTATTTATTGGATGTCTGCAGATTACGTGCAGATGTTACGAGACACATTCACAAAATGGTTTGCCAAAGAAATTGGGAGAGTGTCTGGAAAAACAGCTTCAGCATGAAATACTGCTCCCCTGCCCATTAATCAGGCCGTAATACCAGTGGAATTAGGCGTTACTGCCTGTGAAATCCGGCCCGTGTCATTGGATAGTGAAACGGCTAATCCCCACAGATGTAGTGCTCTGGGTGGGTTAGGGGTATAGTGGGGGAGGGGCTGAGGGTGCAGGCCATCGCCGTGGGCTGCATGCAGGACACCCCCCTTAATCTGGCTCAGCGGGACCCCTCCGCCCCTGCAGGGCTCTGTGCCGCGGCCTCATTGAAGCTGATTGGTGTTACACGTATTTGTGGGGTTTATTTTCTTAGCCACTTTAAACGAGGCTGCCAGCTGACGCGCGCTAACATCCGTACCGGACACACACATACACACACACACAAACTCATGAATTAAGCAATGTACAGTACACATAGCTACCTCAGACAGTAATATGTATCCATTCATCTTAGTATTTTGTACGAAGTGAAGGAATCTAACACATTACAAAGGGCTTGTTTATAAAATGAATTAGTTACTCTCTCAGTCAGCTCAGTCACTCAAGTGATGTACTTTGTTTTTTCCTGTTTGCCCTCAAGGCCGAGAAAATCATAACAGCCATTAGGCCCAGACAAACGTCAGTGAAGGGATATTTTTGGGGGGTAAAAAAAGGTTTATGATGTTTGTTTGGTGTCTCTCTCCTTTTTCTGCCAGAGCACTCTTTCCATTTCCCAAAAATGTCAGAGGACGCAGGATATGTGCGGAACAGCCCAAGCTACTAGACCTTGCACACTTTAGCGCACGCGTGTGTGTGTGTGTGTGTGTGTGTGTGTATGGGGGTGCTATGTATATGTTACATAAAAATACAATGCTATAAAAAACGGTTATTTTTATTTTGTGGGTAACATGATAACATTTAGTGGATCTGTCATTGTCTCAGTTTTTTTTTTTTTATTATGACTGATAAAAAAACTCAGAATGTCAATTAATAGGCTTGTATTTTGTTTGGTTACTTATAGTTAAGATTAGGGTCGGATTAGAGTTTTCCCCATAGAAATTAATGGAGAGTCCCCACAGATATACAAGTACAGGTCTGTGTGTGTGTGTGTAAGATGTGTTTAACATCATATAATGCTTCCTGTTCTACACATGTTTCTCTTTAGTTAGCAGTCGGGTAGCTCATAGCAGCTGATTAAGCATGAAAATCATCTGAAACTGAGAATGTTTGATCAGGTGCTTTGGCAGGTAATGATCTGGACTATTGTGTTTGTGTGTCTGTGCACATGTATGTGGGGGGGTGTGAAGCTCCACGTCCCAGCAGTGTCAGTGCAGAGGACCACAGCGTACCTTAGCACAGAGCCATTTCCTTCAGCGGCTTCATTGTTGTTCTTGAACAGGTGGGCACTGCCAGGTACATGGCTCCAGAGGTCCTCGAGTCCAGAATCAACCTGGAGAACACAGAGTCCTTCAAGCAGACCGACGTCTACTCCATGGCCCTGGTGCTGTGGGAAATCACCTCCAGATGTAACGCCATTGGCGGTAAGTCACCATTCCGTCATCTGCCTGCTGGGGGGAGCTGAAGGTTGCACGTTGATGTGAGTTTGCTGGATGGGTGAGAAGCTGCACGCACAATCACCTGGTGTGTCACTGCCCAGTGAGCTCTGTACTGTGAGTGAAACAGAAGAATTTGCGACTGCAGTTTCCTCTTCTTTCTCCCAGCATGCACTGCCCCACTCAAAGATGTCCATCAATAGCCACAGGGCTTTCTGATCAATGAGAATGTGTGGTGGAGCAGCCCACAGAGATGTTCCCATATGGTCTGCACAAAAATATATAGAGCAGAAGGCTTGAATCATGGGAACTGATCACTCCTCCCAAGATTCTGGGAACCTGGGGTCAAAGTTTTGGTTTGAGTAGAGCCAATGGAAGATTAAAAAATGGGATATAATTATGCAACACCTTATAGTTGTCTTTACTATTTAAAAAGATGTTTCAGCTTTCAGTGGTCAGAGCTTTTTTTGCAGTGCTATCTTGTGAACAGACGTCTCATGCACGCGTGACAGCGGTAACTGTATTAAAGACCAAGTTTCTCAGACAGCAAGGGCTCAGGTTTAACTTAGCCCCCCCCGCTTGACACTTTTACATATACACACACACACACACACACACACACAACCAGACTAGGGTCAGTCTTGGCAGGGTCCACAGCAGCAGCACAGCAGGAAAACCACTATGAATTTCTGGCAGACAAGCAAATAGACGAGTGAGGCTGGAATAAAGCCCACCGTGAGGAGAAACGAGTAGGCAAACCCAGCACTGCATGGAGGAAAACAGTTGGGCGACAATTTTAGTTTAGTCTAGTCTAGTCTTTCCAACCTACCCATCCTGCAGACTTCGTGTTGTGGGCAATCTGCAGCTCATTACAAACGTATCAAACCAATCGGTTGAAGGAGCACCATCATAAGCCAGGAAACGGTAAAACGGGCACCATCCTAAGCCAGGACACAGTAAAAAGGGTGCCATCGTAAGCTAGGAAACTGTAAAACGGGGACCATCGTCAACCAGGACACAGTAAAAAGGGCACCATCGTAAGCCAGGACACAGTAAAAAGGGCATCATCGCAAGCCAGGAAACGGTAAAATGGGGACCATCGTAAGCCAGGACACAGTAAAAAGGGCACCATCGCAAGCCAGGAAACGGTAAAATGGGGACCATCGTAAGCTAGGAAACGGTAAAACGGGCACCATCGTAAACCAGGACACAGTAAAAAGGGTACCATCGTAAGCTAGGAAACTGTAAAACGGGCACCATCGTAAGCCAGAACACAGGCCATTGCAAGCTAGGAAATACCTGAGCTAAGCTGCCAGCCGGTAGGCAGTAGCTGCCTCATTCTGTCAATTATTTGATATTTACGCCAGGGTAAATTCACAGTAGAATGAATGAGTGATTTTAATTCCCAGATGTTGGAAGCGTACAAACAGCCACTCAAAGTATAAGCAATGAAATTGCCTGTGCTTGGTTTACCCCCACCACCACCACCCCCCACCACCACACAGCCCCTCCAGCCCTGCTCGTCACTCTGCCTCTCTAAGGCCGGCCAGACCCTGTGCCCTCCGGAGGCTGCACTTTACGTTTCCTTCGTGTCTGGCTTGTTGTACGGGGTTGGGGGGGGGACTGACATAGCTGTGCAGTGCCCCTAAGCTAAGCCTCTGAAGCAGCCTGGACTGAAATGTGAATAGACTCTGTTCTGGTCCAGCTTGATCTGGCCTGGAGGTGAGGTTCATTTCAGTTTCCCATCATTTACACCAGTGTTTCCAAATTCAGTCCTCGGAGACCTACAACCAGTCCATGTTTTTGCTCCCTCCAAAGTCCCGGGCAGACACTCCAGGTAGCAAAAACATGGACAGTCTGAGTCCCCTGGGACTGGATTAGGAAACTCTGATCCAAGCTCTATACCCAGACAGGCCAGCATGCAACCAGGAGGATACAGAGTCTAGAATGTGCAGTTACCTTTCAATTATTTGTTAGTCTCTCTGCCATTCCACCTTTGCCTGCCAGATTATCACATTGCGCCCCCTTCAGGAAGGGAGACCTGCAGCAGCCAGCACCACAGCTGGGATGCCTGTTAGCCTGGGCTTTAATGGTCTGTACGAGCCCAGAGCATGTTGGGAAAACAAGCATAGGCCTGCTGACGACTTTTACTATGTTAAATCGAAAACATGTGCTGGGGGTGGGGGTAGCTCTGTTAGTCAGTGACGTGTTTTATGAGGAATTACGACCAGGGGTGGGTTGGAATTTGCATGTTACTTAAGTCTTGATAGCTATAGTCATTCCTTTCCTATGTGTCAGGGTGGACGAACCAGAGAGTTTAACCCAACATTTTTCTGCTCGCTGCTGAAGTCTTACCTGGTTCAGGATCCCAGTCACCCCATCCATCATATACTGTATACACATATACACTATACCCTCTCTGCTGTCTTTACTGGAAAACTTCACTATGAACCAGGCTCATTCTGCCTCATTCTCAGAGGGAAACTTCAGGACAGGATTTGCGTGGCTCCGAAACCAACCTAACAGTCATTCACAGAAGGTTAAGCAGGTTCTCAGTCCTGAAAACAACTTCCTGTTGTCCTTTTGTTTTGCAATTGTTGTACAAAATGTTTCAGGACCTTTATTGGATTCCACCCTCAAAAAAAATCCACCCTCATTCACAAAAAAGTTGTAACTTTTACTAAAATAAAAATGTGGTACTTTTCATTGTTAAGGTACAGTTCCTCCATTCAGAGGTGGTATGTTAAGCCCCCAATAATAGCCTGGAAATTTATAGTATGCTCCCCCAGCAGACTTACAAACGCTGGATGGGATTCACATTTGTATTTCACTTCCCTGTGCACTGAAGCACCATGGCGAGGATTTCACCACCTGCATGGCAAGAAGTGTTTCTCTCCACGGGCAATCCTGAATGGGAGCCTCACCTGATCGCATCCACGTTTGGCAAAAAAAAATCATGTGGCTGAAATACTATCTGGAGGCAGAGTATATTTTGAAAAAAGGAAAAAAAAATAAATGGGGGAAATCCAGTTGTCAAAAACAGGAAGTCTCCGATCGCAGAACCGTCTCCTCCGTGGGGTCTGCGTTACAGCCCCTGCTTCCTGTCTCGCTTTGCCGCACCACTTCCTGTGGGTCTCGCCCAGCAGACAGGACAGATTTTCACTGACACACGGCATTCTTACTACAGGAACACGAGCCCGCTTCCATCCCACCAGATTTCGAAGCCAAACAGCATTAATCCGCTTGGTATATTTTAGTGTCTGTCAGCCATGATCCGAATCTTGGAACATACATTTGCCACAGATCGCTGAAACCCTCCGATAACTACACGAGAACCCCAAGCCGTGGGTCCAAAAATGGCCCGCATCAGTGTCAAAGCCCCTGCGAACATGGGCTGTAGAGCACGTGCACTCATAGATGGGCCAGGAGCCGTATAGCAGATGAGTTCTGTCTCTGCAAATCCAATCTGCATGCTGGACTACGTCCCAGAGATTTTGCATGTTTTTATGTTACTTGGCTGAATTGTGTGTTTTTCCCCTTTGGTATAAAGCGCATATAATAAAAAAAATGGAATTCTAATTAGGGACTTTGCTGCGTGTTCCACCGTTCTCCGCCTCAGCTTGATATATTTTACATGCAGCTCTGTCTGATGAGCATGTTTGTTTGGAAGCTTTGTGCTATTTTTCCAGACATTTCCCATTTATAAGCATAGGGCCTGGCCTCCCTGTAGAACATATTTAAATAGTTCCTGTAAAGACTGTGCTTTTACGTATGTATTGCAGGCTGGTAGGAAGTGACTGTAACATGCTGATCTGCGTCCTGTGTGTCTATACACACCTCTAATGTCTCACGCCCCTCTGATTTTGAAAGGATGTTGCTGATTGGGTGATGGTCGCTAATGGGGCGTGTCTGGTTTTTGATTGGCAGAGGTGAAGGACTACGAGCCACCGTTCGGCTCCAAAGTCCGGGAGCATCCCTGTGTGGAGAGCATGAAGGACAACGTCCTGCGGGACCGGGAGCGTCCAGAAATCCCCAACAGCTGGGTCAACCATCAGGTACCACAGACTCCCAAAATACTTACACTAAGCACCCAACCATGGGCACAACCTGCACAAACACACTCAAGATCTAAACATGGATGCCATATGCCACAGATATACAGACCTGACCCAAGAGAATTCTATAGTCAGTCTGGTCCACCCCTTGTTCCTGCTGCTAATGGAGCTTGTGGGAGTGTTGCTCACACAAAAATGTTCTGAGGGCAGAATGAAAAATGACTGGTTCAGAGAGATGACCAATCACATTGTAGAGGAGGTGGGTCCAAGCAAGTTGAGGAGGTGGGACTAAAACATCTGATTGCTTGGTCCCACATCATTTAGTTGCTCTGTTATCACTCTGAACCAATCATTTTCCCTTCTGCCCTCAGAAGTTGTTTATGTAAGTAAAACTCCCATGAGCACTAATGGTTCTATTTTTTTTACCCCCCTCCAGGGCATCCAGATGGTGTGCTCCACCATCACAGAATGCTGGGACCACGACCCTGAGGCCCGGCTAACGGCACAGTGCGTTGTCGAGAGATTCGGCGAAACCGAGCACCTGGACAAGCTGTCGACGCGCTCCTGCTCCGAAGAGAAGATTCCGGAGGACTGCTCCGTGAGCGACGGGAAGTAGGCCCCCCAGTGGGAGCCCTGTACATGACACAGCCACAAAACAAGTCCAGCTCGGACGCCCCTCCCAAAGCGTCCATCTGTTCCCCAGGGGGGGACAATGGTGACATTTGTTCTCATCACGCTGGGGGAATTCTGAGGAACAAAATGCCAAAAAAAAACTGGAAGATACATATATCATGTATATTTTTGGGGCTCCGTTACCCAAGTGACGTCCCTTCCCTCAGGGGAAACGCCATAGCTGCAGTGGAAACATAAGCTTTCATAACTAATGACGTTTGCACTTTGTCTGAAAACCTTAATTGCCAGCCAATGCGTTCTCTTCGTGATTATATTCGCGTATAGCAATATGGAGACTTGGCTTGAAGCCAGACCTCAGCCTGCTTCAGGAAAGATGAGATAAGAGCGATGTATACAGCTTTTGTAACACTAATGTTAGCCTGGCCACTTTCTATATGCTATATTTTTGTAAACAGTAAATGGGGAACTTATGGTTGTTTGATCCAACCTGAGCCTGGCCAGAGTTTTGTTATACAGAGCAGAAAGTGGGTCGCAAAGAGAAAGGAGCCAAATAAACACAAATCACCCAATGCATGTGGCGGCCGATGAGCGCCAGATGGAATAAAGGACATTTCACGTTACAATCAGAATGCTATGCAATCGAAGCCGCTTGCAACAGGGAATTTTTAAACCAAAGAACTGAAACTATGGGAAATGTGTGTGTTGTAAATTCCCATGATTATTTGTGGCATTTATAGTGAAAGGAGCTGATCTTGCCTCTCCAAAGATTATTACCGTTTTGTATGCAAAGTATTGTTTAACGTGTTGATTAAAGCATTTCAGTATTTACTTAAACTGTGCCCTTTAATTCTCTCCATCACCTGTCTGTTCCCTCGAGATCTAATTTATATGGCACTGCCCCCTCCCCTCTCCCCCCAACTCCAAATATTATTATTCCAAAATGTTTCACTCCTGGGGTTATTGGGAAGCATCAGCCCTGACTCTGTTTTCTCCAATTTAGTGCAGGTACACTCTGGGCAGTCAAAAACATGCAGTTATATGATTTGGTGTCTCTGAATTTTCCGTAGAGCATGATCATGTGTGAGATTGTGAGCTCTGTGATGGTCTGCTCTCCCAGTCAGGGTGACCCCTGTCTCATCCTTCCTGGGAAATGACCTCAGACTCTCTGCTACCCTTCAGTAAGAACAGAAGAAATTTACGAATGACAGGGGGCCATTCGGCCCATCAAGGTTGTTTGGGGAGAACTTAACTAATAGCTCAGAGTTGTAAAAATTTAACTAGATTTAAAGGAACCCAGGGTTTTAGCTTGTGCTACACTGACAGGAAGACTATTCCATACTCTTAACTACACGTTGTGTAAAGAAGTGCTTTCTCAAATTCATTGTAAAATATTCTCCCGCTAATTTCCACTTATGGCCACGAGCTCTAGTATTTAAACTAATATTGAAGTAGCCATTAGTTGGCAAAGATGAATGAATGAAAGAATGAATGAATGAATGAATGAACAAACCCAGTCTGCTGTTGTTTATAACACTCACTCATGACACTTAATTAATTTATTTCTGTGGGAAGCCGTTGTCTTTTCTTAAACGGTCACAGTAATGTATTTGGCCATGATCTTTCTTGTTTATTGTGAATCAGCTTTTTATGTAACATTCCTCTTTACTGCATATTTTTTCTTTAAATTCACTGGAATAACGCTTCACTTTCTGAAAGGAGCAATAGATGGTGCCATGATTTGAAACAATGTTGCAAACTACTTGCTATAAATGAATCGTGTACAATAAGAATTTAATTAAATTTAACTTAATGTGGCTAGTACCGATTCTATATTTTCATATGCCATTCAACAGTTATTAAATTTCAGTTCTTTAAATAATGTTTTACAATGGATGCCCATTAGTGCCCATTAGTGGCACTGCTATTTTGGCCCTGTTGTGTGGGTGTGACCTTTGACCCCAGCCGGCAGCTGCTCCCAGGACACTAAAAGTCAACAGAATGCTTCTTCACTCAACAGTGACCAGTTAAGAATGCTGCACTTTAAGCAACGCCCCTCCTTGCTCAGGTCGGGAACCACTGCTGCAGTTCCCGCAAACCACTTTCAGTACAGGACGGCATCGGCCTCTGGAACATTCCACCGGTTGGGAGAGATTTACAGCTGAACTCTCCAAACGGGACAACTTGCCGCACCCTCTGAAAGCAGTTGCTGAGAGACAGCTCAGGTATGTCAGGGTTTCTGGCCCTTGGGGGAGAGGGGTAGACTTGGGGGGGTTGTTTAGCTCTTACCCATGGCTGTCTAGCAACAGGGGGGTGGGGGTGGGGGGGAGCTCGGTTACCAAAACACTTGGACATAAACACGCATTTCGCTCTGATTCCATGTGCCTCGGGGCATTTGAAGAATGAGGTGTGTCGTGTTTACAAGGATAGAGCAGGTCATGCACACGTGGGCCGAGGTCAGTCAGACCTGTGGGCATCTGGTGGCTTCTGGGGACAGCAGGCTTGACTCTGCCATTAATTCCAAACTAGCAAAGAGGGGTTAATCAGTCCCGGATATGGGGAGTATTTAAAACCACGATAAATCCTATGTAACTGTGCAATCTAATTTTAAGTACTTTCGTTCGTATTTTTAAACATGACACCAAGTAAATGTGCAAATTTACACCTGCTAACCTAACTGCTAGATCAGCCTTATGTATCCCCTCAGATATAACGGTCTGTGAGATGCCAGCAACTGTGGCTAAAGTTAAACACAGAAACAAGGGTTATATGTGTGGACTGGGGGTGGAGTGGGGCTGCCTGCATCCAATCACCTTGGAGCAGCTTGTTTACTCTCTCATCTGGGGATTTCTGGGTGTCAAAGTGAACCTGCTTAGAAGCAGAACTACGATTATCAATGATGCGAGTCATTATGCCAGGAGACCTTGCTAGAGCTTAGGCCGCATCATGGAAAGTTCTGCCGGTTCTGATCCCAAGTAAGCAGACAAGTTGGGCCTCCTGGACCCAATTCTGTCCAAACCAAAACAGAACACTGGCCTTTTGGCAGATTCCCACTAAAACTTGTGGGAAGCGGACGTGGGGAGGGCTACAATACACAGTACGATACAAAGTCTTAAGCAGTCAAAGAAAATGATGTGGAAATGCTTTTTATATTGCTGTAAAACGATGCTATTATGCCTGTCAACGTGTATCAGCTCTCTGATAAAGCTATCCCACCTATGCATTTTTTATTGGACACACTAGCACAAGTCATATAGCTAATCAATATCTCATTGTCTATTTTTAACTAATTAGATTATTTAATTAAGAGAGAGCTAGAAGTGAAATTTAATTAATACATGGATTGGCTGAGCGGTGTTCATCTAGCCATCCAACTAGATATCAGTAACTTTTTTGAGCACAGGAGAGATTCTTACTAGTTTTTGTTGTTTCTCTTAATTTTAACTTAATTTAATTTCTAAAGCTAAATTGTGTTTTTTTGCTCTCAGTAAAAGTGCACTTACTACCCAGATAAAAAGTTTTGAACTTTTCCTTTGACTGCCTAAGACATTTTCTCAGTACTCAGTTACACGTCGTCTTATTTGTTCTCCTTGTTCTTTCTGTTTAGGGGGTACAGGCGTCCGACCTGCCGGTTCCACCTGCTGGCTCCATCCCCGAGGCTCCACCGTGAACCTCTGGCTCATCACAGACATAAACTGCAAGGGCCTCTGGGAACCCGAGGACAGTAGCCTGGGGGCTGAAATTCCCGGTGCTAACTTTCCTTAAAAACAGCAAGAGAAGCCTGACAGGAGTTTATGTTGGGCCTCTCGCTGAACGGGTGGACATTCACACAGTCCAGCTACCCTGTGGCCCTGTGGGTGACATTTCGACAGCCTCTTCCTAAACCCAGCAGGATGTCACAGGTATTCCTGGGGGGGGGTTAGGGCCCATGCTGTCAGCCATAATAATATGCCTAGGGAGGTGACCTCCCGTTGTCCTAGTCCTGGCTTTAATTACGGCGGCCATATTTAATCTTCTACTGCGTCTGGGATGCCAGCCATGTAGTAAGATGCTGTTACTGGTCCCCCCACCAGTTCCTCTACCACAGGGCTGTCAAAGTGACCTCCACTACCACCCCAGTCATGGCTTCAGACTTTTAATTTAACAGAGAACTCGAGATATGGGCTTTTAAATACAATTCTTTTCCATAACCGAGATCCTTCTGAGTCCTGCTTCACATCCCCGTCTTTCCTGGTAGCATTCCAACCTATCATCTACATCTTATCCTACACCATCACTTGTAATGATGGTGCTCAGTCTTCTTCATGTGTAGCCTTACATAATACCACTGCTATAATGTGTTCCCCAGATGTTTCAAAGTTAATCTGACACGCAGTTTGAAAAGCCATCTTGTGTTGTGAATTTTTCCAAATAAGTTAAACAGTTTCTAGACATTCTTTTACATCTCTTGTCCCAGCTTTACTCAAAAGTCAAACTTTATACTAGTTAACTCAAGTGCTGTCCTCCAAGGAGGCTTGTTCAGTTGCCTCCTTCGATCCTAAATATCAGCAAATCCCTTTATCCAGAAAGGCTTAAAACATTTTAAGTGAAGATTACTGCAGGGGGAAAAAAGAACTGCAATTTCCAGAAGTGTCGGAGGGACATCGACAGAGGGCATCGCACTGGACGTGCTTCTGTTAATAATGCACCGATCAGGCGCCACATAGATGACGGCAGTATCTCACAGGCTTTCCATGCAGTTCTACAAGAAGCATTCTCCTGCAGGAGGCTGCGGCCGAGGGGCATGTCAAGGCCCGCCTGGACCCCTGTCTGCTAGAGGTCGGGCCAGACCATCTCCACAATGCCACGTTAGGCAGTGATCCTGGGGGGGGGTGGGGGGGAGTTGTGCAAACGAAACGGGGAAACTGATAGAACAGAAACAGTTTCTGTAAAACTGTTTATTTGTGGACCTGACTGATAAGCACTTTTCTTGGCACCCTGTCCCTCCCCAGGTCAGACCACACTTCTTCAAACAGTTTTCACTGGTTTCAGGACACACCACTATAAATGAAATATACGTGTGGTAATCACTCACCATTCACTGACTAGATTCAGCACACTATACTACTTTATAGATCTTTGTGCTTCCTATTCACAGAGGAGGTTCTCATTCACACACGTCACTGATACCATCGTGCACTAATAATGTTTGCGACAGATGTGTGTAATTTTTTCACTTGGCCCTCAGAAAGAACATTTTTGTGTAAATAAAACTCCCTGGAGCGTACAAAGGGGGACCCAGCCCAAATTTGAATTCCCAAAGGAGGGCTGACATTTGTATACATTAAGGCTGGAAAAAAAGAAAAACAAATGGGGAAATGGCCTATTTTAGGAAGAATATCTCCAAGGTTTCATTTTTGTGCCCAGCATGTCCGTGTGCTCCTGAGGTTCCTGGGGGCCGATGACGCTCTGTTGGCATAAGCTGACCTCTCCCTGTGGGCCTCCCTAGGACCCACTGTCATGGAGCCCTTCTTACTTAAATGCTTCTTTACTGCTGGCCCCATCTTACCATTACTCCCTGTCGATGTTGTCATCGTCATTCTTTGTTGGTGAGGTACCACAGCAAAGTTTCCATTTATATACCTAATTTAAGTATTGGTCAGGGTGGGGTGGGGGGGGGGGAGCTATCCCAGGCAACATAAAACGTGGGGTGTTGGTATTCACAAGGTGGGATGCCAGTCCCACATAGGGCATATACACCCACACACTAATGGTCATTTAGCTTAATTACACACCTTTGGATTGCAATGTAAAACCTGACTGCCCAGAGGAAACCTGCAAGAAATGGGAAGATGCTGAACAGTCCACGCATCCAGCGTGGGGGGGGGGGGGGGGGACCGGGAGCGCCCCCGCAAATAAACCCAATGCCCAACCATTTTACAATTTGCATTGAACATTGGGGTTGATTTAAATTTTAAAAAAAAACCCCCATTTGTTTTTTTTTGTT
>JABFEA020000138.1:25170264-25186348 GCA_019775915.2 Cyphomyrus plagiostoma | reverse complement strand
TGTTTTGCCACCCCCCCCCCCCCCCCACACACACACACACACACACACACACACACACACACACACCAGACAACACAGATACTGGATCAGCTTCAGAAGCAATTGACTGAACAGAAGAGCAAAAACAGTGGAAACGATTAATTACGACCAGTCCCTCTGGCTGTCTGGGCAGGAGGACAAAATCAATCCCAGTGAAAGGCACAAAATGCCCTGGTTTATTACTTGGTTGCAGGATACTGACCCTGTCCTTCATTTAGTGTGGCACATGTGTTTATTGAAACCTGGAGCAAATTATGTCTGCATTTAGGAACTCGCACAGCCAGTAAAAGCCATAGAAACACACAGCTACCATGGAGCACCAGCAGGTCTTTTTGGGGGTCCTTAGTCCCCACATGCCAGTCTGAGTGAGCTTTTACCACCTGACCCACTTGGCAATCTAAACATATGCATTTAGATGGACTGGTGTATCTATATTGCTCATAGCGCGTTATTGTGTTTGTAAGTTTGTCCTACAATTGACTGGCATCCTATCCAGGGTGTTTCCTGCCTCATATATTATGGGATAGGCCCATGGCTTATGATGATCCTGCACTCAATGAGTAGTTACGAGGGATAGATGGCTGCATGCCTTTTGAGTGGATTTATACCTATAAATGTGTGAGAAAAGAGATGGGCGGAACTCCTATAGACTGGAAAGTAAAATTAATAAAAAGATTTGAAATGAAATATTCATACAAATGAAAAGTTACAGGAGTCCCTCTGGCTCATGCTGATGTAAGTGGAGCAAAGCCTCCTCTCCTCCACACTAATGTCGAACTCCCCATGCTCTACCCAGGCTCCGCCCACACCAAACCCATCATGCATAAACAGGCACCAGAATGCAGGTTATTTTCACTGTTTATATCTGCTACAGGTCTATGAGTTACTGCTATTACAATTACTGTATAATCTATTAATTACTATAATTCGAACGTCTGCATAATCCCTCAGTTGTCGCTATTGCAATTTATCCATCCATCCAGGGTCAGATCATGAGGGCAGCAGTCTAAGCAAGGATACCCAGATCTCCCTTTTACCAGCCACCTCCTGCAGCTCCTCTGGGGAATACCAAGGCATTCCCAGGCCAGCCAAGAGATATAATCTCTCCAGCGTGTCCTGGGTCTGCCCTGGGGCCTCCTTCCGGTTGGACAGGCCCAAAACACTTCCCTAGGGAGCTATCCAGGAGGCATCCTAGATAAATACCTGCCTGAAAAAACTCAACTGGCTCCATTCAATGCGGAGGAGCAGCACCCCTACTTTGAGCTCCTCCCAAATGTCCGAGCTCCTCACCCTATCTCCAGGGCTGAACCCAGACGCCCTGCGAAGGAAACTCATTTCTACCGCTTGTATCCATGACCGCAGTCTTTCAGTCACTATCGTGGCTGAGGGTAGGACTGTAGCTCGCCTAGTAAATCAAAAGCTTTTCCTTCTGGCTCAGTTCCTTTTTTACCGAGAATGGATCTGTCTGTCGATCTCCCACTCTCTTCTTCAGTCACTTGTGAACAAGACCCCAAAATTCTTAAGCTCCTTCACTTGAGGCAGCAATTCATTCCCCACCAGGAGAAGGCAATCCACCATTTTCCGGTCGAGGACCATGGCCTGAGACTTCAAGATGCTGATCCTCATACTGGCTGCCTCACACTCAGCTGCAAACACTGCATACTGCAGGTCACAGCCCGATGAAGCCAACAGGACCACATCATCTACTAAAAAGTAAAGACGTGATACTGAGGGCCCCCAACTGGACCCCCTCCACCTCTTGGCTACACCTAGAAATTCTCTCCATAAAATTTATGAACATAATCAACAGCAAAGGGCAGCCCTGGCAGAGTCCATGACCTACTGGGAACCAGTTTGACTTACTGCTGGTAATGCAAACCAAATTCTTGCTCTGTTCACATAGGGAGCTAATGGTCTGCAGCGATGGACCCCATACCCCATACTCCTGAAGCACCCCTCAGAGGACACTCCAAGGGACACGATTGTATACCTTTTACAAGTCCACAAAACACAAGTAGACCAGTTGAGTAAATTCCCATGAACCATCCAATAATCTTATGAGGATGAAGAGCTGGTCCAGCGTTCTGCGACCAAGACAGAACCTACATTGCTCCTCCTGGATCTGAGGTTTGATTAAAAGGTGGACTCTACTCTCAAGTATCCTAGCATAGACCTTCTCAAGGATCAAGAGCTTTCAAGATCTCAGGGCGAATCTTATCCACCCTCAGAGCCTTAACACTGAGCAGCTGTTTGACCACTTCAGTGACCTCAGCCCTAGAGATGGGCAAGTCCCCCTCTGAGTCTTCCAGCTCTACTTCCTCCATGGAAGGTGTATCAGTGAGATTTAAGAGGTCCTTGAAATATTCTTTCCGTTGCCTGACTATACCCCCATTTGAGGTCAACGGTTCTCCATCCCTGCTGTTAACAGCTTAGGTGAAGCTCGGCTTCCCCCTCCAGAGTTGCCTGACAGTTTGCCAGAGCATTTTCGAGCCTCGCCAGCTCCTCCCACACCCGAAGTTTTGTTTCAGCAGCCACCAAAACCGTTTTGCATGCTAGTACCTGTCAGTTGCTTTAAGAGTCCCATAAGCTAACCAAAATTGGAAGGCCTCCTTCTTCAACCTGACAGCCCACTTTATTGTGGGTGTCCACCATCAGGTTTGAGGATTGCTACCATGACACGCACCAACAACCTTACAGTCACAGCTCGACATGGAGTCCTGTCCTCAGCAATGGAGTCCTGGAACATGGGCCATTCAGGCTCAATATTTCCTGACTCCCTTGAGGAGTTCCAAAGTTCGAGCCACGCATTGAGGTGAACCCGACTATATATACCAGCAAAGTTCATCATGCTCCTATTGTCTTCACTGTAATATCTATCATTTGCTACAAAGACTGTTTCCAAGACCCCCCCACAGATACTAAAATCCACAGATCCTCAGGTCCCTTATATAAAATGGCGTGGCATTTGTATATAACCTATGCACATCCTCCCATATACTTTAAATAATTTCTAGACCACGTATAATAACTACTCATCCATCCATTTTCTGCAACCACGTGTATTATTCAGGGTCACAGAAGATCTAGCGCCTAACCTGAAGGCTACAGCTGCAAGGCAGGGAACAACCCAAAATGGGGTGCCAATCCAGTGCATTGCAAACTTATAATACCTTATAATATGCAAATCATGAGGGAAATACAGCAGTCAAATGAACAACTCGATAATGTAAAATAAAATTAGTTTTCCTGCTTTCACTCTAAACATCCAAATTTTAACCAATGTCCTTCATTATCAGCGCAATAAAGCAGCATGGGCAAGCAGGAGTGTATCTCTGGCATTCAGGCTCACCGATACGGGAAACCAGAATGCTAGGAGCAGGAAAGTATAAATGAAGTCACGTTTCTTTTCAGCTGCCCACACATTTGACTAAAAATTACGGTAGTCTACTGAAGACCTACTTTCAATGTAGAGTTTGGCATGCGGCAAGTTCAAGTTTCTGTTTTTGGAACTTTCTGGATGTTTTTTTTAATATATATATGTATATATATTTTCGAACCATGGTTGGTTGAATCCACGGATGCCAAGCATGTAGATTTCGGAGCTCTGACTGTATAGCTTTGGCCATCACCACACTACCCATTATTGCAATTACTGCTATGTTTGCTGTCACTTAACTACTAATTATTATACTATGCATCTAATACATTACCATTGCAAACACCAGGAAACAACCAGGGAACTAAAACGACAGTCAAAAACACTATTGCTACTACAAGCACTGCTAATACTACTAGCATAATTTGCATTACAAAGAAAGGGGGAAAAAATAAATTTTGGATGCTGAAGCAACTAAATCACAGCAATATAAATGCTCTTTGAGTATCAGAGAAATTAAAAACTATTAAAATGCTTTGCTGTGGGGTTTGATTCCAGATTTGAAATGATTTATTTTTCTTGTCCTTTGAATTAGTTTGACCTTCTCTGTCTTCCCGCCAGTCTTAATTTCTGTCTCCTGGGGTTTTCTGTGAAAAGGGAAGCCTGCCTTTTATCCCACACATCAGAGGATAAAGAGAGGTCTGCTTTGATGGAGGTGCATGTATCATTGATAAAGCTGGTGAGAATTTTTTCTACCAGTCTTGAACTGATACTGGAAGGTTCTGTGTCATATGTGGCCTCTGGCACAGTAAGAGAGGGACTTCCTATCAGCAGTGATACGATCATGGCCCTCGGCTCATCAAGGAACCCCTTCAATTTGTCCCATGGCCAGGAATCCCTTCAACTCAAACACTCCCAGAGTTTATAACCTGATACTCCTGAGAATGTCAACACATGCTACTAAACATCTCTTTATTTCTTAGGGCAAGATTTTTACAACACTTTGCATTCGTATCTTACAGTGCACATTAGTCTGAATTGTGAAGCACTTTTCCAGCCCAAACATGACTAGGTAAAATAAAGGTTTTTTACAAGCTTACTGGCAGTCTTAGCATTGTAATAACCTAGTGTAATAACCTAGTCTGGTTTAGGATGTTGCAGGAAAATTACAGCTAATTGTATTTAAAATAACAGATGGGTGACCACTGGATGTGCCAGAGTGTAATCAGTATGAGGGTCATTCTGTGAAGTGGTGGATGCAGCCGGATTTGTGAACAAATGTTAACAGGTTTGATTCAGAAAGAGCGAAAATACAGGTGAAATGGCTGAAATCGGTAACATCACAAAGCTGGGGAAATTTGGGGCGATTTGCATGTGGCTACCATGATGATGATTTGGTAAAGATTAATTTCCATGAGACTATCCTTTGTCTATGTCAGTTTATGGAACCCATTAAAGACTTTTTTATACGTCCATTTTGAGATATTTTCAGACCTACTCGTGCTACATCACTGTGTCTGTGATTATATCTCTATTCAGTATCATAATGATGATGACAGCACTATGGCCAAAGCCCCAGGACACACTGGAGCTTAGCTAAAAATTAAAAGACCAGACCAAGCTCTTTTTACATGCTTAGTATCTAATTATGTGAATATGGCCATCCATATGCATGAGCGGATATTTAGCATGAAGTCAGTGTATGAAGTGTTGCAGCAGAGGGACTGAGGCCTGTCTTCAACTTCTTGAAGAAATACTACATATATTGGCTTCGTTCATCACATGGATACCTGCAGAAGCCAAACTGCTTTAAGTCACTGGTGTCCTGTTGGTTAACATTTGTCTGGATGTCTTTATGAATATGGAAATCAATGCAATGAAGCCCGCTCAACATAGATATTATCCAGTTTTATGCTAATTACACTGGTTTTTGTGACATACAAACAGACTCTTGGAGCATAAAGAACTTGACCCCCTGCACTTTTGAGTCAAGAAGGGTAATAAAACACAGAGAAAAGGTCATTCTTGGGTCCTAAACACTTGGGCTGGGAGAGAGTCGGGTCACAAAACTCATTGAAGAAATGTTTATGATGGATGGAACATCTGCCATATAGAACACATTGGCCTTGTATCTCCCTCATTAAACATGTTGGTCATACGAGTCTAGATGATAATGTAGTGGTGAAAATGTTGCTTTTAAACAACACAGTTAATCCCAGCTGTGGTCAATAATGCTCTCTATAGTTTACTTCAATAAAAACATACTTAAACATAGATAAAAGCATTTGCTGCAAGCACTGTAGACTATCCTCTATCAGCTGGTCATTATTTTTCATACTGCTTTGTACCCACCAGCACATTTCAGGATTGTCCTGGTGAACAGTTTGGAGGGGATCTTCTCAAGGCAATCTGTCCAAGCTGCTGCCTCTTGCAGCCTTGAGTGGTAATTTGAAAGGGGTCTGGATTCCATATCCCCATTCATCTCAAACATGCAAGGGACCCATAAGCAGCTGCTGCACCAAAGTTTCCTTGTTTTCGAGTAGAAGTTTTTTTTAATCAATACTCAAAACAACAGAATGTTGAAATGTAGTTTATTATTCTAGAGTAGAACTTTTATTATAACCACTGATTATCTTGAATATTACTTGTTTCCATTCCAAGAATACATGCTGGGTAATTGTGTTACGCATAATAAAGATGTACTGGACACCTTAAGAACAAGGTCGAAGTACGTTAAAGCAACGTTGACGGTACTAAATCTTAAATCGGTCGTGTCATTTTATAAACGCGTTTCAGTGTATCAACCCATGTAAACTGTAATAATGTATTACATCTAAGAGCAACAGCGGACAAACAAATACGAAACATATTTCTACTGTTGGAAAAGCAAAGAACAGCTTGTTCCTCTTAAGTAAATCTACCACAGAAAGTGCTTTTTCCATTCGTTTCTCGTATTACTCGATTCACCCTCCCTCTGCTATTTTGAAATTAATTTACTTTATTGGTTCAGTGGAAGTAGGCGCTCACGGGTGGTGGGAGCCGATTGGCCGAAAGAAGGCTCCGTGACTGCCTACTTGTTATGGGATTGGTGACTTCAAACATCCCCTCTGTGCAGACGGCACTCCAACCGAAAACCGGGACACCTGTCATTCAATTGGGCAAAAGCGTCGTCAGTCATGGCCACGCCCGTCTGGGATTGGCCTTGGATAGGCAGGGGCGTGTACCGCCTCGTCGTACCTGTCGTCTTGTGAGAGGCTACGAGCGTTTCCTGTCAGCCCTGCTGTCCCCCTTATCTCCCCGCCTCCACTGCTCGAGAACCAGTCGGTCGCAGCGCTGGAGAGCCGGCTGTAGTGACTACCGGTGGAGTACTCAGACTGGATAACGGGCGGAGGGTGCTGTTGTCGTGCGGGAAGGGACTGACTTAGGGCGGAGGATTTCAAGAAAGGAGCGCGGGGCCGGGGGTGGGGGGCTGTCTTTACTATCCAGACGCACGGAGGCTCGCGCAGAACATGGCGGAGCAAAACACGGTCGCCGACAGCAAGCACAAGGCTACTCCCGGTGCCGGGGCCCCGGTCTCAGGCAGCGGAGGCCTGTCCGGCGGGCTGACGCAGCCGGCGGCATGGCAGTCCCTGCTGTCGTTCACCATTCTCTTCCTAGCCTGGCTGGCTGGCTTCAGCTCCCGGCTCTTCGCGGTGATCCGCTTTGAAAGCATCATCCACGAGTTCGACCCTTGGTAAGTGCCGCTGTCTTTGGGGGGCGGCTCGCAGCTGCCTGTCCGTCGCTCTTCTCGGTGCAGATAAAGCCGTCAGCTGCTCGACTTGGCTTCAGCTGACATTGACAGTTCGGCCTCCTGCTGGTTTGTTGCCCGCCTACCGGACAACTTTCTAATGCAGCGCAGGCTCCGTCATAAATCTGACACAGGTCATGTATTTGTGCAACTTGGATCGGTGAGAAAATACAAAGGCTTTCCTCATGCCGCACGAACAAATATGCATTCATTCATCTATTCATTCATCTTCAGCTATCTATTCATCCTTGCATTCATCTGTTCATTCATTCACCCCTTCATTCAAGCTTTAAGGATGATGGCGATGGGCACCATGAGGCACAAAATGTTGAAATGACGAAGCTGTACGTTCCCACGATCTAGTTGAGCGTAATTTTCCAGGTTTTTTAAAAAATGTGTCGTACAGTTTTTACGCTGTCGCCCTTGACCTCCTCATAAGTGGTCTACAGAGCCATTTACGTCCGTGAGACGCACTTTTTTTCTTTTTTTAACGCTGAAGCTTGAAGAAGCTGGGATCCGATTGCTCTGGCATGACGGCGTAATTTGATTCCGGGAAGTGCGGCTATTTGAATTGAATTCTTGTGACTTCAAGTTGTGGTGGTTCCGTGTTTGTTGGGTCAGGTGGAGGGTGACTGACGGCTGCTTCCCTGCGATCAATGCGGCTGTGTGCAGAGCCCTGGCACGGCTCTGCACTTGCCTGCTCATGCTATCTGCCGGCATCGGATCTCCCACTTACACGAACTGTAACGCTTGAGACTTCAGCAGGGTTTGAGTGCCTATGAAAAACTAACTTCTATAGCCTTACCTATTACACACAGCTACCACTTTAGATTTCAGCTGTTAATTTCCAGACAAAAATCACATTTGGCTAATGTTTGAGCCAGATAAGGATAATATAAGACAATTACAAATCTACTATAAATTGCAAAGTCTAATTTGAGAGAATACACAATGTTTGTTTTAACTTTTTGTATAGGCGAATTCACTTTCCTCTGTGTCAGTCTCTCCAAGATGGTTAAGATATAAATAGGGGAAAAGTATTCTGTTTGGAAGTAATAGGAGTATAATGATTAGGAGCCACCCCTGATTTAGTTAAGGTCTGTGTTTCCATGCATTGTACAGTGGGGAATCTCTCGATCCTCTGAGGGGGGTTATGGGCCCCAAGGAATTATGGGTAAACTGAGTAGGCTGAGGCTATCTATTTAGTGTGTCTGTAAAACGCCATGCTCCAGTACTCGGGGCTTTAGTGGATGCTGCTGCTGTGGGCATTTTGCATCTTTTAAAATTTATTTTGTACTTGCCACAGTGCTGCTTCGCAATGATCCCCCACTAACCTTCAGGGTTGTTCAGCAGAATGGCATTACTGGGAGTACTGGGAATCTTATGGTTCACCTTCGGGATCCTCCCCTTGCCCATCTTGCTGTTTGCCTCTGAAGTTTTTTTAAACCCTTATGTTCCGGATCCTTGCGAATATTCCTTTCTGCCTATCCGGGAGAAGCTGTGATGGAGCAGTGCGTTGTTGGAGAATAACACAGTGTCCAGCCTCTCTCATGTGTAACATAGGATTAAATGGTGTGTGAGGGGCTGCATTTTACCTTATTAGGCTTAGACTTGGAATTTTTATTAGTATGTAGTCCATAAGTGGGATCGAAAAGGCTGGTAAGAGTAGGACCTGTAAGGTATGTCCCTTGAGCCCGTGTGTGTGCGCGCGTTTGCACACGTGTGCACGCACATAAGTGTGTGTATGGGCTACATTTACATAAAGCGATGAGCACCAGAGCAGCTCCAGTGAGTGTGCCAGTTGGCCGGCATGCCCCCGTGATTATATAAGTACCCTGTAAGCCCCTCTGTAGAGCCCTCACCCCCCCTGCTGGAGCGGCTGGTCGGGATCACGTGCGATGCAGCGCCGCGGCTGTGTGCATCCAGGCGGACTGTCTCAGATCAGCCCAGGTTAAACTCTCTTGTCGTCCCTGTCCCTGGCCTCTGCTTCTCCCCACAAGAAACAACCAAGCTCATTGTTTGGTAAAAATCTTTCAGAAAGCGTGAGATCAAAATTTAAGGCTGGCTCTTGATGTACAGATGAGATTCTCGGCCCCGTGATGGTGCCTATTGATTTTGGATGTTGCCTAGTGTGAGTTGGCTTCAGTGCTGGCTTTAGTGTCGCCGAGAATTCTCCCATGGTCCTATTTGCCATGACTCTGGAACAAGCATCTGAACGATGGCTGAATTCCACATATAGGCTTGGGTCTTGACATTCGTTCCTTTTCCATGGAAAATGTAGTTTTCGTCTTCGCTTCTTCTTCCAGCCTGGGAGTAGTGATCAAGCCTGTCTTGGGTCTCCTTATTGCATGACACTCCCTTCAGCTCATGAGAGGGGAGGATGAGCAGGATTTGTGTGCTGGGAGCTGCCCGGCTTTCTGCTCCAAAGGCTCGGTGGACGCTGTAAAACCTTCCGTGGAGAACACAGCCTGCTCACTTCTGACCACGCCTCCTGGTCCATGATAGTTTCCCTCTTACCTCTGTTTTGCCAGCCGAAAAGCACGATCTGATCTGCTTTGTGTTCTGCCGGCCTGGTTGGATACACCACAGATTCCCATTTCCCGAAGCCCTGCTGCGTCACTGAGGATGCCCAGAGCTCCCTCTTAATGAAAATCCCAGACGGTTACGCCGAGCAGCACCGGCGTACCATTAGTGATCATGTTAATAACAGTCTCTGAGGCTTTGACAGTGAATCTGGTTAGCACAGGGGGTATGTGCCTGCATGTCATTTTAAACCGTAGCAATATCCACACTTTTGTGTAGAGACCTTCGCCACGGCGGCATACATTTCACGCCAGGTCAGGCCAGGCCCTGGGGGCTGTATCACGGCCAAGTTTATGCTTTGGCCGTATTTTCAGCCAGAAGCCATCGGTGGCCCACTGGGGGCTAACGTACCTTTCCAGTTTGGATCGGCAGTTCGACATTCAAATGAGCTCGGTTTCTTTATGTTATTGTCAGACTGGCTGCTCCAGTGCTACCTGAAAAGAAGTCTGTTTTTTGTATAGACTGATTTATAGCCGTTACTCCATGTGAGGAGGCAAGTGTACCTTGATCTTTCATTCCTTGGCAGATTAGGAAGGGCCTGCCCTTTTTTTGAAAAGGGAACCACCTGCTCCTCCCAAGCAGTAGTTTTATCCAGCCCTGCTCACTGTCCCAGATCAGACCATGGACCTCCAGGCTGAGAGAGTAACACATTAGCATGCCGGGAAGCTGGAGACCTTTATGCTCTTGGCTGTTCCCCATCTATCACCACTGTTCACCAATCCAATGATAATGGCCCCCAAAGTCCTTGCCTACCGGCCAATAGTTGGGGTCAAATGTCATGCAAATCCCTACCCCCTTGCGATTGGAGGGAGCTTGGCAGTAGTGGGAGGAGCACTGAAGCAGTCTCTGGCAGAGGGTCCGGTGTCCTGCGCTTCAGTCACCTGTCTCCATTATGTGTTATCTCCATTTAATGCACCATTATGTGCACCACTGGGGAGTGGGTCATTATTTGGTAGAACAGGCATGGCCCTTATGCTATTGGGGGTGACATCTGAGGCCATGGAAAAGTTTGCTTTTGCATTTTTTATGCCTGATTCATGGACAGGTTTTGTACTCGGGCACTGTGCCCCACAGTTCTGAAAATCCTCTGCTTGCATGGATTTCAGAGCAAGCGGCATCTCTGTCATGTCATCTGGGATGTTGTAATTGACACTGACCTACCACTCGTAAATCTTCCTGCCGGGAGGGGATCAGCTGCGCGTAGCACGCGGCTGTTCAGGTCTAGGTGCGCGTGCCGTTTTCATTCACGTTTCATTCTCGTTATGTGGTCGGCTGGCAGCAGCTCCCACGCAGAGCGCACGGTGCCCCCCCCACCCCAGGAAGCCGGAAAGCCTCAGAAGTGTGTGTGTGTGTGTGTGTGTGTGTGTGTGTGTGTGTGTGTGTGTGTGTGTACACACCTCATTTTCTCTCTCTCCCTCACACGCTTCCTCCCCCGTCCAGTTGTACGGCTCGTCGCCACGGCTACGTGGCCAGGTTTGTGTAGGAGCTGTGGTTGCCGGGGGCGATAGCTTGACCCTGCTGGTGGAGGGATGGCAGAGGAGGCGGAGCCAAACCTTCACGGGAACTACATGCACGGAGATTAAAAATAGCAGTGCTGAAGGGGCAGCCACTGATGGTTGCATTGTCTGTGTAATCAGGGCTGACTGTAAACTGTTCACGGCCGCTCCTCTGCCTACACTGCCCCCTCCCTTGCCTGTGTGTGTCACCCAAAGCGCAACGAGTTCGTATCACCGCCTTCTGTGCTGCCCCCCCCCGATTCAGACTTGCTCATCTCTGGGCTCGGTGATGTGTGCATTTACTTATCTACCAGACGGTTTTGTCCGGAGCGACATATGAGATAAGTACGCCACAAACATACGGCGACTAGCTTCCAGTGAAGTGTAAATTAGCATTGTAGTTGCACAACAAAGGACAGCATGGGAATGAGGAGAATAAGAGAGCTGCTTGGTCTGAGACCAATGTAAAGGAAACACCAGAGAGCGGTCCGGGTATGGCAGCTGGGCACTTGGAGGGCTGCATGAGGTGTCCCTGAAACAGATGGGGCTTCTTGTGTTTCTTGAACTGGTGGGAGGGAGGTCGCAATGGGCTTGGATATAAACGGAAGGGAAAAAAAAAAACTAAAATGCTCTTTTGTCGAAGTCTTAGGTTAAGCCTTAGGATGCTGGCGCTCCAACTGTGGGCTGGCTGGGGGGAGTCCAAGTGAGTGGGGTGGAAGGGGGTCCACAGCCATGGGATCTTCCAGCAGGAGGTGCTAGAGAGCGTTTTGTGCTGGCAATACGGATAATCGTTTAAAACACAAAGGTAGAAGCTGTCACCACCGAAACGAGCTTTCTGCCGATGCTGTGTTACTCCTTTGGGGCAAAGTGCTGAGAAAATGAGGCAGAGTCTTATTATATTAGGGTTAGATGATTGTTATTCTGGGAAATGGGCTTCAACGAGCAGGCCATAAATGGATAAAGTGGAAGTGTGTGCTGAGAGAACCTTGAATCCAAGTCATCCTGCCTGGATGTAGGTCAATAAGCCTCTATAATGAAGTTCTGCTTTTGTTAAACTAGGCCATACTTTGCAGAATGGTGACACAGGCAGTTCTCCTGTGATTCTTTATGTAGCACCATTGCCATGCTTTCTGTATTTTACATTTTTTTTTTATTGCCCACCACCACCCCCCCTCTTCAGAGGACGACTTTATTTAACATTACATTCAAGAGCGAAGAGTGTGGCCGCTCCGAACTCACCCGTCCTAGTACCGTGAAAAAGAAAAGAAAAAAATGGGGGGGAAACAGAAACAACAGTTGGAAAAAACAATCACGATTGGGAGAGAGGGGAAAAAAAAAAGGATAAGAGAACAAAAGGTATACAGAAATAACACTAATAATGTAGGTGGGATGGAGAAAATGAAGTGTAGGGGAATACAGAATACAAACAGCCATACGAAACATAACAATCGTTACTTTATGGACATCAAACAGCAAAAATTATAACAGCAATATCAATAATGCTTTCTGTATTAAACCTGATAAATAAGTAAATTGATATGTGTAATGTACAAAACAGCCTTTCCATTTGGTCAACTTCAGAGACATGATGCTCTTAGTGGTCACAAATGAAATTGGCTTGCAATCTCCCCCCCCCCAGAATGACTGTTATTTAGCAGAAACCTGACCTGGGATTAGAGATGCACTGGTCAATCGGCCAGAGACCGGAATCTGCCGATTATCGGCGTGCTCGGCCCGGACTGGAGATTGATCAGATCTCGTATTTCCTATACCAAACTGGTCCGTTTTACGTATGCACCACACGTCATACGGCGACGCAGTCAATGACCTCGCACCCGCGTGCACAATCGCAGCCACATGCTAACATGTCTTAAGCGTGGAAGTTCCTCACTGTGAGTGAACACGACAGAAAGACTGCAATTTGTAATGCATGTAAAGCCAAAGTAAACCATGGGGGAACCACCATGAAAACATGGTGAAACGTCGGAGGTTAACTTTAAAGTGGTTATGAAACGTATACTCGATAATCTTGAAATGGAACAATTATTAAAACTGCAAAACTTGCTAGTTTTTTTTTTCCTATGATGGTAATGTTTTAGCAAAACTTTAACTCCCAGCACTATGATGTCCTTACAGTATGAATGTCTGAAAAAGGCTGATCTTAGTCTAGCTTACTAGTGATGTAAGAATTGTATGTGCGTAACATGCAATTTTGATATTAATATTACCCTGCACCTGTTATTTGGAAAAGAATAGTACACGTCAGTTTTCTTTGGAGGTTTGTGACCTGTGGACATTATTTTAAGACAAGTTTTAAAAAAAAAAAAAAAAAGAGAAAAAGGTCAATGTCGTGTTGTCAGTTACTATATTCACCCGATATTTGTTTTGCTATTTAAAGCTGTTGCACCTGCTCTTGTTTGGGAAAGTTAGATATGTCAGGTAAAGTTGCTTCTACAGCCTCTTTCCAGTGAGACAGCGCTTTATTTTGAGACTCGTTTAAATGACAAACAATCCTGTAACGGTGTGCTGTTTGAGGGAAATTCTAAAGTTTAACAATTATCAAAATAAAATTCTGCATTGAAGACGAGTTCATTTTTGTTTGTATATGCTGTCAAGTATGGTATCGGCCAGTCACACTTTCAAAAATAATCTGAATCGGCTAAGAAAATTGCAATCGGTGCATCTCTACCTAGGCTGACAAAGGATGAATTCTTTATCACAACCCTTTCATAAATGCAAAATCACACATGAAGCATCAGCTGACCGCTTAACAATCGTGGAGTTTAGCTAAAAACCCATTGATGCTAGGGGGGCTTTGCATTTTGCATCAGCGAGACATGCTTCTTCCCCTGGATCCCCACGCCCACCCCTGGCTGCTTCTCACAAAGTCTCTCTGTACCACCTCACCCATCATGCTTAGCTGTACAGTTCAAGGTGATCACAGGCAAGTCACCAGGGGTGGGGTGTGATGTCATGACACCTAGTAGTCCCTTAGTCTCTGATGAAACATGGCCTCCCCTGCCTTGTTAGTTTTAAACTGCACTAAACATGTGAGAGAATGTGGGCGTGTATGATTACCCCAACACGCCTGTGAGAACAGTGGTGTGCCCCTCAGGTCTATCCTCACCCTAACACAACAGACACAAACTTCTCCAGGTGTAACGTCAGTCACCCGTGTGCAGCACTGCCTGTCTCCGTACTGGCAGTTAATCAAAAACGTATCTTAAGAGATACGGGGCCTTGTGATCCAGAGGAAAATCAATAGATTAGAATGAGATTTGTGGGTGCAGTAGATGTATTCCAGGGCTTCTTTCTGGGTTTCATTTTTTCTAGCCTGTGAGGTTCCGCTGGCGGTAAGAAGGTGACGGCACCCTGTTCCCCTGGGAAGTCAGCAAGGCCTTGGCCGACACAAGCTTCACTTTGCTCTTTTGCAGCAGGGGAAGCTGCCAGGTGTTCACTTTGGCATCTTGTACGACTGGTCCTCTAGTGACCATGTGCCCACCACGGCCTGCTATAATTGGCTGTCGCCGAGTGTTTGATTGTTGGCAGGCCTAGCGGGAGCCCAACATCGAGCCTTAGGGCTTCACTCTGTGAGACTGTGTGTGTGGTTTTTTTTTTTTTTTTTGGCTGGGCATGTGTCCTGGGAAGGATGATCTCAGGACTTGAACCCCACTAAAAGGGGATTTCTTTGATTGCTTGGAGGGGAGTCATTTTTTTGGAGGGGACCGGTTATGTACTAAGATTTATGGTCCCTTTCCAGTTGTGAATGGAGAACCAAGTTAATTACAGTTCATGAGGCTGGAAGGAGCAATTTAGTGGTAGTGTATGAGAATGTACCACCCACCCCCACACAGCTGGCTTACAGTAGCTTACATCATGACCAGAAAGACGTATTGCTGGTGTGGCACTCTTTCTCAAGGTTGTTTTTCTGTTCCAGTTGCATCAACCTGGGGTGGCACATTTAGCCTGGTGCAGTGGCATTGTTTTCAAGCAGCAGCAGGTTGAATTTGCTTTTAGTTGTAATTATTTGTTTAAAAACGAGCATGGGGGCCCTAGACGGGGGGGTGACAGCTGACTGGAAAAAAAGCACATGGCTCCTTTGTGCAGAAGATTTAGCTGAATCAGAAGGAGCCCTCGTAGCCTGATCAGATTCCCGGCAGAATCTGTGTGCCGGGCAGATGGTGGTGCATTTTTCGTTTATGCAGAATATCGATATTTTGCAAGGTATAAAAAAGCTGCAGACTGCAAACGTGTAACACTTCGCATCCCACTGAGCCGAGGTCCTGGTAAACAAATCTGTCAAAAGGGAATGGACTTGTTTCCAAGTTTATTTTACTTCACGCATGTTGTTATTTTAATGTTTACTGAGAGCCACTCTTTGCAATGGGGCTACTTGTGAATAGAGCACCTCTTTTTCAGGGTCAGGAGAATGTTCTGGTGAAGGATGTCTCTGCTCCTGGTTTCTGGAATGGACTGGGGATAAACTCTGTCCTGTTTGCCACTGTAAACATGGTAATTCACAGGCAAACCTCTGAGTGGTGCCAGGGCATATCTCAGCATTAGAATAACAATACAAATGGCCTCTTTTTTGCTTGGTCTGCTTTGGTGAAATCTCTCAGGGGTGTGACACTGCATTGCAGAATTCCCGGTCCTGTACACATGGTAATTTCCACGTTTCCCCTCTCTGATTGTCTGCCTCAGTTCGCGCTGGGTGTCAGGATGACGGTCAGTCGCTTTATTTAATTGCTTAATTTGGCCCAGTGGCCCCACACGCGGGGGGGGGGGGGGGGGGGGGGGGGGGGG
>JABFEA020000138.1:25142620-25163976 GCA_019775915.2 Cyphomyrus plagiostoma | reverse complement strand
GCAGTTCTGAAGGCGAAAGGGGGTCAAACACCATATTAGTATGGTGTTCCTAATAATCCTTTAGGTGAGTGTATTATTTCTGTCTTTATACACAGTCTGTGCAGTATTATATTTTCTAAGATCCATAAACTTCAAGATTTTTGACTTCAAGAACAAAATGTTAGTGTGGTCTCTGAATCTCACTGGTTAATCACAAACTACAGTGAAAGGACTTTTCTTTTTGCTTCTGACTGTAGGTAAGCAACTGTTGCACTGTTTGTTCAGTGTGGTGACTCCCCTCCCCCCCTACCTGATGACACTGATGGTTTTACTGGTATGTCCTGAAAGGAGGGGGGTGCTGAGCAGATGGCCCAGCCTGTCACCCTGGGAGACTGTGCCGTTCATTTGTCAGGTTGTATGCTTAAGTTTGTTTGAACAGTTCAGGTGGTTAGATGTCGCTGGCAGACTCATGTGGCCAAGGCACATCATACATTACTTTATAAAGGCCTTCTCTGCATTGCCTTCTCAGCTCACTCTATAGCTCTAATCATGCCTGTGCTATTGTGACTCCTGTGTTAATGTGACCCTGAACTAAAATCAGAGCAAATACTTGATGCTGATGGGGGGGGGGAACTTAGTGTGTGAGGGTGGGGCCTTTTTGGAGTAGAAGTAGGTGTGCATTGTTAGATTTCTCCAGAATCTGAGTGAAACACCAGTGTGGCTCTGACAGCTCTTGTTTGACAGCATCTGGGAATTGTACAGATTGTTACATAAAAAATGACAATGACATGTTAGATGTGGGTCTCAGTTTTGCTGCTGCTGCGTGCATGCGCTGCAATCTATATATTATGTATACATTTGGTCCCCTCAGCGTGATTAAAACGTGTTATTTTGACCAGGGGAAACTCAGTTTTATAAAAGTTTGGGAATGCAGTCAAAATTCTAAATAGCCAGAAGTCTTTTGTTTGGTTACTTATAGGTGAGGTTAGAGCTGGGTAGCTGTTATGGTTATCATTTTTATTCATAGAAATTGATGGAGAATTCCACAAAGACAGACGCCTAACCTGTGTGTGACCAATGTGTCTGTGCATGTGGCCATGGCTGTTGGTGAAACATTGGTTTAATGTAGCAGAATAGTTAATGGCCGTCTGCGTCCTTGTGTTCTCGCTCTAGCCGGCTATACCTACCTCCCCCCAACTGCCACTGCACACTGCATAACCAGCACCTGCTTTTCTAGTGATTATGCCACCTGCGGATCAAGCCTCAGGCCATGAAGACATTGGTGCGAAGGAAGGGTGGCGTGGTGGGGGGGTGGCACCCGGGCAGCGCTATTGCATAAGGTGTCACAGGGTAACTCGTCCCCTCAGTTTGGAGGTGCCTTTGTCAGTTTTGGTTCCCTTCATTAATGATGGGGGGGTGTGTGCTTGCTGTCTGAGGCAGGGAGTCGAACACAGTAACAGCACAGCAATATTTTCTGTAGTGTTTTTTTTGTCGAATCTCCATGGCAACGCCAGATTATAGACCTTTGTGCAAAATGGGCAAGGATGAGAGCAGATACTGGAATTTGTCCCGAGCCGTGTTAGTGTGTGTTATTGTGCAGCCACTGACGAGGTTGTTCTGTATTCAGTCCCAGGGGAGTGCTAGTGTCCCCCCCCCCCGGTTAAGCCAGATGTCGGTAAGACGCATGAACAAAGCTCTTGTGATCACTGGTCAGTGCTGGGCAGAGGGTGGTCTGTGTATTATGACTGTTTAGATGTTGAAGGTGAGGCTTGCTTCATCTGGGATGGTGCTGTCAATGGGGAAATTATTTGGGGGGCTGGCTGTTTTTAACGGAGTGGTTTCTGCTGCAGTAGATGCTCAGGAACCTGCTCTGCCCGCTGGTCTTGCTTTATTCCCCCACCTTTCCCATGCTGCTCGCCGGTTCCGCTTTATTCCCCCACCTTATTCATGCTGCTCACCGGTTCTGCTTTATTCCCCCACCTTTCCCATGCTGCTCGCTGGTTTCGACTTTATTCTGCTTCTTTCTTGGGCTCCTTGCGAATCCCGTTTTATTCCGGCCCTTTCCTGCGCTGCTCACCGGTTCCGTTTTATTCCGCCCATTTCTTTTGCTGCTCGCCGGTTTCGCTTTATTCCGCCCCTTTCCTGCGCTGCTCGCTGGTTCCGCGTTATTCCTCGCTTTTCTGTGTCGTGAGCCTTCACTTATCCTTGTCAGATGACTCAGCCATGTGGTTCTGCTCCAGTAGATTCACCCCCTCCCCCCCAAAGAGTGGCCATTTGTGTGTGTGTGTGTGTAGCGCCCCACAGAGTCCCACCATGCCCCGCTTCTGCTGTCCAAATTGGGTGCCCCCTCCACCAGGGTCCATTTTGGGACAGCTTTGAGTCCTGCTTGCTCCTGAAAAAGGCACATCTTTTATTCTGCCCTTTTAAATGGGTGTCCCTGCTTCTCCTGTTACACACCATCAGTCTTACTCCCCCATTAAAAAATAGAGATGATTACAGCTGTGTGCCACTAATGACCAAATCCCTCCCCTCCCTTTTTAAAGGCTTGTGACTAACTAAACGGAAGTGATTACCCCCTCCCATTAAATAGAAGCTTAATGGCCATCCCACCCACGTTTAGCCACCAGTCACCAGCGGCTTGTAGGACTGCATTGCTCTGGCTTCAGCCAATAATGTCCTGCCAGTGAGGCAGAGCATGCTGCTGTGTCTCTGTGGGGGGCGGGGAGGTGTATGTCATGGGTTTGACACTTAAATGGAAAAGCGAATGAGCGATGACAGAAAATAGGGACACTTTCCATTGGCCTGCAGGTGGTGCTGTGACTCATTGAGTAATGGCCACCCTAATGGCAGTGAGACTAATTCCACACCTTTTTTTATTTTATTTTAAATGCTGTCCTGGGCTAACCCAGCGCCAGGCCCGAGGCAAGTTCTCACCTGATTGATCCGGTGTTCATTATGCACTCACTGGTCACCATCTGCTCCAGCCTGACCTCCGTGAGTGTTTACGTGTCACAGCTGAAATGGAATCTGATTGGTGGTGCTCTGCTCATTGTATCATAATTGTATCTAACATTTACAGGTGCCGCACTACTGACCTCAGCTTGCCAGTTTCACATGAATCTATTCAGATAGGATAGATAAATATGGGACAGATGTCTGTATAATGTGAATCTGAATTCAGCTTGTATGTTGTTTCCTCCCAGACATTGTGGAGTAATACACCGGAACGTGCTGGAAGACCCTTGGTGCTCAGTCAGGCACTTTGTTTCAAAAATGCTAATTTTCACTAAATTGACTCCACTGCCGTAAACATGAATGAACAACGTGATGAAGTGCCTAGGAAGCATACTGATTATGAAGGAAAAGCCTTAGCACTCAACTCAGCACTCAGAGTATGATGTTATGTTTTGAAATTATTGATTTCGGTGAAGTTATCATTTGGCATTTGGTTAGAGTTTGAATAGTCTGTCCTAACCCTATTATTTTCCGCAACCATATCCTTTTATTTGCGTATGTGTGTGTTTGGCATTATCATGCTATAGTGGAAATGCGTGTTGTGGCACCAGTAAATGTTAGATACATTATGATTTTGACCATTTAAAGCTGAAATGTTACCTTTTTCAGCAATGCCTCCCTGGGAAATACGAGTACATTGATTTCCGCTCTTTGTGTCCTCAGAATCTGGTGGATGGGATGTACTTGGAGTCGTCTGATGGGGTCTCAGGGGGGTTTCTCTCTAAGTTCATAACTGCTCACGACTAAATGCTGAGTGCCCAGTAGCGAGAGTTTGCCCTGCACGTTGTATAAAAGGCACATTTCCCCAGATCTCAGCACGCAGGCCGGGATGCTGCAGCCAGAGACAGACCAGCGTGGAGCTGCAGCGCCATCCTGCCTTTTATTATTCTCTTCACACTCTTCCTACTTTGTGGATGATGTAGTGTCACCGTTAGCTGCTAACAAACTGTAGTTTGTGGCAGAGAACTTGCTAATTTACCATACAGGGTCCACACACCCCTACCGGGGACCTCTGGGGTGGGGAGGCTTGGTTTGAGGTACAATACAGTACTGTATATAGCTACATTTATTATTGCGGTATAATTATTATTTTTATGATTTACCCTGAAATTCAACTTGAAGAAAGGGAATGAATCTCGTTCATAATCTGGGGACTGCCTGTATCGTGCCATTTGGCTTCATTAAGATCTTGTGTCTGTGTGTATCTGTCTTTGTTAATACTTAGTCTGGTCATGGTCGTTTCCCTAACTAAATTTGTCAATTCTGATTGAACAACACTGTAAACCTCTGCTCTTGATGAAACAACATTTTTTTTGGTTGCTTGGTTGGTTTTATTACTTTTCCCGTTTTTCTTTCCTCTGCTTTTTGATGCGTCTTGCGTAACATGGGGTGTCCATCAGTTGCCCATCTGTTCTGCATCCTCAGGCAGATGCCTTTGAAGCTTCCTGGGTTTGTTTCTTCCTGCAATACAGTTTCTACACTGAGGGGGCGCTTCACAGGGCCCTTCATATCCATTCCCGTGGGCCTGCTTCAAACGTTTTTTTGGAACTGTACCCAGCCCTGTTGTTGTCCGTGTCTTGCCAGTTTTGTTCTGTAAGTTTGACTGGCAAACTTTTTGTTTTTCAGTTTGTTGAGACAGGGAAGACTTTAAGTGACATGGCTTTGCATCTCCAGTCCCTCCTTCATAGGCCCAGACGGGATGCTTCTCTTCCTAAACGATTCTAATGCACTGCCATGCACCTGTGCAAAAGAATGGACACACCACTGTGAATGTCCTTCACCCCCAAAGGCCAGGACTTTAAGAGAATCGATAGGGGTGCCCCAAATGAGGCCATGTGAATTATTTCATAATTTAAATTTATAATGAGCTTACACTACTCTCCCCTGTGGTAAGCTCTCAGGGACAGAATATGAAGTTTTTGTTGTGCTAATAAGCTAAATTATTCAGTGTTGAATATGGATTGTTGGCAGGAGCAGGAAAGAGCGCTGTGATGGCAGCTTTCTGTGGGCTCCTTCCCGGGGGTCGCACTGCTTAATGACCCAGTTGGCCTGTTAAACTGCCTCTCATTATCCGCCCACCTCCGCAGTGCCCCCCCTCCCCCTGCCTTAAGTGTGTGTGTGGAGGGTGAGGTTTGATGAGAACCGGGCTGATTTATTAAGTGCCGACCACCTTTATTGGGCGGGCATGTAAACTGCTTAGAGGCCACAAATCGTCAAGGTTAGTCTGCAAGATCTATTTTTTTTTTTTTTTTGTCGCTTGTGATGTCTGATGCCTTCCACCTTGCTGGCTGCTTGCATTGCAAAGCAGTGGGTGGCTTTTGGTATCTGCTGGCTCTGTCCTGCAGAACCTACATTGATGTAGCTTGGTCAAGACGTTCATTCATCTGCCGATTCCTTCAAGATCCAAGATGTTAATTCACAAAGATGTTAATTCACCAATAAAGTAGGCGGAATTTTCTTGGAGAAAAAACATTTGAGTTTGACTAGGGTCTGTTTAGCTAGCTGCACATGTTAGCCAGCTTTCTGCAAACCATTATCCTTTTTTTTTTAGGTCGTCTCAGTGATGACCAGTTGGATTCTAAGAAGTTGGCGGTATGGGGTATGCAGTGGCCTTTTTGTGCTATTGCTTGGAGTTCAAATCCAAAATGGCTTGTGTGCCATCTGAAATGATGGCACTATGTTTTGGGGATATTGATCTTCACCATTCCAGTAGTCTGCCTGTGCTGAAGACATCAGGGCTGAGGGGCAAAGGTGTCCATTCGAGTACACCCTCCACCAGCAGAGGTGGAGGAAAGTATTTAGAATTAGTTTGTTTTGTTAACTTGAGCACACATGAGGAGCATTGATCTTACTGACATGATCTTGCATGTGTCATTTTATTCCCTAAAATTTAGATTCTTCCTAGAGAGTATTTTGTAGAATAACCTCTGGTTCATCCCCCATAATTTCTTCAGTTACCATTGAGGCATGTTCTCTAAGATTAATCAAACTGGCAGAGTCTGAGGCTAGCACGGATGCTAATCCGCTTTGTTCTCTTGCTTGCTTCCAAGGTAGTGAGTGGTTCCTTCGGTGTTCAGGCGTAGGATGTTGGTGAAAGCCTCGCTGTTCTACAGCCACCATTCCTGTGTAGCTTTTCTTCAGGTGTCAGTTTGGTTTTGCATATTTTATGTCTTTCCTAAATCTCCTTTGCATGGATGTCATTTTTAGCACAATATACTTCATATGTATCCTAATCATGCTGGGCCCTCAGTTTGGTTTTACCTTTAAAGAGTCTGGTACTGTCTGTTTACTGCTAACAAGCACGAGTGCTAAGCTGAGAATCTTAGATTATCTGAGGACAGCTTTATTTCTTATGTTTTGGCTCCTATTTTTCGCATACCCTTCTTTACATTTCCTATTATCCCACTTAAATGCATTCAGCCATACCTTACTGGCACCTTTTCATATTTCCTGCTGCTTTATCCCTTTATTTCTTCATCAATCGTCTCTCCGCCTATTTCGTCTCGACTCCAGTCAGGGAAATCATGAAAGTGGTTTGTCTCTTGCTGGCTTTCAATACTCACAAACATAACAATGAAGTGTTTTGCATTAAGTTGGGTAGCGACCCCTTTTTTGATGTGCTTGGTGCTTAAACTGAAGCTGGGTGATTTGCGGTTCCTCAACCCCAGAATGGATGTTCTGTCAGTGGGGTAGAAAGGTATAATGTACAGTTCATTTGTGTCCACATTGGGGAGAGGAACTCATTTTGCAAGCTTGTCCTACACATGGCGTTCAAAGCCTGATCTCCATGGCCGTTTCTCAGCCATTTCTCCTTTGCTGTGGTTGTGGTTTGATCATTGATCAGCCAGGGTCTGTTCAGTAATTGTCTGATCCTCCATTACAACCCTGCTGGATGATTTTGCAACCCCTGTACGGGCAAAAACAAAGTGGGTACAAAAAAACTAAAAGATACCTGGATTATGCTGGCATGTGTGCTGAAGCATGAATCATAGTTGCTGTTGGTGATGTGTCAGGCTCCCTGGCCTGTGGTGGGAGAGCAGGATTATAGGTATAAACTTAGATTGGATACCTTCTGAGGAGCCCAGGTGGGGATGGGATTAAACCAATCACAGAATGCTTGCTGAGCCTGAGTATATTATTCCCTCCGGCTTCACCCTGTTATTTACAGAGATGAGCTCTGGTTTGTTAATGTGACTGTGCACAACCTGGAATTAAATTATTGGATGCAATTATGGGATGTCTGTCTGCCCTTGCATCCCATGTAGCTCTCATCTCCATCTCCGCACACAGAAATATCCCCGTGTTTGTTTCATTAGGTTTCATTTGTAAACCTTGCCACTAACAATATAGGACTTCAGACTTTGTCTCTGTCTCTCAGGGTGTGGATTTACTGGAGAGAACAGTATTGAAGTGCTGCAGATCTTTGATGTGCCTCAACTACTGAGCTGTCAGTGGAATGTAGAGTGGCTCTCTTTGTGTCTCATGTATGTGAGACCCTCCTTTGCTCTAGCTCTGAGTGTCCTGCTGGAATTCTTTTTGTCACGCAGGCCACACGTTCCTGGGGTCGTCTGGACCACGGAGGGCGATTGCGGCCATGCCCTGTGCCCTGGCTGATGCTGTGGGGGTGGGGACCACTGTTTAGGTTTGAATGACTGACTTTTATGTGGTGTGCATTTGGCTGAATGCGTCAGCAACCTCTGCCAGTCTTGCGTGATCAGTTGACGAGCTAGCTAGCTTTGACATTTCTTAGGAAAAGGTTCATTAGCACTGTGTATTAACCATTCAGGCTCAGTGTATTTAGATCAAGATATGATTATTTTTTGCCACTCAAACACCTGGAAAAAGAATGCAAGCCAAAATATAGACATACCCTTCTGTCTCTGTTATATTATACTGTCATATTTGAAGTGAACAGTCCATGCCAAAACACACACACACAACCTGCCTCATTCTGCCTCAGCAACTCTTCACAAAACAGGAGGCTCCTCTTAACTGCTTTTCCTGTCGACTATATTCTCGGTAGTGGTTGACATGATGTTGTCAAGCTGAGGGTGGGGGGGATCATTGTTAAGGATGTCTCTAAGGTGCTCCACCCGCTGAATTGCCTGACTGTTTAAATATGATGATTCCTGTGCATGGTCTTGGATCTCTGGATTTTTCTTGATAGATGATGCAAAATTGTGAGTTTGCAGCATGTAGTTTCCATGCCCACAGAAATATTCCACAGGACGCTAAAGGGACCCTGCAGTTACTAAACAGATGTGTCAAGCACAGCACTGTTTGTGTTGCACCCCTGCTATTGGCCTCCTTGATCATCATGCGTTTTTATTAATCAAATTCATTTGAAAACGGAATGAGTTCATGCTGATCATGTAGTGCTGCAAAATATTTTGTTGTATATTTGGAGCTTTAAAATTTTTTTTTTTTTACTGAGAATTTGAGGGTCATGCTAATGCTGTGTCGGAGGCTTGTCGAGTGAGGCGTCATGCTAACGCTAATGCTGTGGTGGAGGCCTGGCGAGCGAGGCGTCATGCTAACGCTAATGCTGTGGTGGAGGCCTGGCGAGCGAGGCGTCATGCTAACGCTAATGCTGTGGTGGAGGCCTGGCGAGCGAGGCGTCATGCTAACGCTAATGCTGTTCTATAGTGCATAACTGGCCACATTAATATCTTGCTGCTTTTTAATGCCCAAGGAGAAGCTTAATTGTATGGTCATTGACTGTCACCATTGAAAATTGTAAGTAATACACTGCCTCAAGGTCATTGATTTTAAAGCAAGAAGAGAGACTTGAATTAATACGTTTAGCTAATTTTTTACTCAAGGGTAAAATGGATTTTTTTTTTTTGGTAAATATGAGTGAAATGATTACTAGGGACTATTTTGGGATTAGGAAACCATAATGACATTTATAGTGTTTAGAGATCTTTTTAAGTTAACTTTTCAGCAGTCCTTTAAAATAGAATATAACAGTATGCTGTAAAGGGGTGGTTCTTCATGGACTGACACGTCTCCCTCTGCAGACTGTTTGTGAATGTCTTGCTGTCAGGTTGCATTTGTGCAAATTACAGGTGAATGCACCATCCTGTTTTTTAAGAAAGCACTTGGAGCTTATTAAAATGTATCCTATCGACTTCACTAGCATTGGGAAGCAACTTTGGATGTCACATCAGCAAAGATAGATCCTTTGCTCTGTTCACCAGGCAGCAAGGCAGCCCCTGTAGGTTCATGCAGGACATGATGGATATGGTGAAGGTTTCCACTGAGCATCCTGAGCAGTTGTCATTTTTCATGGCACCTTAGACTCCCTGTGCCACCCCCTGCAACCATAGCTGTCTTCCTGTTTTCTTGTAGCCTTTAGGACAACCACTGCCCTTCGAGAACGGCTTTCATGGGTCTTTCGTTTGAGGATTTTTGTGTGCGCTGCTGTCATTTGGTTTGATTGTTGTACAAATCTGGTTCAGATTTGTTTATTATGACTCTTGGAGAACCAAGGGAGCTTAGATGGAATATCCTGGGCTGGGATCTCCCCCCCCCCCAAAGTGGTATGATGTAAAGTCATTGTTAGGAGTAGGAATTTCCAAATGGGGGAAAAATGTTCTGCCATTGGCAGGAGAAAATCAAATCCGCTAATGAGGAATAGGCATGGTTTGGCCCTGAGGTCTGTCTGTCTGTCTCTCTCTCTCTCTCTTACTGTGTGCATATGTGTGTGTGTGTTTGGATTATGTTCATAAGACATTGTACCCCACAATGTAATAACTTGTGTTGATGCGGGGACCATTTTTCAGGTCCCCACAAAGATTTGTTAATACAGTCAAAAAAAGTCTTGCATTTTGTTTTGGTTACTTATGGTTAAGGTTATGGGTGGGTAGGGGTTAAGGGTGCTATGCTGGGATTAGTGTTTCCCCATAAAAATGAATGGAGAGTCCCCACAAAGATATAATTGCAAACCCATCTGTGGGTGTACAGAATATTCAGTTTGGCTTTCAGAACTGTTAAATATCCAGTGGAAAAGTTTCCAAGGTCCTGGAGGATGCTAGGTGGTTTGAATGCTGCCGTAACCTTATTTAGCATTTAATTGCAAGTGATTTAATTGGCATGTACCTTAGAGACGTGTGTGTGTGTGTGTGTGTGTGTGTGTGTGCGCGCGCGCGCCTTTGTGCGTGTGGCGTTCAAAATCCACATAACCCATATCGTACACATACTTTTAACTCCAGGTGAACCCAGGTCCCAGACCTTGACAATGCCGCATGTTTCCTCTGCGATTAACGCTGGTTTTTCTCCTCCCTCTGGTGCCCCCAGGTTCAACTACAGGTCAACGCATTACCTCACAACGAACGGCTTCTATGAGTTCCTCAACTGGTTTGATGAGAGAGCGTGGTACCCCCTGGGCAGGATCGTTGGTGGGACTGTGAGTAAAACCTGTGTGTGTGTGTCTACAAAATTTATATATATGTATGTGTGTGCGTATAATAAAAATCTGTCATGTTGACATTGTGGGGACACTTCTTTGGTGTGGGTGTGTGTGGGGGAGGGGGGTGGATTTAACGCAGCAGTGATCTCTGGGGGGCGGGGCTGTAAACCCTGATTCATTACTTTTGAGTGTCTTTGCTCCTGTTTGTGTCCTTTTGAGAACAGCTGGCTAATGGGGTTCTGTTTCCAATGGTACCATGAGCTGTGCTTTAGTGCCAGTGAGTTCTGGTACAGCTGTGGTACGGTGGCACCCTGACCTGTAAACACGGTGCACAGGCAGCGGGGCATTGGCCGGTGCCGAGTGCCAAATGCAGCACTGGGTCATGGTAGCGTGCGGAGACCTAGCGGCCTCTGGGGAGCTGGCCAAAGCCTCGCTCCGGGCAGATTCTGTGGGGTCCTGCTCGTGTCAGGGTTGTGCCTGATGCATGATGGCCCCTGTCAGGAAGTAGCCATGTGTTTCCCCAGAGCCTTCAAGATGACACACTGCCCCTCCCGCCCCCCTCCCAGAGCCTTACGAGATGTCCTCCCCCCAGAGCCTTCAAGATGACACACTCCCCCCCGAAGCCTTCGAGATCTCCCCCAACCCCCCCGGGGCCTTTGAGATGCCACATTGATCACCCCCCGAGCCTATGGGACGTCATATGGCATGGGTGTCAAAAGAGCTTCTGGGATCCCTGGAGGGCTGTTGTGCTAGAGATTCAACCTGCATTAGTAACCCAAATGCCGGTTGCCTCGAATTAGGTACATTGTGGTGGGTTCTCTGGTGCTACCTGCTGCCCCTGTTACGTGACAAAGTCTGGGTGAGACCCTGAAAAGCCAGCAACCTGTTATCGTGATTCTCTCTACTGATCTCTCTGCTGTCCCATTCTTTTGGGGTCAGATTTGGAGTGTTTTGTTGAAGTTTTTGGATGGATTAAAGTGTGGTTATTTTATTTATTTTGTAGGAAGGCAGCTATAACTCAAGCTGTCTTTAAGAATAGCTTGACTGCTAGGTCTGTGTTTGGGTGGGGGGGCAGAATTTATAAACATCCTCTTTCTGATTGGTCGCTTCTCACCTTCCTGGCCGACCTCAGGCTGCTGGTGTACGGGATTAAAGGTCGTTGTTGTACTGACCGCAGAAACCTTTGTGTCTCCTTATTGGACTGATGCGTAACAGGAAGTTCGCGGGTGCATTTTGCTCCTGCTATGTGCCACCTCTCTGTGATGGCCTGTACTGTAATATCCAGAGACATCTTTTCTGACAATACCCCCCCTTCCCCCACACAACTCAAAACTGATTTCACGCTTTGCTGAAGTCTGTGTTAAATACATAATGGAGAGTAATAGCTTGCAGGGTGCTGTTCTTTGAAGTGCCTGTTCCATAGCTGCCTCTCTCTTCTTTCCATTTTTATTTTCTGTGTTTGTATCTCCATCTCTGGATGGTCCTCCTCTAAGTGAGAGCCTTCTCCTGGCCCTGTGAATGCCGTCTAAGGCAGGCCTCTGCCTGAATGTTTGTGCTGAAAGCCCTTTCCCCCCCCTCAGATGTACTTTGATCAGGCTCTCTGAACACAACAAGAGTGCAGTACTCTGTCCTAAGCCCCTGTCTGCTTCACTGTTAATTGAGATATTTAGAGGTAGAGATTGCTGAATGAATGTGTGCCTTGCCTTTCCTCGCTGACCTCCCAAGGGGGAGACCTTTCAGAACGATGCAATCTACCGTTCTCAGGATCTCAGTGGGTCACTGATGGATTTCTAAGTGTAAGTGTGGAGGTGATTGAGTTAAAACCTTTCAGAAGTGGATGGAAGAATCAAATGGCAGTCAATCTGGACCTTTGCATTGCTGGGGACAGATGTTCCTGTGATCTCTGCCCTGGCATTGCATGGCCTCCGGCGCCCCATTGCATGATGGGTGACATTCAGTGTGAAAGACACCATGATGGGGGAAGAGACTGAGGAATTAGGGATGACTGGGAAAAAAATGAGCATTTTTCCTCTCTGAAGAGCCTGGCTTGTCATGTGTCACTGATAGGTTACTCTGCTGTTAACCCCATTGTTTTATATATACTTTACTTTTCTCCTGCTTGGTCCAGTTCAATCTGCTGCCTCTAGCGACACTCTCCTTACCAGGGAGTCTCTGACAGTTTATTTTTTTTTTTTGCACTTCTGTGCTTTTTTGGCTCAAGATGTCCACCAGTCTGCCCCCTGCTTACGTCACCAGTCACATGGCACTCTGTCAAAATAGCGGCACCATTTGCTGGAGTGGGAAACTGTCAGGGATCTGACAGGATAACAAAACCCTGGCTGATCTAATCCCTCCCTTCGCTGGCAGAATGATGCCGGGCTGATGTACCGCCATGGTGCTGCAGTCACAGTCCGGATTTCAACTGTCATCTGAGCTGCAGAACTTTTTGTGATTTTGTTTTCTCCGAGGGGGGGGGGGTGCATCGTCCACTGACTGAACCAGTGAGGCAACCCTATAAAAAGTACAAGCCTCAAACATTGGGGGGGTTCCATGGAAATGCGAGTCAGTATCAGTTCATCTGCAGTGTCCAGAAGCAGCACTTTTATAAAAGTTGGCTGCCCTAAATTTAAGACGTGGGTGTTTCAGTTGACTCCACCTGTGTATTGGTAAGACTATTGGTAAGAAAGTTATTAATGAAAAGAGACTTGCTGTGGTGAGAGGAATTTTCATGCACTATGCTTGTACTGGCCACTGGTAGCCCTTAGCATGAAGTGCCCCACGATTGGTTGATTGCATGAAGATGTTGATGGGTTTTTCTCTTCCCTCCTCCCTCCAGGTATACCCAGGTCTGATGGTGACTGCTGGCCTCATCCACTACGTGCTGAACCTCTTACATGTAACGGTGCACATCCGCGATGTCTGTGTATTCCTGGCGCCCATCTTCAGCGGCCTGACGGCCATCTCCACCTTCCTGCTGACGCGGGAGCTCTGGAACCAGGGAGCGGGGCTACTGGCTGCCTGCTTCATCGCCATCGTGCCCGGCTACATCTCTCGCTCCGTCGCCGGCTCCTTCGACAATGAGGGCATCGCCATCTTCGCCCTGCAGTTCACCTACTACCTTTGGGTGAGGACTCCAGGGCTGTCCCAGTGCACAGTGCGGTCACTCTGCCACTCCTGTCCTCCTCCATCTTTCTGCTCTGGTGGTGAGCTGTCCGTGTGAGGCTTTTAACGTGGGTGGAGGATACTCTGATGGCTTGCTGTCTCCCATAAGTGTGTGCACTCCACAGCCCCCTAATCATGTGCTCTGCACTGTGAGAGCATGTAGTGCATCCACGTGGATGGTCTTTGGCACTCTTCAGTGCTCGGCTTTGTGACACATGGTGCTTTTTTTTTTTTTTTTTTTTTTACTCCCATAAAGGTACTGACCCATACTTGAGCCGTGCTGCAAAGACTAGCTAGTTATAGCGTGGTTCCAGCTCACTGTGATTTTCCACTAAGGGTCGGCTTGGTAAAGGCCTTGCCAGGTTTAGAGAAGGATAGTGAGATAAAACCAAGGAGACGCTTGTACACCGTGTCAACAGTAAATATCATGGTTAACTATATGCTTGCATCAAACACTAGTGGAATTAGCCTTTGCTGGCATAAATTTGCATTACGAGTCCATTCTGTTGTATCATAAATCTTTTTTTGCATAGAATTTACATAGAATACTTGGAACTTTTTTTTTGGAAAATTTCTAAGTTATCAGGAGTGCATCAATACATTGCAATGTGTGACACTGATGATAATGAATAATCTATAGAATATATAAATTTTTCCTTTTGATATTCCATTCGCAGGACACCAGCACCTGCATGTATTTTGACCAATCAGATGGTGGTGATGCAACAAACTGTGTTTGGTCACGCCATGTCAGTGTGGGTACAGCTTGGGTACGGCTTTTTGCTGGCAGTGAGAAAGCACCATGATCGATGTTATAGAAGGTCGACGTGTAACTGCAGATATGCCCCACGCCCCTTATTGTCTGCAGAGTGTGTGCACACACACATCCCAGAATACCATCCTTAATTGCTTTTGACCTGCCTGTTTTTCAAGAGGTCTGCATTTCATTTGCCAGTGTCATTTTTATTTTGTTCAATTAGACAATTTTTCTTTTGAACACACTGCTAAAACTACAGTGACACTGAATCTCTTGAACTTAAATCGTTCCTCTTACAATAATTAATTCTTGGGAGCACCGAACCATACATTAGCACAGTAAAAACAGTATGTAACTATTTACATAATGATAATTGGGATAACAGCTGGTTTGGTGTTTACAAACACCTTCTCTGAAAGCTGCTTTGAGCCAGACGGCCTGCTGACCGCAAAAGTCATATTCATGAAGTGGCCCCTTGGTGGCATAGCTGTTAAGATGGCTTGGTGCAGTTGACAGCCAGGATTCACCTGTATGGGAAGCCCTGGATTGCATTGTTTCTTGCTTTATTTGTAGTGCTTGATCTGTGCCATATTTAGTAAATATTTAAGCTCTGCAGTGTTAAAATGTGCCACGTGAACGTGTATGCGCTGGTCCACTTTCCTTCGTTTACATTGGCCTGCTTTCGTAAACTCCGGACTAACGCCGGATTTCTGAAGGTCAGTGCTTCCTCTGGTGTCACACGTTGTCCCGCCTGATGGCTGACATTGAACCGGAGAATGTTTCCGGCGGTGAAACAAGTCACTCTGGGTACCTTGGCAGGGGTAGAAACATCACCAGATCCTCATGATCATCTGCGGTTTGGTCAGCAGTCTGTGTCAGTGGAACACTTTTTTAAAAAACATGTTCTCTCTGTTCACGTCTGAATGCTTAACCCACGCACTCCGGTGCAGCCTCCTGGAGTGGAGGACCCTTGTGGTCTTGTCTTCACAGTGCTAAACTGCTTCCTCCCGAACTGCCTGCCATCCAAGCAGAAGCCTGCTGGATCCTCGGAGCTGTCTAGTTCTGATTCATAACGGACCTCCTCTGGGGCCCATCGCAAAGTTTGTCAAATCTGGCGGGTTATATTCAGAGGAATAATGAATGCTGGGAGATCTCTGCACACTTACTGGCATGCTGACTGGCAATATCTTATTATCTGCTTTCTGCTTTTATATCTATGGGGTGTAATTTGGAAATCACTGCGGCCGTGGAAAGCAAACAGAATATGCGATGAGAAGAACCTCGTCCGCAGAACGCCACTCTGGTGAGGCGGAGCAGGAACCTGCTGCTTCTGCAGTGCCCAGTCTAACCTCAAACTTTTACAAATGTCCTTCAGACAAAGGACGTGTAAAGGATTCGACTTCTCCAGCAAAAAGAATTCTAAGAGGACTTCTAACCAGCGGCACTTAATCTTGCGGCATCCTGCCAAGGTTTTCACTCCTCTGTCCTCCTTTGATGGTCGTTTTATTTTTATTCTTTTTAAACCAAAATAAGTTGAAGACATTTTCCAGTGGGGTTGTCATGCATTTTGGACCTGAATTTTTATAAGCGTAAAGCCCAGAGACAGTGTGGTAGCATATTTTTTATAATATTTATGAATTTTAAGGGCAGTTCACAAAAAATATAAGTTAAGGTGCCTGGTTTATTAATTTTATTACTGGTTGCTTGTTTGTCAGTCTTTGGTTATAGTGATGTTTGTTCTATGCTCAGGCTTCTGGTCTCGCTGTCTGCGGTGTTCAGCACCAGCCTGCCCAGCAGCGGCGCTGAGAGATGATGTCATTCTGCGATTCCGATTACAGGCCCTCCATTTTGCTCTTCCTTTGACACATTCCAGGAACTAATTGGCGTTATAAAGACAGTGTAGACCACACATTTCCCGGTTGAGGGGGGGTGTGTGATTAATAGATACTTGTAGTGACTTTGTGAGATATAGATAGATAGATAGATATATAGATATAGATATATATATATATATATATATATATATAGATAGATAGATAGATAGATATTTGATGATAGATTGATGGGTAGGTAGATACAATTAGATGGATAAATATAGATAGATGGATGGATTGATATTGATAGGTCATTGAAAGCCTGTACACTCTCAGCACAGAGTTTTAGCTCAGTAACAAGGATAAAATGTCCTTATCAGCCTCTGGAAACCATAAAAGTTACTGTCACAGTTTCTGGATTAAAAAAAATGTCCAAGTCATTTTAGGGACCATTATTCAGCCAGCATGTCTGAAACTTTTATGGAAGTGGGCACCAAAGGGGAGCTCTCAGGAAGTTGGAAGAAGTGCTGATAATCGGCGCTCAGGTTTCCCAGCGAGCACCACCAACTCTGCCGTCAGAATCAGAAGGCGTGTCATGAGTCCCGGACACTCCTGTCACGGAAAACTGGGCCTGGAGGCTCAGGGAAGCTACTGGAAAGCCATGGGTGCTTGGCGAGGCCTGCAGAGCTCAGCCGCATCGTTCAGCAGTATAAGGAGCTCTGCGTAAAACACTGGGGTGGGGGGGGAAGCAGCAGAATAAGAGATTTTGGGAAAACAAACCTTCTCATGGTCTGACTGCCGGCTGCCGGACCGTACGAGAGCAGCCGGTCTAAGATGCTGTGGAAGGTTTGGTGGCCAGATGAGACCAAGATGGAGCTGATGCTGGACACATTCTGGAAAGTAATCAACATGTGGAGTCTGATCCTTTGCACCAATAGGATATTTTCGGTTAAGGGTTTTGCTGTTTGCTGGTATAACCTGTTTCGTCTTTAGTTTCCTATTTCAGTTTGCAGTAAAAGTAGATTAGAGGAAGTATCGTGCAATGCAGATATTTAGAATTTATTGCCCTTCCCGTGTATACGCTCCAGACACATCTACCGACGAGAACAGCATCATAAAGTGATATAACATCTCATCTTACACAGTAGTGAAAATCTGAGCACCGAAGTTTGAAAGTCAGTCACATGAAGGGAGTGGACATTTGGCATGGAAGCCTGTAGACGAGAGCTTTGGGGTAACAAAGGGAAAAACGCTGTGTAGGTGTGAGATTGGAACCCAGTGATTGGCTGGTACACAGTGAAACTAGCAGTGGTCCTGGTGAGAGTACAGGTGTTCTCTTGCCATTGCATGACAATCTCCCTCCAGACCCATTTCTTGCTGCTCCCCCAGGTGCCACTTTAGCCTGGGTGTTAAGGTTTTTGCCTCGCCTGTGATTTGGTTTGTCCCGCTCCCCTTGGTCCCTAGGGAACGGCACTAATTTGCATCGTCACCGCTGTGCATTGTGTGTTCTGATTTCGGGCCCTGCTTGGCCCCGCCTGCCGCCCGCTCTTCATTGTCCCTGTTAATGACCCATTCAGCTTGCCGGCATATTCCCCCAGTCTTGGCCTCCTTTGTAATCTATAATTGAATCCCCCTTTCCCCCGAGACACTGCCTGTTATATGTTGATTTTCCCCCCTCCCCCTTTCTGTTTATTTATTTCTTAATTTCTATTTATTTATTTAGCTTTCTTGTGCACATTATTGAAATGTGCCTCTGGGCTGTACTGTGGGGGTGGGGGGCGATGTGGATTCCTGAATCATCAAATGGTCCTCAGCATCGAGCATGGCGATATGGACCTGAGATGCAGTGAGGAGTTTGTCTTTGCGACAAACGGCAAGCTGATTTGCTTGTTGCATTTTCCTCAGTCGTCTCTAGGAGGCATTGGTCTTTGTCACTCGTGTCCATTCACGTGCATGCTGCTGAGCTGGCATGCCGTCACTGCTGTACCAAGTTGCAGCTTGTGATACCCCCCCGGCTGAAGCGTTTCACACAAAGGGCGTCGCTCTGACTGCTCTCTGTCAGCAGAAGGCAGGTGCCGCCGTCACTTTGCACGCCCTGAGATGGCACTGCTGCGTGTTCTGGCTCAGGCCGTTGGGTTAGCTCGCCGACTAAAGGCATGTTCCTCAGCCAATCGAATCAGATACTCCCCCCCTCCCCCCAGGGGAAGGCTGAATGCTGCTTTGTTGTGGATTAATGGATTATGCTTGTTTTTCCCCACTGCTCAGGGAGTACCTGGATTCTCTGAAGGTTTTGTTAAATTTCTCTCTTTCCTGGTAGTTGCACCCATGTATTTTATACAAATCACAACCCCTTACATACAGACAGGCAGAGACACACGCACACACACGCAGACACATACACAATCACTTTCCCTGGGTAATCGATCTAGCGACCAGTGAACTTAATGGCCAAATGAAGATTTAGCACTGATTAGTGACCATATTTCACGAAGTGTCTTCATGTCTTCAGGACTCCAGTCCCTGGAGTTCAGCTTAATATAACCTGTTCTGCTGCAAGGTGCTTCTGCTGAATTATAGATGGTTGTTGTTTTTGTTGGGTCGCTGTGCTGCTGTCTTGCCATGAGCACTGGCTGTTTTCTGATTGGCCTCCTCACCCTCCCTCTTGTGCCCCCCCAGGTGAAATCAGTTAAAACTGGTTCTGTGTGCTGGACCATAGGCTGCTGTCTCTCCTACTTCTACATGGTGAGTACCAGCTCTCAGATTCCCACCCTGCCGTTGTTACATCTTAAGGGTGTGATGGCAGCTAGATGCCAGAATGGACTCTGTGATTATGGTCGGTCAGCCCTCACAGATGACACTGGTTAACTAGATTTGCTTGACTTTTACTAAACAAGATGGAAACTACAGAGTGATGTCTGGCTCGGACAGAAATAAGCTGTACAGAGCTGCCATATCGCAGTGGCGTCAGAGAGCGGGCATTTTACACCTAATTGGAAGTGACTGGAAGAGCCTGGCTATGAAATGGGACACCCCTGCACCACCTCCCCAGAGGCACGGAGCGGCTCGTTAGTGAGACTCGCGCAAGTAAACAGGCGCGCGAGGGCCACTATCACTCATGGCCGCTCACCCGGGCTTGGGGCGGGGGCATTGGGAACAGTTCTACGCTAATGACTGTTAGTGTTTTCAGACCAGTGAGCTTCCTGTTGAGAAAGCAAATGTGATTTAAAAAAAATGGATGTCCTCCACCATTCTCCTCCCACCGCGCGATGGTTCATGCAGCATCTGGTGGAGGCTTACTGCACCTTCTGCCCGGCATGTGGGCTGCCGTCGCCCCCTGGTGGCCACCTTCTGCTTTTCTCTTCTCTTGCATAGATTATGTAAAAAGTGCCCGCTGGGTTTGCTTTAGACTTCGTGATAGGGCGAACAAAATTGATTGGCCCATGTATTATAGCTCCGTAAGGACTAGTGCGACCCTTTTGCCCTGTAAACCCTGTTAAACTATTCTGCTTGAAGGCTGTGTTGGGAACATGGTGCAGTTTTTCTCATGTGGAGCTGGGCATGTTCTTTTAAGGTCTATCCTTTTCCATGTTTGCGTTTTTAATGTTGAGTCGCACATCATTGGAGAAGATGTTCCTTGCAGCTGCCATTGACCTCTGGGGATATCTCAGCCTTTCTGTAAGAGTGCTGGTGCCCCCATTTGACCTGCAGAGTGGCGCTCTGGTATGTTGGGATTTCAGACAGTGAATAGTGAGGGCGAGACCTCGAGGCATCGTTAGCGAGAGTGACATATATAGACCTGAGCGACTGTCCCTCGGGAGTTACGATGAGACGGCGAGACTGAGATGGAGAGAGTGTGATTCGGCCCCTAGGGAGGAAAGAAGCGACAGTCGGGCTTGTTATGATGACAATGGTGAAGACATTTTGGTTTGGCCTGCCTTCTGCTTCACGGAACGGGGCCCGCTGCTGGTGGAGGGGGCATCATCAGCAAACTGGCTCAGATACCCCCTTTTAAAAAACCATGAGCTCAGAGGAAGCACCAGTTTCCCACATATATGTCCAGCGCGACATTCAGTTCAGTGATGCGATGGCTAATTAGCACAGATTCTGCAGCAGATATTGCGTGACAGACAGCGGTTTGATTTATTTATTTTTTTCCTTTTAGTTTTTTTTTTTTTCTTCTTTCATGTTCCACGTCTAACCTGATACTGCTACGCTCTCATCCGTGAGACGACACGATCACCGTGTTTGCATCTGCAGGTGTCCGCGTGGGGGGGCTACGTCTTCATCATCAACCTGATCCCGCTCCACGTCTTTGTACTACTGCTAATGCAGCGCTTCAGCAGGAGAGTCTACATCGGTGAGTGATAAGCACCCTAATTCCCCAATCACAGCCCTGCGTGTAATTTCCTTTGCACTCGAGGTGCGTTTCTGTGCTTGGACCAGGTATTTATAATTAACTATTTTTAATGAGGGAATGCTCAGTGTGGTGTTTGGTGCTCTGCAAGGTTGTGGGTTTGACTCCCACCCTGTGATGGCCAGGGGTCCCTCTATTATCTCTTCATGCCTTCTGCTTCCTGGAATGGCCTCCTGCCTCTCCATGGCCCTGCATTACAGGAAAAAAAATCATGCACTAACCAGATCAGACTGGAAAATTGAAATGACTGTGACAGCTATAGGCTTGGCAAGTGTGACTGGATAATGCAGTCATCTAAAGTAACAGAAGTTGCTTACACATGCCCCCAGTGCTTCCTGAGAAAGAGAACAGTCTGTGTTTGCCATTCAAGTCGGAGTCATTTCAGTCTTGTTTAATTTTCTTTATTCCTACTTATGTTACACTATGAGAGTTGAGCTCTGTGTGGCAACTAATAAGTAAATTTCCTCCTAAATTTCCTTCTGGATAAATAAAGTATCTCTATCTCTCTCTCTCTCCATCTCTCTCTCTCCATCTCTCTCTCTCCATCTCTCTCTCTCCATCTCTCTCTCTCCTATCTCTCTCTCTCCTATCTCTCTCTCTCCTATCTCTCTCTCTCCTATCTCTCTCTCTCCTATCTATCTCTCTCCTATCTATCTCTCTCCTATCTATCTATCTAAGTATGTTAAGCGGGGAGCTGATCGAGGCCTGCAAGTGTGTTCCAAAGTAACAGGGCAGCTGAGTAGTGCCTGCGGGTGTGTGCCGGTGAAGCAGGGCAGCTGAGTAGTGCCTGCGGGTGTGTGCCGG
>JABFEA020000138.1:25119174-25142520 GCA_019775915.2 Cyphomyrus plagiostoma | reverse complement strand
CTGCGGGTGTGTGCCGGTGAAGCAGGGCAGCTGAGTGGTGCCTGCGGGTGTGTGCCGGTGAAGCAGGGCAGCTGAGTGGTGCCTGCGGGTGTGTGCCGGTGAAGCAGGGCAGCTGAGTGGTGCCTGCGGGTGTGTGCCGGTGAAGCAGGGCAGCTGAGTAGTGCCTGCGGGTGTGTGCCGGTGAAGCAGGTGCAGTTTGTGTTTTAATGGTGTGTTTTCTGAAATGAAGAAGAAATCCCACAAGTCATATCATAGGCTGGAGGCTGCCCTGTGGTACAAACTGGGGGTGGGGGGTGTTTCATCTCTTCAGCCTGCGACACTCTGACATGTTTGGTGTTGCTGTTTCCGGGAGACAGATATTGGCTCACTTTTTCATAATGACACAGAACAAACTGCCAGTTCTCAAATGGGGGGGGGGGGGTGGTCAACAAAGGTGCCCTCTAACTACCAGCATCTGTGGGGGATTTTGGTTCCATAATCTCCCTTGGACAGCCGTTCGGTCAGCAAGCTATCCGTGTGGGTTCCCAACACGGAGCTATACTGATCCACAGTCCTTCCATAGAAAAGCCTCAGAACAAAGTGATGAGTGGAGAACTGGGCCTGAGCCAGAGGATCAGCCAGATCAACATAGAACCTGCACAGTTCTCTGGACCTCAGGAGGTGTTGACTAGTCCAGGTTCTTTTGAGCTTCGTGAGTGCATGGTGATCAGCAACATTGAGAGCCTTTCCTGGCCGGCCATTAAGGCAAGTCATCTTCATTTATATAGCACATGTACAACAGCAGGGCTGTTGTCAGTCTCTAGATCAGTGCTTCCCAATCTGGTCCTAGGGCACCTATAGACAGACCATGTTTTTGCTCCCTCTCAGCTCCTGGAGGGAGCAAAAATGTGGGCTGTCTGGCAGGGAGGGAGTATAAACATGGCCCGTCTGAGGGTCCCTGAGGACCGGGTTGGGAATTACTGCTCTAGATGCATGGGTCATCCAGCCGTAGCCATGACGATAGTATATTAAATGTACAGGTACCCACTGATCTGCAAATGAATTGAAAAATGACATTCTTTGACAGCTATATATTATATCTGGTTCACAATGAGTAATATATTCCTAGCCTGTTCCTAAGAGAATCAAATTATAATCTGCATGAATGTGGAATGCTGCTGCAGTTCATTGTGAGGCAGGCAAGGCACTCAGAAACCCCCGGGGGTATATTATATTTGGTCTTTGATTAAAAAGGTCACTCGCATTTAAAATGCCCCGTCAGTCATGCGCAGGTGAAAGTCTGAAAGCCGTGAAAATGATAGACATGAGGTTACTGACCTCTAACACACAGGAGATGCATAAAAATTAATAGGGGGGAAAACTGTGGAAAGTATGCCTTTTCTGCATTTCGTCTAGACCTCTCGGGCCTCTCAAGTCTTATCTGTGGCAGGTAAAGGATATAGGCTTTCGGCACCAATGTGTACCGACAGATTGTTTTGGGAAAAGGTGGTGGTTTCGGAAACTTCTTCTAAATAAGTTGGCTTTTCTCTGTTTTAATTTCTGTGAAGGTTTTCACAAATACAACTACCTGCTCTGAAGGGCAGTAACCCAAAATAAAAGCTCACCGATCCACTGGGGAGCGCTGGTCTGTTGGGTGGAACAAGCGTGTTACACGCCTATAAAGTGAGTCAGCTTCCTGAATGTGACTGTTTGAGTTGCAGAAGTATGAAGGCTTGTTTTCAAAGGAGCCATGTTTCTACTGTGAAATACGAGGAGACGGATTTTTGCCTGGAATCATTTGGCATCCCCAGGTGCCACTCCTTGCTCATCTGAATGTTTATCATGAACCCATGTGGGGTCTATCATCCCTGTTCCTCTGCCCGGAGGCAGGACATTCCTGGCAAGGTCACGACCTTGGGAATTGTCATGGGAAAGCAATGCGTCCCTTGGTAAAATTTCTCAGCGGTGGGCTTCCACTCCAAAATCTTTGCTGCCATAGAAAAAAAAAAAAACTCTGTCCAACCAATCCTCTAATTCAACCCCTAGGTGACTCACTCGGAAGCCAGATTCCCACCCCTACCCCCCATGCATGGAATTCAGTTAACAGCACTAATAGACTATTACGTTGTCATTTAGCAGACACTCTTATAAAGCTTTAATAAAATTAACTTACTTGGGTATTTCGTAAGGCACAGAAATGCAGATGAGGTAAATGGAACAAGCATTTAGTTATTTGGGTGCGAAAATGCATCTCTCTCCTTGTTTTCTTACATCCCATTTACACGCTTATAGAGCACTATTTTACCGTTATGGTGCTGTGTAGGAATGAGAGCACAATAAAGTCTACGCTAATGTATCCCCTAGCAACATAGTAACATTAGCGGTACTTTCTGACACAGCTCCAGTGTGAACACAGAACCGTAACAGATTACCGTGGCGGGGAGGGGTGACTTCTATAATTCATATAAGTATCAAGTGCTTTTTTACCTTCATAGAAAGAGAAGGGAACATGCCATCACTAAACAATAATAAACATTCCCCCCATCATATTGCCCCCCATACCTAACTTCTTGAACCACAGGAACTATTGGAAAGGATGATTGACCACAACCCCAGCTTTGAGCAGTCAATGGGATCGTTCTCAAGAACCCAAGTCTCTTTTCACCTTCTCCTGTTGTTCCTTTAGCTGTGGCTGATTTTCTGTGGCCTCCTGAACCTTCGTGCATCAGGCCTGTCAGTCAGCCGCTGCTGTATCAAGCTCCTGCAAAAATGTATTTATTTTTTCAGTAGCTCTGTCAGTTGAGCCTTTGCTGGCTACCATCTGCTGCCTGCAGATTTTGCCAGTGACTCCCATCTCTGCAGTTTGTGACCAGCTCATGTTGGCCTTCAGTAACCCCCTTGTTTTACCCGTCGTTTGTGGTTTCTCAGCCTAGCAGCACTCATTCCCATCCTATGACAGCTGTACGGTTGTTATGTTTCATCCGCACCCCCCTTATGTCACTTTGAATGAAAACATCTGCTGAATAACTAAATGTAAAATGCATATTTTAACTTGTGATCCCGAAGCAGGACACCTAAGTATTATATAAAGACCCAATTCAAGGAATGATTTCCGCTCAAAGATGAATGAACTATATGAAACGGTCCAGAAGATGAATTTTGTTGTCCGTGCCCAGGAGGAACACTGACAAATGCAAAACAATAAGAGCAAACGTGTGACTTTATTTTATGTTGCCATAAACATTCAAACATAGCAATTTTCCAAAACTTTTCATAGGTAAGCTGAGTATGTATACAGTCTCATGTGATCTTAAGCAATAGGTTCCATGTCTTCTGGGAGCTTCACATATAGGTGGTAACTGATCTGATGCCTTTTGGAGGGGGCTGACCGTGACGGTCCAGGCTGCAACATAACAGATATGCTGTCTTCTTTAGGGGAGACCCTGCTGAGCTCAAATTTCATTGTTGATTTTCTGAGTGTAAATTGGAAAAATTGTGTATTAAAATGTAAATTTAGCAATAGAGGATGGTGATGTGGCTAATGCGCATCACACGCTCTCCCCCCTAGGTCTTAATGTGCACATATGTTCTGGGTTAAGCCAATGAGCAGTGGCTTTGTTTGCCCTGCCCATCGCTGGTTTTGCAGCTGTTCCTCACATCTTTTATGCTGTCGTAGGTGTCTCTTCTTTGTAGTGGGTCATTTGCTCCCAGGTCACAGGAAAGCTTAGACATTTTTGTTTTATGAATGAAGCAAATTCACCCATGCATGAATTGTGTGGAACTTTTGTGTATTTGTAGTCTAACTTAATTATTAAAGCTGTTAATTAGAGGCATGAATGGAAAAATCCCCAAAAAGTTTTCCTACTACTGCTTATGCCAACTTTATTTATGAAGCACTTTTGTGAGATGACCGAATGGCAGAAAATGAGGTACAAAGATTAACATACAAAAACACAACTCAAGATGGAAGCATTCCTGACGATATGCAGCATAAAAGCACTTAAGGGCACATTTGTAAAAAGAGTATCATGAGAAGACGTCGTATAATAAAAGTGGAATTAGATTAACGTATTGTTGAAAATAGTGTGTTTTCTATACATTACTGTAAGTAGTAGGGATGGGTGAAAATGTAAAGGTGCATTAGCAGCGGTGGGGGTGGGAGAGGCTGACTGGAACCAACTCTGCAGTCCTCAGCAGCTCTGGGGGCTCAGGAGATGGAAACTGCTGAACTGTTGTGAGCTTTCATTCTTTGGTATCTCTTCCCTGATGGCAAAGAGAGGCAGCCAGACTGTGTTCTGAGCGTGTTGGGTCCTTGCCGATGTTGTTAGCCGTCTTGCACAGACCAAATACAGTTCCTATGCCCCTGTTACTGGTACTAATGTGTCCTGGGTGATCTGATCACAAGTGGGCAGTGCTAAATACAGGTGTGGACGCATCAGGACCCAACTGCTCAAACCACCAGTGGCGTGCCAGTGTTCAGCATGAGGATGCGGGATGTTTGATTTCCTCTGCTGTCATGTTGTGGTTGGCTGGTGAGGAAATCCAGAATCCATGAGGCATGTGAAGTGTCTAAACCAAGGTTGCTGCATTTCTGTATCAGCTTATGGGCTGTTCCTGTATTTAAAGTAGGACTAAAGTCTATGAATAGCATCCTTATATATGTGTTTGGACCCTCCAAGTGGGACAGCTGCATGAAGTGCAATTGAGACTGCATCCCCTGTCGATGTGCTTGCTTCGTAAGCAAACTTCTGACTGTCCAGGTTGATGGGATGATGGTCTCGATGTAAGGTCATTCACACCTGACATGGGTCTCCACCCATGGGTGGAGTCTCCCCTTATGGGTCTCCCCTAAAGAAGACAGCATATCTGTTATGTTGCAGCCTGGACCGTCACGCTTATGATCGCATCTCACTTTCCTGGTGTTAATTGGTACGTTCCAGCGTAAACAAACTGCCTAAGATTTTTATAATGAACGCCATAATACTCAAATTTATAAACAAGTACATATTTCAATAATTAATGTGTTCTTTTATTTTTATATAATTCCATAAAGGGTATTACATGTATATTTCTTAATGTTTATCTTCTATGTATAATCTTTAAATTTATTTCATAATAATGTTGTGATTTTCATTCGACAGTCATTATTGTAAAATATTATTTCACATAATGCAAATTTTATTTCTTAATTCAAACTATATTTCACAATAAAGTCAAACTTCTCACATTGTAGGCATGCATTTTTATACATGATACAAATGTACTTCTTAACCCAAGTACTGAAATACCTTTTTAATGCTTTTCCATTCGAGGGCAAAGTGTTTAGTCTACTGTGTATTATGTTGGTTGCCATATGATAATAATTCGGCTTTTCATCATAACCAATGACGCTCAAAATTTGTGAAGATTTCAAAGACGCTCATTTTGTCTGACTTGCTGAATTGTGTGCTTGACTTGGAGCAAATTAAGTAAAAGAAGAAAAGTATTCTGGAGTGGGACTGCATTTCAGACTGGTAGTTCAAGCCCCCGGGCAAAAGCCCCCAAAATAAAACTTCATAAAGAATCACGGTGTCATATGCTTTAATTGATATGTCCATTATCCAGGCTATTGAATACACATTCTTATCTACATGCTTTAATTTGTCATTCATTTGATTTTTACTGGCGTGTGTCACTAATATTAGTGTGGAGCAGCTTTGACATAAATAAGGAAGCTTCATGAAAGTACGCATTAAATATAAAATCTGTTGCCAATCTCAAAACATCTTTATCTTCTCTATTTAAATTGTGTAAGAAGTGATTAAAGATATTATTTTCCCCGAATTTGTACGGAACATTAATGATGCGCACGTTGACCATGTTTCCATGGAAATGGATTGCGACAGTTTGATATTAAACCACCATGCAATTTAATACACAGTGGCTTATTCTGCGCTGACAAACCTTCTGAAATAACTCATATGTCAAATACCATTCCTGCATTTAATTCGTACAGTTGTGTTCAAAATAATAGTAGCCCCACATCAGAAAACTGATCAATCACTGTTTTTGGTAAAAAATTATATTTCTACATGGCAAATAATTTACTAGTAGGTGTAATAGAGTAATGGAAAACCAACAGACCCAACAGTCATGACATGATTCTGTGTAATTGAATCATTAATGGAAAGGGCGTGTTCAAAATAATAGCAGTGTGAAGTTCAATTAGTGAGGTCATTCGTTCTGTGAAAAACCAGGTGCCAATTATGGACCTTATTTAAGGAAGAAAGGCAGCAAATGTTGTACATGCTGGTTATAGTGCATTTCTTCCTGAAATTTTGAGTAAAATGGGTCATTCCAGACATTGTTCAGAAGAACAGCGTACCTTGATTAAAAAGTTGATTGGAGAGGAGAAAGAAGTGCAGAAAATGAGAGGCTGCTCAGCTAAAATGGTCGCAAATGCTTTAAAATGGCAACCAAAACCTGAAAGACGAGGAAGGAAACGAAAAACTACCATTCGAATGGATTGAAGAATGGCCAAGATGGCAATGATGAACACATGCTGAAGAGGTTATAATCTGCCAAAGAACACAGTGACTGGCCTAAAGAGAAATGCCGCAACATTTTGTGGACTGATGAAAGCTTGTTCTTTTTGGGTCTAGTGGCCACAGACAGTTTGTCAAATGACCCCCAAACACTGAATTCAAGCCACAGTACACAATGAAGACAGTGAAGCATGGTGGTGCAAGCATCATGTTATGGGGATGTTTCTCATACTACGATGCTGGGCCTATTTATCACATCCCAGGGATCATGGATCAGTTTGAATACCTCAGAATACTTGAAGAGATCATGTCGCCTTATGCTGAGGAGGAAATGCTCTTGAAATGGGTGTTTCAACAAGACAACGACCCCAAAAACACCAGTAAATGAGCAACATCTTGGTTCCAGAACAACAAGATTGACGTTATGGAGTGGCCAGCCCAATCCATGGACCTTAATCCAATAGAAAACTTGTGGGGTGACATCAAAAATGCTGTTTCTGAAGCAAAACTAAGAAACGCCAAAGAACTGTGGAATGTAGTCCAATCATCCTGGGCCGGAATACCTGTTCACAGGTGCCTGAAGTGGGTCGACTCCCTACAACACAGATGTGCAGCAGTTCTGAGAAGCAGTGGTTATACAACATTTTTCAGTTCATACGGTGAATCTTGAAGTTTGTAAAGAAGAATGTGTACACTGCTATTTTTTTTTTTTTTTTTTTTGCACAGCCTAATATTCCCTTTCCTCACCTTTCTGTAAAAGAATAACACAAATGTGATGAATTTCTCTTTGGAGTAGAATTTGTAGTCCTCCCAATGCATTTGATTTGTGTGTAAATAAAAACTATTATACGTATTTTCAGCCTTATTCACTTTTTTAGACACACTGCTATTGTTCTGAACACAACTCTATGTATGTACTTGCGCTCACATGAGGATGTCAGCTGAGTAGGCGGGGTCCTTCAGTGTGGGCCGGGACACATTCACATCTCTATATGAATGTCGCCAAATGCACCCCAGACTACCTCCGAATGTGGTTTGAGCGACTGGGTCTCGATGCGTTTTCAGTGCGTCTTGGGTGCGTTCACACCTGTATTTAGCGCTGTCCACATGTGAACGGATCACCCAGGATGCATGTTAATACTGGTCCTATGAGTCTCTCTAAGCACAACAACTAAGGTTAAGGCAACTGGGTGGTTGTCGTCCAAGATAGTGTACTGTCGACTTTCTGCGTGCAGGAATGATGGTAGTAGATCTCGGACAGGTAGGGACAGCAGCTTGTTGGTGGGAGAGCTGGAAAATGCTGGTAGGCAGCCCTGCTAGCTGATTAGCACAGACTTTCAGTGTGCGGCCTGCGCTTGTGGCTTTGCTGGTCTTTTATAAGAACATAAGAAATTTACAAACGAGAGAGGGCCATTCGGCCCATCAAGCTTGTTTGGGGAGAACTTAACTAATAACTCACGGCTGTTCAAATCAGAGCTAGATAGGATTTTAAGGAATCAGGGTTTTAGCCTCCACAACACTAGCAGGAAGACTATTCCATACTCCAACTACATGCTGTATAAAGAAGTGCTTCCTCAAATTTGTTTTAAATTGTTCTCCCACTTATGGCCACGAGTTCAAGTATTTAAACTAATACTGAAATAGCCATTCGGCTGAAGAGCAGAATCTTAGAATCTTATACACCTGGATCATGTCCCCCCTTAACAACAATAACAACAATAAAATAGACAACAACTGCAAACAATATTCTAAAAATCAAAGCAGATTGAAAGCCGTGGAATAAAAATGTGTGTTGGGTAGTGCTTTGTAATGTAGGTGCAGTTTCAAAGCTTAGCTGCTGACCATTAAAATCTGCATGTGCATGTGGGGAAACATGGAGGTTTGTGGAATTACAAAGCTGAGCTCCTCCCTCTTCTTCCTCCAGCATACAGCACCTTCTACATCGTGGGCCTGGTCCTCTCCATGCAGATCCCCTTTGTGGGCTTCCAGCCAATCAGAACCAGCGAGCACATGGCGGCTGCAGGTACGTCCTTAAGATGGTCGCATCCGCATCCGACGGCTCTGCTGCTCACCCAGGTAATCTGCGCATGTGATCCAGCCAATGTACATGAAATGTGATTGGACGTTGCCTGGTCACATGTTGTCCGTTACCCATCACCCCCCTCTGCCCTGAGACACGAAGGGTGCCCATTTACACTGAGTCTGCACCCTTCCACCACCCCCCGCCCAGGTGTGTTTGCGCTGCTTCAGGCCTACGCCTTCCTGCAGTACCTGAAGGACCGGCTCACCAGGCAGGAGTTTCAGACCCTCTTCTTCCTGGGGGTGTCGCTGGCAGCTGGTGCGGTCTTCCTCACGGTCATATACCTGACCTACACTGGTGAGTTGGGCTGTAAAAATACCTGCTATTCCGTGGCTGTGGATCCATCGCTGTGTGCCCGTTGGTCACGCTTGTGACATGTCCCTTTAGGCTACATCGCCCCCTGGAGCGGACGCTTCTACTCATTATGGGACACGGGGTAAGTGTGGTATGCAGTGGCTCCCACATACCTGCTCCTCTGCTCTCATCCCCTCACAAAACCCCTGCCTCTTCCTGCTTATCCTCCCCACACATTTTATTTCTGTAAGGTGCAGTTCAGGGGATCGCAGGAGGACGTTCCAAGATCTGCTGAGTATAATCCACAAGGGCTCTGCTTTGCGCTTTAATCAGTGCAATTTGTCTTCTATACGTGCTGAGGGCCCGACCGGCTCTTCTGGCCGCGGTCACCGTGTGTGTGTGTCCCCCCCCCCGGGTGTGGGAATGCGAGCACTAGCAGGAAACATCACACAGGCCGCATCTGTGATGCTGCCTTTGAGAGCAAAGAACCACTGGCATCAGAAACAGCATGTGAATATATAATTCACCCCCCCCTCGTATCTGAGAACTTAATCTTGGTACCTTTTACACAGGAGCCCCTGAGCCTTCCCATCAAAATAGAAATATTGATTTAATGGCACTTTATCGCCCAGTGGAGACGGTCGCCACCTACAGAGCTGTCAGTCTTGCTTCCACTTGTGGTTTGGCAGTAACTGATCTGACAGCTGTAGTTTTGTCGCCTTCGTCTTTTCTGCCCTCCTGCTGTACTCTGCCCCTCCCCCCCCATGACATTTCATTGATTGTTCCATATGACTCTACCCCTTCGTTGATTGATCAGTCCCCCCAACTCTGTCCCTAGCTCTGGTTGTTCATCCTTGAAGCAGGGTGTGCTTTTTACATACTGCTGTTCCCTTCGATTCCTGCACACCCCATAGGGGATGGTTGCCAAATACACATTCATAATTTGTTATATTTCTTGTCCATGCAATTCCCAGTGAGCATTTCACTGTTGCCTGCAGTGTTATCCATCTTTCCATAACACTGAGTGGTCATGGGATACTGAGGATTAGAGACAGAGGAGGGCCAGGGGACAGTTTTAAATGTAAATGTTGGAAGGCAGTTGAAGTATTGAATGCCACAGGCAAAGTTGTGCTGACTGAGCTCACACTGAAATCAGGAAAGAACTGACTTCTAGGGAGCAGAAATGAGGCTTCTCACTTTTCCCCAATGACTCAGCCTTGGTTCTTTTTTGACAGCACAAAGTTATCTTTGTTTTCAATGGACACTGTCTGGTGCAGAACCAAACTGAGAACCCAGTGCCCCAGGGAAAGTTTATGGCCCACTTTTGAAAAGTCATGCGGTTGTAAAATGTGTGGGTCCTTACCTGCCCTCCAGGTACGCCAAGATCCACATTCCCATCATCGCGTCTGTGTCAGAGCACCAGCCTACCACCTGGGTATCCTTCTTCTTCGACCTACACATCCTGGTGTGCACCTTCCCTGCTGGACTCTGGTTCTGCATCAAGAACATCAATGACGAGCGCGTCTTTGGTGAGCCATACATCTGCTCTGAACCTGTATTAAGGGTGATTCTGGAGTTGCAGTATGATTAAAATCAGCTTTTAATGAGACAGTCAGAGTGTTATCCCCGTTACAGAATAATACACACACACTATATGGCCATTACACCTGCAGGGACTTTTATGACATCCCATTCTAAACTCGTCCCCCTTTGCAGCTATAACAGCTGCCACTCTTCTGGAAAGGCTTTCCACAAGATTTTGGAGTGTGTTTGTGGGGAATTTTTGCCCATTCATCCAGAAGAGTATTCGTGATGTTAAGCACTAATATTTGACATGAGGGCCTGGCTCCCAATCTCCGTTCTAGTTCATCGTAAATGTGTTCTATGGGGTTTATTTGGGGTTCTGTACGTGCCAGTAAAGTCCTTCCATGCCAGACTCACTCAATAATGTCTTGGAGGACCTTGCTGTGTACAAATGCAAATTACCGAACGGTTTATAAGTTTAAAATCACATGCCACACAAATACAGGCTGTAAGCCGGCAAATACCCACAAGATATTTTTAGACAGATTTTTCATGTTATGGGTTATGTACAGGTGCATGATACAGTATTTTTCCTCATGTATCAGTAACAGCCTATGATTTTCCATTGTTCTTTCCTCATGTCATTTCTTGATGTATATATATTTTTTCCATATCATCTCATGCAAATTAGGCTAAAACATAAAAATCCCTTTTATTCGAGTATGGACAGGGGGGTATAATAATGTACAATACACTGTATTATTACTGTGTTCAATGTTGATAACATCTGTGTAATTTATCAATTAAATTTTGCTACGTGTCTGTATATGAGAATCACACTGTATATGGGGTTTGCGGATGGTGCGATATTGTCCACGGTTTCGGTTATATCCCTTATCTTGGAACGTATCACCCGCGGACATGGAGACCCTGCTGTACTTTCAAGTTTACTTGAAATTGCATTAACTTAAGTGTCGCTTTTAAATATGTTTTGGGGAAAATTTCTATTGATCACGCTTTAACAGAACTACACAATGAAACCAACAAAGAACCAAGAAGCACTAGCCGCTAGCCAGTAACGGCAAACCAGTAACTGTAGCCTGGTCAGAATTTTATCGCAGCACAGCCAGCTAACGTGTTGCGATGTGGCATGTGGGCTCACCAGGCTGTCTGCTCTCAGGGAACAAAAGTAGCTGAACGTTCAGGTTCAATGGAAATAAATCTGTCCTTCATACTTTAGTATGGATATGAAATAGATCTTAAATTGTAATGATAATGTTCTTAATGAACTTGTTGAAACTTGCAGAAACCCTGGAAAAGGGGTTTCCCCAATCTGTTCCCACAATGAAGCATAGAATTATCCAAAATATTGTCTTGATATGCTAAGCAGTAAGCGTTCCCTTCACTGAAATTAATGGGCCTTGGCCAGCCCCTGAAAGACAAGCCCATACCATTATCCCTTCTCCACCAAACTTTACAGCTGACACAGTAGTCAGGCAGGTAACATTCTCCTGGCATCTCCCAAACCCGAACTTGTTTCTCAGACTTGCCAGATAGAGACATATGATTCGTCACTCCAAGTTTTCCCTGCCCCAGAGTGGAAGCTTTACACTCCGTCTGACGCCCGGCATTCTGCTTGCTGATGCGCGGCTTGCATGCAGCTGCTCGGCCATGGGAGCCCATTCCGTGAAGCTCCCGCTGCGCAGTTTTTGTGCTTGAGGTTAAGGCCAGAGAAAGTTCAGAACTCTGCAGTTATTCAGAGCATTGGTGGCTTTTTACGCACTATGCACCTAAGCACTTGGTAACCCGGCCCTGTTACTTTGTGCTCTGCCACTTCCTGTCTGTTTGTCTTGTTCCTAAATGCTTCCACTTTACAATAATACCACTTACAGCTGGCCATTAAATATGTAGCAGGGAATAAATTTCAGAAACTGACTTATTGCAAAGGTGGCATCCTGTGACAGTACCATGCTTGAATTAGTTCTTCAGAACAACCCGTTCTTGCACAAATATTTGTAATCCTGACTGCATGGCTAGGTGCTTAATTTTATACACCTGTGGCATTGAGTCTGAATGACTAAGTGATGTGTCTATTGTGTGTGTCTGTGTGTGCGCATGTGCGTGCGTGCGTGTGTGTCCGTCCGTGTGTGCGTTCTGCTTACACTTGGGGTCTCGAACAGGCTGCTGTGCATCTGCAAGTTTCATGCCACATCGCGGCCATTCTGATTGTGTCACTGGAAGACAACTTTGTCCATAAATTGAGTGGGAGGCTCGCTGCTATTCTTAATCCCCCATCTGTAGGGGGCAGTACTTCCTAAGGAGATACTACACTGTTCCCTAGGTAAACTTCATTTAGTTGTTAGCAAGTGTTACGCCAGGCACATTTAAGCTGCACGATGTGCTAATTGTGGTGCTATAAATTAGCCAGTAGCGCCTCGCTACGCGTGACAGTTTGCGCAGAGCACTTTGGCACTAATAAAGTATTGTGCAGAATGACGCAGCATTAGCCTTCAACTTGTAGTGAACCGATGCCTTAGGGGAGCAGCAGCCCTGGTCTGCAGGCTGCATTTGAGCCGCTCTCCTGTAGAATTTCACTGTCTGTCGTACCGTAACGCAAAGGCCTGTTTTCCATTTAACCTTTTTAAAAAATTAAATAAGCATTGGATTGCGATTTCATGTTTTTCTTTTGTTTCCTGCCACCTCCATAAATAAAAGCTTACTGGCTTTGCAGTTATATTTTAATTGGTTAATTGTAGCCAAGGTCTTGCTTATTTGTGTATTTTTGAATGCCATAGAAACTAAGGCTTTGTGAACCAGCAGGGTAGTTTGGGGGGGGGGGGGGGTTGATTTATTGGCTTATACACAATTATAGGTTTACTGCATATCACGAAATGGAGCTTTGCGACTGTCACCACCTTGCATTCTATATTTATTGCTGCCTTATATACATCAGTCGACAGCTCTGACTTGACCTACTTAAGTGTTAAAGTGGCTGTTTTAAAGCGGGCATAAAAGAATTAGCCACAGAGAGCAAAGTCTTATGATGCCAAGATGCAGCTTCCATAATTGGCTTAATTAGCTCCATCATTACCAGAGTTAAAGGTTATTTCAGAGGCCCTTTAAGTTTAGCAATGTGAATATTAGATCTTCCTGTGGGGGTTTAGATTTCTTTTGCTTTGCTGCCCCCTAGTGTTGGTATATGTAAACTCCAGTGATATAACGGTGCCGCACTTCTCTCTCTCTCTCTCTCTCTCGCTCTCTCGCTCTCTCTGCTGCCCCCTAGTGGCCCTATACGCCATCAGCGCCGTGTACTTTGCCGGCGTCATGGTGCGGCTCATGCTGACGCTGACGCCAGTGGTGTGCATGCTGTCGGCCATCGCCTTCTCCAGCGTCTTCGAGCACTACCTGGGCGACGACCAGAAGCGGGAGAGCCCACCAGCCGAAGACAGCAGCGACGAGGACGACAAGCGGAGCTCGGGGAATCTTTACGACAAGGTGCGTGCTGCACTCACGCCTGCCTGTTAATGAGAGATGAGTTTGGTCTCACTTTGCAAACAGTGTAATAGGTGAGTCTGATCTCTCTCTCGGTCTGAGAGCTGGATTCTCTCATAGTCTGGATCCCTCCCCCACTGAGCACAGCTACCCACTGCCTGATGTTCCATAAAAATATTGCTGTTATATAAAATAATATTGGAAATATTGCTGTTATGCAGCATACCAGCCCATATCCCTCTCCCACTCTGCAGTATCGCATCTAAATGCAGATTTCTTCTTTGGCCTGACACCAGCCAGATTGAATGTTTTACCATGAACCAGTGGAGGCCGTTGGCTCATGACTGTGCCTGTGATTCGTGCTGCATTCTGCTGGCTGTTTGATGATCTGTGTTTTAATGCTCTGGGTTTTTAGTGGATATGAAAAGATGATCCATTAGAGCAGAAAACTGTCTGTTACTGGGTGTGTTACCACACAAAGTGTATTAATATACAGACTCACTGGGCTCACCTCTGTACTGCTGGCCTCTATGCCAGCTTGCCTAATGGTAGCATCCATCCAGCTTGCTATGTTTGATTGTCTTAGAGGGGCTGTTGTGATTCTGTTCGAGATGTTGGCGAGTGCAGACGACATGCAAAGTTTGTGTGACTAATACCTAAAATGCAGCTCAACGCTGTACAAGTAGGAGCTAGGAATGGAGATTGTGTGTCCTTTACTGGTTAGTGGATGGTATCACTGCTGCCCCCTAGCCTTTACAGGGGGGCAACCAGAATAGTGAGACGCACAGTGTGTAGGATCTGGAATTAGCTCTGGGTTGACTGGTACGCAGCGTGTGTGAGATTCCCATACTGGGGACAGGCGTGTTTATTTTGTCTGCCGCTGTCCCTGCAGGCAGGCAAAGTGCGAAAGCATGTGTCCGAGCAGGAGAAGGCCGAAGAGGGCCTGGGCCCCAACATCAAGAGCATCGTCACCATGTTGATGCTGATGCTGCTCATGATGTTCGCTGTGCACTGCACCTGGGTTACCAGCAACGCCTACTCCAGCCCCAGCGTGGTGCTGGCCTCCTACAACAACGACGGGTAGGGCAGGGGGTCACGTCCCGCAGAGAGGAGCCCATGTGATGTAATCCCTCATCTCTCATGCTGCAAGGAGATGGCGCGGAGATGTGCCGTTTACACCTGTTATGTCTCTCGGTTGATTTACCGCCGAGAAACGCAGGCGGGATCGCAGGATCCGCAAGTCTGAAAGTCAGAGGTCAGTGTGAATGCCTGCTTGTGTGACCTTTGACCCCTCCTGCCAGCACACGTAACATCCTGGACGACTTCCGCGAGGCATACTACTGGCTGCGGCAGAACACGGACGAGCGTGCACGAGTCATGTCCTGGTGGGATTATGGGTACCAGATCGCCGGCATGGCAAACCGCACGACGCTGGTGGACAACAACACGTGGAACAACAGCCACATTGCGCTGGTGAGAGGCCAAGCCTGGGCTGCCACACCCTATATATGAAACTTAAATATGTTTTCATAATCTTTATAAATAATGTACCTAGCATTTTTGAGCATGTTTTAATGCTATATAAGTATTTTAAAAGGGTTACTTCTATTCAGAGGTTTATTAATTACCAACACCGAAATCCAAACAGACAGTGATTCACCCTGGATGGTGTCTGGTGTAGGACAGCCTACTCCTGTATGCAGTCCTGCTCTTCACTTCCCTTCAAAGCTAGAAAACCTTCATGAAACTTCCTGTTTGAAGTCCTGACTGCCGGGTCCCCCTCAGGTCTCCTCCTGTCCTGCTAGGGCCTGATTTGTTGGTGACTTTCACTTGGATGTGGGAGATGAGAATCATCTAACCGTATTCAGACAGATCTGTTTACCTTCCACGGAAGCTTCTCAATCTCGTTTCTTCAGAAGACGCCCTCTGCTGGCTCTTGTTAAGGTTCACATAGACTACAGTGGATTTAACCATTTCACATTTCAGGTGAGAGCCAGGTGGTTTCAGGGTCACCTCTGAACATGTGTGTCTGTAACGCCTCAGGTGGGTAAGGCCATGTCGTCCAATGAGAGCGCCGCCTACGAGATCATGCAGAGCCTGGATGTGGATTACGTGCTGATTATCTTCGGGGGCGTGATTGGCTACTCTGGAGATGACATCAACAAGTTCCTGTGGATGGTCAGGATAGCAGAGGGCGAGCACCCCAAGGACATCCGGGTGAGAGGTCCAACAGCCTGCCCCAAGGAACTGTCCCCGGTGCAGATAGTTTGTTTATACACGCACACACGTACCATCCTCTACCAGCTAGAGAAACACATTTAACAATGGATTAGCCTTTTGGTTTATTAATCAAAAAGAAAATGTACAATCTGTCTGCTGAGCTACGCTGCCAGGATTTTGTTGCGGAGTTTGAACATGGTTTTTCTTATTGTAAACGCGGTGCTATTATCGCTAGGCTTAGGATCACTGGTCCTGAGACAGTGGAGTGTCTTTTTTTGGGGGGGGGGATATGATTTATAAAGCCATAAATTTTTCATGGTTGTCAAACCTGCTGGGTGCTGTACAGTTTCTGCCCTGGTCTGAAGGTGGCAGTCAAAGCTCAGTTCCAACACTGCCCTGAGGGTGGCATTCTGGAGCTCACAGCATCGTAATCTTGACTGGACCCCTCCCTCCATATCCCCCAGGAAACGGACTACTTCACCCCCCAGGGAGAGTTCCGCGTGGACAAGGCCGGCTCCCCAACTCTGCTCAACTGTCTCATGTACAAGATGTCATACTATCGCTTTGGTGAGATGCAGGTGAGGCCCCGTCAGCTCAAATGGATGCTTTATGAGTCAAAAAAAATATTTATTTACATTTCAGCAGCATTGAAAAGTCATTTGGAAACAGGCAGCATTGACTTCATATTCTATAGTTTAAGGTCCTGTAAGGTGGCAGTACACAGAAATTTGGAATATATATAACCAGCTGTTTTAATTTCTTCCTCTGAGGACCTTCATTGTGTGAACTTATGAGCAAAAGACAAATGCCCAAAAGCTAAAATGTAAGATATTATATTATAACAACCTTGCAGTCACAGCGCATCTATGTAATAATCTCAGAAGTTCGGTGCCCTGCTGTAATGTGAAGTTTGCTCTGTTAGTGTGCAGAGTGTCCAGAGCACTCTGAACACTCGCTGGCCTCTTCTGGAGGGTAATGGACGTCTTGCTGAGATGCCCTTCAGGCATAATAAGGTGGCGTGATGCCCTTAGTCTTCCCTGGGGTGGGCACGCCTTGCCTTGCCCCCTTGACACCCCTTTATCCCCCAACCCCCCAGCTGGATTTCCGGACACCCCCAGGGTTTGACCGCACACGCAATGCCGAGATCGGGAACAAGGACATCCGCTTTGAGCACCTGGAAGAAGCCTTCACCTCAGAGCACTGGCTCGTCCGCATCTACAAAGTGAAGAAGCTGGAGAACCGGCAGCCGCTGGGCCACAAGCCGCGCATCACCAACATCGTGCCCAAGCAGAAGTACACCTCAAAGAAGGTGGGTGCTTCCTGTTTCCCTAGGGGGCCGAAGCAGTGACCATCAGGGCATTGAGGCAGACAGACTGCAGGCAGCTGTTCCTGTTGTCTGTGGTGTATGAGGATTTACACAGCTGGACCTATTTACTTTTCTAACCCTGCCACTGTAATGTCACTAGAGGTACCTCACAGCTGTCCGACAGAGACTTTAGAGTTAATCTCAGTGTCTTGTGACGCGGGAGCGCGCCACAAATGTGGTGTCGTGTTCTGCAGTTTAACTTCCTAGAAAAAGTGTAGCTTCTGCAGTCAGAACTGAATAAACTGCCCCCCCAGTCCACATAATTCTGACATCAGCTGAACCTGCTCTGATGTCTCAGGGTAGCTGTACTGAGGGCTTTGGCCTGTCCTGGGCACAGCTGCTGGATGGTGTGCAGGTTTTTGTTGCGTTGAAAGCTGCAAGCCTGCGTTTTTAACTGGCATCCTTTCTGATTCGCAGGTTGCTAAGAGGAAGCGTGGCTACGTGAGGAATAAGCTGGTCCTGAAGAAGGGCAGGAGAGCTGCGAGGAAGGCCCTGTAATTATCACTCAGATTTAATTTTAAAAAATAAAGCAAAAAGGAAAAAAAAAAACTTAAGAAGAGCTGGATGTTTGGGCTGTGAAGGCCCTGAAGCCAGAGGCGAGCGTCTCCTCTCCCGGAAGGAACCTCCATGCGGCACAGACATGCCAGCTCGCAGTCACCTGATACCTTCATGGGGGGGCAAGAAGGACTGGGGCGGGGCTGTTTCGTTCCTGACACGTGTACAGACCATAATATACGGTATGGAGGAACATTTGTGTTGGAGGAACTGTAAAACTTACAAGATTAAAAAAACCCTACATGTAAATATGTTATATAAAGACTGTCTGAAAGAGGTCGTACAAAATATTGGCTTGTTGATTTTTTTTTTTTTTTTTTTTTTAAACAATGAATGCTATGATTCCTAGTGTGGATGATTTGAAGACACTGAATATAGAAGAATTGAATTGTTAATGAAAACCAACAAAAACTTGATTGAATATCCGTTTGATTTGAAACCACATTTACAGATCAGTCATGGGTGGGGGGAGGAATTACTGATTATCAATGGCAATCTGTGTTTTCAAGCCGCCACTGTTGGATGCCGTTTGATACACTAGTCTTTCACCAGTAGAGGGTGAGGTCTAATCCCCCAACCAGCTCCCTCATTGGTTAGTGTGCATGCAGTGTCCCTCCCACTTTTTTTTGACATGCCAAATTAACACCCTGTAACAGCACAAGATCTTGAGACTATTTCAGTCACACAAACAGTTCAATTAGTCCTTGGCTCTTCCTGTTTTGCTTTTTTTTTAAATATATATTATCCCACCTAGCTTGGGGGGGGGGTGTTCCAGGAAGCAGGATTTCTCAGTTAGCTGGGTTAACTTAAACTGGAGTCATGATCATCCAATAAGAGTTTAGGCAAGGAGCATTCCTATTGGAGGATCGTGACTTCTAGCTTAAGCTAACCCAGTTAAGTGAGAAATCCTACTTTGTGGAACACCCTCCCCCTGGTCTTCTCTCTGCTGCTCTTATCACTGGTTTTGGTTTACGTGGGACAACAGGAGACTACCCACCTTCATAGTGATGCCAAAGGGCCACACTCCTCAAAAGCATTAATGTTTATGCAAAAACACTGAAGCAGACAGCAGTGCCATCCTCTGGTGGACATGCAGCTGAAATGTAGTTTAGAATCTCTGGGTCTGTCCTGTTTGAGTAACGTGGCTGGAAGATGACAGACTGCCTTAGTGATTAAAATCTTCATGCTCTCTCTGCCTTATTAATGTGCTGCAGGAACTTCTTTCCAGTAAGATTTGATGTTCCTGTGGACGGGGCTCAGCAAACCTCCACCCCAGCATTTTCTGGGAGGGTTTACTTCATGGTCCCCCAACATTACAGTTGTCTATGCTGTAGCCCTGAGGTCACAGTTCACTTCCAACATAATAAAAACAATGTAAATTGTTGCTGTCAGAATTGTGTCAGTGGGTTTCATTAATTCACCTGTAGTTAAATACTGGGGTGTCTGGTGGTTGTGTTCACACCCTGGATATAAGCCCCTAAGGATGTGGGGCTCCTGGAAATCCCTCCCCCTCCTCCAAGTCCCTCAGACCATGCTGTGGTCTGGTTGATAACCCCTCACTGGTTTAACCACACCAGTTTCACTACACCTGCACAACATGACCAGTTATACTCAGTGGCTGATATGTAATGCTAGTACCAAAAGTCACCATGTGGGGGCAGCACTTATAACGGACTACATAAGTAATTTTTTCAAAAGGGGCACAGGGTGCCGCTGCTCACCTTGCAGTTTGCGTCCCGACAACCTGACACGCCCACTGCATACACTGTAGGCGTGGGTAACGTTTCAGAATCCTTACCTGTGAAAACCAGCTACCAGCTACCAGCTTCAACTTCCTGTAGCGAAGCTACTGGACCACATTAATGCCTGAAAACTGCATGGCAGGAGAAAAAATCCAGAGGAAAGAGACTAGACATGAACCCCGGCAGTAAGCAAGGATGAGCAGACACTGCGATCAGTGTGGTGTCTTTATTTAAACAAAAACAACTGTGTAAACACCCTTCTGTCCCAGAACTACGTCATTACATGTCAGCTGTTGCATAGGTTCTACACAGGTGACTGGGGGAGGCTGCTTCAAGCTCATTGGCTATGGATACATTGCACTGTTGTACTACTAAAACAAGTGCTACACATACCTAGGTACGTACATACATTCAGAACATGTCAGCCCTGGCTCAGGCTCACCTTTCGCCCAGCGAGAAGGGCCGGCCTGCTCCGGAAAGACCTACATCTATGGGGATGGGAAATACCATCGGGGGGGGCAGCACCAGTTCCGGAGCAATCAGTGGCCGTAGTGTGATGGGGAGGCCTGACTTCCTGTGGCTCGTCGGGGTACTGCTGGCCCCCTCCACTGGAAGTGCCGAGATAAGGCAGGAGGAATGTCAGGCGTGTGCCCCCCCCCCCCCAGCTGGGACTCGGCAGGACCACAAGAATCAGATCACTACTGAATGACTGAGGTGTTTCTTCAGTATTAAAAAGACAAAATTCCACAGTGACACATTTGTACACATCAGTGATCCTTGCCTGCAATTGTAACTTATAAAACACCAGATTTAAACACAGTGCTTGGGGGTGGATGATCCTGCATGGGAGATGACAAGCAAGATGCAGAAACTGTACCTCCCGCATGCCCCGCTTCCCACATTTCGGTCTCTGTCGCCCCCTGCAGGCAGCAGCAGGGCCAGGCCGGCTCACCCCGCCTGCGCTACATGATGCTTGGTTTCCTCTGCTTTTTTGTGTCTGTAACCCTAGTCACACACAGCATGGTTCACAGATATAATCCCCTTTTGGACACCAAAACCAAAAAATAAATAGTAAAGCATCTATTGCCGGGCGGCAGGGTGGTGCAGTGGTTGGCACTGTTGCCTCACACCTCTGGGACCCGGGTTCTGGTCTCCGCCTGGGTCACATGTGTGTGGAGTTTGCATGTTCTCCCTGTGTCGTCGTGGGGTTTCCTCCAGGTACTCCGGTTTCCCCCCATGGTCCAAAAACATGGGTTGTTCCCTGCCTCGTGTCTCTTAACAGAAGAGTCTAGTTCTGCTTTATCTCCAGGGGGGGCTACTGACAATGAACAATCACACAATTAGTACCACCCAATTAACTAACCCGTCGTGAGTTATCTTACCTGCTGCTAATTACACCACCTGTCAAGCAAGACGCCAATAAAAAGGGTTCGAATGATTTCACGAAGGGAACCAGGACTGCCAAGGTATGCTGTCTACAGCGGGAACTGGCTTCTTCGCAGGATTTCTGTAAAAACTTTGGCGAGCTGAGAAGTCTGGAGTAACGGTCTGCTGTGGTGTTATGATGGTCTGAACCGGGGCCCCGAACAGTGTAAACTCAACAAAAACACAGAATGCAGCAGGTAGTCAGCCACACGCTGAATGGTGGCTTTTAATGCCATCTTTACCCCGCCGCTTGACACAGAGGGGACAAGAGGACAACGCCCGGCGAGACGACCAGACAAATGTAGGACAAAAGAAAACCATTCTGACACAACAAGGCATCGTAATGCTAAAGCAGTTAAGCATGACAGGAACAGCACACAGGTTTTCCATGAGTGTGTGCTGTTACACTTGTGTGAGGCTGAGGGGTACACATCCTGGTGCGCTCATTCTCAGCTGGTCGCTGCTGATATACTTCATTCTGTTTCCAGGGACACCCTTGGTCAATACATTAACATTTCAGAGATGTATGAATGAATTACATTCTTTTTCCTAAATACTGAAAATCATATCCTGCTCCAATTTCAGCCTGCAAGCTCTCTCCAGTGTTCCAGACATAAAATCTGCAGTTCCATGTTAATTTCACAAGGGGGCTCTCCTGGACCAGGGTGACGACAGCAAATGAAAAAAAGCAGACTTCAAACTGGCCAAACTGGATTATGGGCATTATGGATTGTTGTGTGTTACCACCAACCAGCGAGCACCAGCTACATCCACCACTGCCCCACAATGCCCCTGTCAAGTGACAAAACTATTACATGATCATTGAGTCAGTCCTGTTGGGTTTAGTTTGTTAATGCATCCAGACAACATTAACTGATTTTTGGGGAATCACTGTAAAAGCAGGCAGGACTAATCAGGATCATTGTTCCTCTTCTACATAATGTCTATAACTCCTGATCTTTGACTTAAACAGGTCAGATCCCACTGGCAGGACACAGCTGGGTCATGTGACTCAGCAAGCTGAGGGGATTGGTCGAGCTTCGTATCTTGCTCCAATGGCAGGCCAGAGTTCTGCACGGGCTGACTGGACAACGCTGGGCTGGGTGTCCAGCCTGCTGGGTACATTACACTGACTTCATCCAACACGCTGTCGTCCTTCCTCTTCTACCATTCACTTCTACCTCCACACAGATTTCCCAAAGGACGTGCTACCATAGTGCACAAGATGCTGATGGCTCTTCACTTCAGTGTGCAAAAAAGGTCTAGGCAATTGTGAAAAATAGAGAGACTCTACAATGGATACTAAAAAACCTCTACTGATGATCCCGTCTACGACGCAGAGCCCCACCCCTTGCCGGTCTGACAGTCCCTCACACCAGCAGTGTCTGTAGGGTCCCTTCTGGACGTACCCTCTGTCATCCCTGGGCCCTTAGATTTCCACCCAATGGGGGGGTGGGGGGTGTGGGGGTGGTGTGTTCTGGGCTTACGGCGGCTCCTCCCCTTTAGTCCATGATCCCGCCCAACTTGTAGAGCAGGGTAGACAGACAGCTGTGGCATCAGTGCGCCTTCCACAGGGGGTTGTGGTACACCCAGCCCTCACCCTGCACACGGGACAAATAGATACGTCAAACCGAAAAAGAAAAAAAAAAAAAACTGAATGTGTTTCCCATGTTGGCAAATTATTAATTCTTCCAGCATTACATCAAATCATTTTTGACATGTAATTTGGTGCCTAGCGTCCGAATCAAACGTCTATGTCGTGTGAGCCGAAAGTCTGATTTACAAAGGAGAAAAGAACTGTCAGCCAGGAGAGCGGATTTGCTCTGACCACTTCAGTGCCTGAACGTGGACACAGTGGAGCATTTCCCTGGGGGGGCCTGGAACTCAGCCAGGAATACTGTGTGTATAGCTAAGCACCAGGACATCCTGTAACTCAAACCAGACCTTGATGAAGCAGTTCAGCCCCTGCTTTGTAATGATTTAACCACATTTGGCTGGTCCACCAAAGACCTGGAGAAGAGGCTCCTGGACAAGCTCACTGCCCGATGAGACGCGCCAGCATCCCCACCTCTTTGATGAAGTGCTTGGGCTTCCATGGCGTGCTGGTGGCCGCCCTCTGCCGCCCCTCGGTCCGCTGACGCTCCT